>BSBK01003376.1:5000-270486 GCA_027943335.1 Chamaecyparis obtusa | reverse complement strand
TAATCATAAAAAATAAAGCCAGATGTGATGGTGTAATTCACCACGATTATTTATTGAGAAGAAGAAAGGTGTGTGTGGGTGCATATCCTTCCTTGATAGATAAATACTTTTCTTGGCCTTCAATGAGGGAAAAAATCTTGATCCATAGAGAAGAACACCTTGAAATTTTTAAAAGTCTAGATCTAAAGTTCTCAAATGCTTTCCTTGACCACTAGAAATTGAATACTTTTGAATGTGAATTCATAATAATAATGTTTATAGATGGATAAAAATGAAAAGATATGGGTTATTTATATACCTCTCACAACATCTCAGGGGTGAGAACATAAGTAGGATAAGTGTAGATCCAAATATCCAACTACACTAATGAGATGGGACCCCAGATCCAATTTGTGTTTGATCCTTAGGGAACAAAATGCCTAAGGCCTTATGTTCCATGGAGAACAATGCCCTTACAATTCTATTCATAAGAATGTAATGCCCTTGTTATTCTGTTTCTTGGAAAAAATACCTTCAACATTATGTTCTAACCAATCAAAGACAAATTTAGGACCATAGGTCTTGGATAATTAGGGAATGTCAAATTGCATAGAACACAACTAGTTATGAGATTAGGATAGAACACAACGGCCACAAATGGAAACATGGGGCCAAGGTGATGAAATTAATAATGTGGTTATAAGAAAAATAGAGGATAGTAATCATAAATATGAACCCTACCTCAAATTTAAACAAAATTCAAGTGAAATAGGACTCACATTTAAATTTAGGTGTCCATTAAGGGCCATATGAAGTCCTATGAAAATACACTAAGGCAAATCTTAAATAATTATTAAAGTATACATAGATGTTAGGTGCTTATAATTTATGATGGTATATTTAGGTCCCACTTTAGGAGGAGTATGATATAATAATGCTCGTAGTAAAGGAAATGAGAGGTAAGAAAAGAAGAAGATACAAAAATGATTATGTTCAAATTATGAAGAGACAATTTATCTCTAAGTTATGGGTCTGATCCTCCAAATGAGAAATAGAAACTCAGACAACCATGCACAAAGTAAAAAAAAAAAGACCACAAATAATGAAAGACAAAAGACACAAATAAAAAGGTGGGCAATACTAAAAACAAAACACCAAATCAACTAGTTGAAGAGTCTCTGTCTGTCTGTCTGTCTCTCTCTCTCTCTCTCTCTCACACACACACACACACATACAACTTTTCTAGTTGGTTAGATCATGTATTATTTCTTGTCCTTGTTGTATGATATTTCCCTCTCTATGTTATTAGTTGAAGAGTCCTCAATCAAAACTATCTCAACCACTAGCATCATGTTTGGAAATTTATTTCAAGAGCACAAGTGATCAAATAGAAAAGAAAATATCATACACTAAGGACAAGAAACACTCCACGATATAACCAACTAGAAAAGATATGAGAGCATGTAAATTTGTGTGTGTGTGTGTGTGTGTGGTTGTTATCTCTATTTGAGCATTAGATGTTGTCATTAGTATCAAATTAGATCAGTTAGTTATCTAAGCTGATCAATTAGTAAAAGATGGACTAACAAGCTATAATTATGCTAGTCAATGGAACAAACAAAGCCTTCATACCAGACAATCACAAGGTAGAACCAAGAGCTTAAAGGAAATGGGTTTAACTAGGCACTAGAGCATGTTTATCAAGCATCAATGTATACCGAGCACCGATCATCAGTAACTATTGAGCAATATACACGATGAGTACCATTGTATTCACTAAACATAAAAGGTTGTGTTTACTGAGCTATTCAAGAAACAACATAGTAATCTGTAATGGAACATTAATCTATGAAAAACATTACACAGATTCATAAAATGTTTTACCAAGATTGAAGCTTATTTATTATGGATGTAATCATTAAATGTTGTGATGATTCCTATGTAATAGTTAGATGTAGTTAATTTTCTATACCATAGATCTTAGGTTTTCTAAGATGTTGTAAACCTATTAGGTCATGGAAATCAAATAGTTTTCTACATATTTTTAATGATGTCATTTTGACATATATGAAGAAAGAGATCATGAAACACTAGCCACCTTCAAGACATCATAATTCATACAAGGTTTACAAGATAGAGAATTTTTCAGAGATTCAATTTAGTTTAGTCAGAAACATTCAAGGCTACCGAGAAGAAAAGAGTATAATTTACTACACAAAGTTGATATTTATTCAATATATCATAGATCTGATCAGAAAAAGTATAGTTGTCATTTATAGATACTTTTTGTTATCTTCTAATCATTATAAAAGAGTTGTAAAATCTCTTAATAGAGAAGATTTAACAGTCTGATTGTAAATCTCTTACCAAGTGCACCTTAAGTAGTGTTGCTAAAACCTTTTCACAAGGTAGATCTAATCGATTTGAAGTTACTCCTAATAGGGTAAGATCAATAAAAGTGATCAAGCTTGTAACCTTAACTGACATACTTTATTTACTGCAGTAGTGAAGAATTTATGGGTGTCATCCCCATCGTAGTTTTTACCTTCTAACAAGGGCTTTTGTGTAACCAAAATACTTGTGTTATGTGTCACATTTCATGATTTATTTATTGTTTTATTTCATGCACTTTACATTTGCAAATTTAATTGAATGAATGTTGCAAAAAATGGATTTAGTTGGTTAGTTAGTCCCTACTACTACATCTTGATTATTCAGTTACATTTTTTGAGGGTACTGATTCACCCCTCCCCTGTCAGTCTATTATCTTTCCATCCCAACATGTGTTTGTCTATGTGTGTGTGTGTGTGTGTGTGTGTGTGTGAGAGAGAGAGAGAGAGAGAGAGAGAGATCCAATAGTCTAACAAGTTGTATTATTCTAGGTGACCATGTGGAGGAAAGTATAAAAGAGTAAAAAGGAAATAAATTTGTATTATGCTAGTTCCACTCATCCCAAAGAGAGAGTTAAGAATAATTTATGGTCCAACAATTTATGATATGATAGTCAATTCTACTTCAAAAATTTTCACATGAGATGGATTTGAAATTTTCTATAGGGAGCAACTTAAAATTTTATGCACGAGTAGTTTACAAAAAATTTAAACATGAGGTAGGTTATATAAACTTCTGACATGGAGTGGCTTAAAAAAATTATACATGTCGTGGCTTACAAATTTTTTTTGCATAGGGAAGCTTAAATAACTTTGCACATGATGCAAACTATAAGTGATGCAAGGGATGGATGGAGGTAGGGGCCAAAGGCACACCCTAACTAGATCCACCTTCTAGAGATCACAGGTGGAAGCAACAAACATAGTAGTGAGAGAGAGAATGCATATATCTTTTATATATTTATTCCATTTTATTTATACATGTCAGGTTGTAAGGCCTTCTTGGTCTAGGCCAGATATTACAATTCAAGTATATATGTCCTCCAACATGTGAAGATCTGAAACAATCTTCTATCTTCTATCTTCTATTTGAAAACTTACTCCCAAACTACAACCAAAGATTACATTATATACAAGAGGCTATTGAATAATTCAGCCTTTTGATCCACCATCAATGAAAGGAATGACTAGATCTAGGTCCATACACTTCCCAATGATAGATACCAGCATTAAATCTATGACCATAATTAATTGCAAGAGTTAGCCTCAATAGAAAACTAAAACAAACAACTTGGTAAGAAAGAATAGCTGAGCACCAGACAAGCATCACTGAGCGCAAGAAAAATTCATTGAGCATGAAAGAGATAACTGACCAACCCCCGTAAACAAAGGAAACTGAGAAACACAAAACCAACTCAGTCAAAGCATGAACCAAGAAAAATAGGAAAACACAAACATGTTTTTGGTGACACAGAATTGCCAAGGACACAAAATGGTCCTTCATTAGACACCTAGGGTTATTTGAAATGATTCTCCAAATCATGAAGCAAATACAATTTGAGCTAAATCTAACTCAGATTGTGAAATCCATGAACTTTCTTCAATCGATTTATTCTTCTACTTTACCAGATATTCTATATATTGTTTTCCTCTTCTACTTATGTCAATTCTTTGTTCCAAAATCTTCTCTCAACTTCTCCTATTGGTTTCTTAGGATAATTATTCAGTAATATCATTTCTTCATCTGACTCACGGTATTCATATAAATTAGCAATGTTGAATATATGTGATATATCCATGTCATCAGGTAACTCAATCTCATAAGCATTGACATTGTCAAATCCCTTCAAAATCTTGCAAGGACCAAACTTTTTCATTTTTAACCTCCCATATGTTCCAATAGGAAATCTTCCTTTCTTCAAATTAACCATTACTTCATCACTGACTACAAAAGTCTTAAGTCTTCTAGATCTATCAACTCTATCTTTGTATTTCTGATTAATTTTCTCAAACTTATGTTTCACATCTTCATGCAATGTCTTCATGTACTCAGAAAAATTTACTCCTTCAACACTTCTCTTTCCTTCATCAACAATATCCCTCAAATCTGATATACCTCACAGTTGTATGCCATTTACAATCTCAAAAGGTGTTTTTCAAGTACTCCTATTCACTGAATTATTATATGCAAACTCTACTTGTGCCAACATAAAATCCCAATTACTCGGTATGTCTCCAACTAAACATCTTAAAAGATTTCCCAAGTTTCCATTCACAACTTCTATCTGTCCATCAATCTATGGGTGAAATGTAGAACTATATTTCAACTCAATGCCAAACTTTCTCCAAAGGGTCTTCCAAAAGTATCCAACAAATTTACTATCTCGGTCAGAGATAATACTCCTCGATAATCCATGCAATCTGACAATTTCCTTAAAGAAAAGATCTACTATATGTACTGCATCTGATGTCTTTTTACAAGGTATAAAATGTGTCATTTTGGAAAATCCATCCACAACAACAAATATAGAATCATTACCTCTTACTGTCTTCGGTAAGCCTACAAAAAAATCCATACTGATATCAATCCAAGGTTTCTTAGGAACAAAAATTAGTGTATACAATCCAATATTCTGACTTAGTCCTTTTTCAACTTGACAAATTCTACAACTTTTCACAAATTTATTAACATCTTTATACAACTGTGGCCAAAAGTATTTCTCCTTAAGAAAATTCAATGTTTCTTCAACACCAAAGCAGCCAGCCAAACCACTACTAGGTTTCTCCTTTATCAAATTAGTTCTCATTGATCATCTTGGTATACACAACTGAATACCTTTAAACAACATACCTCCTTGAATAAAATATTCTTCCCATTTAGTACTCGGTTGATCTTGAGTAGTTTCTCTGCACTTTCTCCACTACTCAGAAAAATTAGGATCAAATTCATAAGAATCTCTCATGTCATCAAAACCAAGAACTTCAATTTTCATCTTGGTCATCAAAGATCTTCTTCTACTCAATGCATATACAACTCGATTAGTGACTCCACTCTTATTATTTATCACAAATGTATAACTTTGCAAATACTTAACCAATTTCATATGTCTCTGATTTAACTTATTTTGACTACTCAAATACTGTAAACTTTTATGATTAGTATATAATACAAACTCACTCGGTATCAAATAATGTCTCCATTTCTTCATTTCTTGAACAATAGCATAGAATTCTTGATCATACATAGAGTATATTCTTTTTGAATCATTCAACTGTTCACTAAAGAAAGTAACAAGTTTACCTTCTTGACTCAACACATCTCCTATTGCACTTCCACTTGCATCACATTCCACTTGAAATACCTTATTGAAATTGGGTAATGTTAACACAAGAAATTCAACAACCTTCTGCTTTAGAGTCTCAAAACTTTTATCGCCTCTATGTGTCCACTTAAATTCTCTTATATCTCTACTCATGGTCTCAATCATAACATTACAAATTGAACTGAAATTCTTAATAAACTTTGGGTAAAAACTTGCCAAACCATGAAATGATCTTACCTCACTAGCATTCTCAGGTGTAGGCCAATTCAAGAAAGCTTCAACCTTTTTAGGATCTATCTTCAAACCATCAGCTGAAATCCCAAATCCCAAATACACAATCTCCTCTTTCATGAATGAACACTTTTTCAGATTTATCAGTAACTTTTCTTCTTTCAACCTCTACAATACTTGTTTAACATGCAACAAATGTTCTTCTTTGGTCTTATTGAATATCAAAACTTCTTCAAAACATCATTCATCAACCTCATAAAAGTACTTGGTGCATTACTTAAACCAAAAGGCATAACCAAAAACTCATACAAACCTTCTTTTGTCTTGAAAAAAGTCTTCCACACATCACCTTCTCTGATTCTGATATGATGATACCCACTTTTCAAATTAATTTTTGTAAAATACTTCGCTCTAATCAAAATTTCCCTTTTGTCATCCATTCTTGGTATATGAAACCTATATTTCACTATTATCTTGTTGATTTATCTGGAATCAGTACACATTCTCCATTCTTCATTCTTCGTAGGTGCCAATATAGCAGGTACTACACAAGGACTCAAACTTTCTTAGATCAAACCTTTTTGTGACAATTTTTGAATCTGTCGGTTCAATTGTAGATTCTCGATAGGTGTCAACTAATGTGGTGCCTTATTTGGTAAACTAGCTCTAGGGATTAGATCCATGCAATGATCAATGCTTCTCTTCAGTGAAAAACCATCAAGTACATTATCAAAAATTATCTCACTATACTCGATGAGTAACTTATTAATCTCCTCAGGGATGCTATCCTATGTTTTCTTACTCGGTTTGTTAGGAATCATAGAAAAACATACATCATTATTCTTCAAATCCTTAACAAACTTTCTTCCTTTGATCAAGTAAACTTTCACAAATGTGCAAACATTACTAACAGGTTCTTCAATCAAATGTAAGAAGATTTTTCTTCTTCCATTAGTCCAAATAGTATATTTATGCAATCTCCCATCATCTATAGCATGTCTATCATATTGCCAAGATCTACCCAACAAAATATGACAACAATCCATAGGCATGATATCACATAACACCTTATCATAGTACTTTCCAATTTTCAAATTCATATAACATTGTTCACTTACCAAGAGTGTATGCTCATCTTTGATCCATGAAATCTGACAGGGCTTTGGATGTTCCAACCTTTTCAACTACAATTTTGTAACCATTTCCTTAGATGCCAAGTTCTTCGAGCTACCACTGTCAATGATTACCTTCCAAACTTCATTAGAAACTCTACATCTAGTCTTGAATAGACTTTTCCTTACCGGATCTTCCTTTTTACTTTCACTCCAAAGTGCTCTCCTTACCATCAAATTCTTTTCTTTATTAGGTTCATTCAGTGACTCTTCTTGCACCAAAGCATTTCTATTGGTACCGACCTTCTTAATTGCATTTGTACATTGAAATGATCTATTTCCTTCTTCTCCATAATTGTAAGAAGTTCCTTGGAAACCACCTCTATTATAACCACCTCGGTAGTTATTGCCTCTTCCTCTAGATGAACTTTTACCTTTCCACTCGGTCTTACCTTTATCCAAATTTAGTTTTTCAGGTTTAGATCTACTATTTTCACCATAAGCTCTACCTATTCCTCTAGGAAATCTAGGACTTCCACCTCTTTGTCTTTGGTCATGTCTTTTGTTCAATTTATCCTCAGCTTTCAATGCAAATTGATAAGCCTCTTCAATGTTCTCAAATTTAACCAAACTGATTTCTTCTTAGATGGAAACTCTCAATCCATTCAGGTACCTAGCAATTATTTCCAAATCATCTTCATCATGTCTATATCTGATATCTAATCTATATAATTCCTTAGTATATTCTTTTACTGAGGTGTCTTTCTTCCTCAAACTTTGCATTTGTCTAACTAGGTTAATCTAATAATCACAAGGTAAGAACTTTCCTTTCAATTTACTCACCATCTTGTTCCATACCTTAATTTTTTCTTTGCCTTTCCTCTTTCTATCCAACTACAGATGTTCCCACCAAAAGGATGCATGACTTTTCAACTTTGTGCTTGCAATTTTCACCTTCTTTTCATCAAGTACATTTTCATATTCAAAGTATTTTTCTAGCTCAGTGATCAAATCCACCAATTCATCAGAATCTAATTTTCCACTATACTCAAGAGGATTAAAGTGTGGTGTAGACTTTAGATTTTTCAAAGCATTCAATAATCTTTCCTCACCTTGATCCATCACCGATGCAGGCTCTACATCAACCTATTCTTCCTCAAACTCATCATCACTAACATCTTCAAGATGCATTCCTCTTCTCTGGGTTGTTTTAGCAACTTCTAATCTAGTAGAAAGTTGTCTCAACATGTCTTCCAATCTTGTATCTGCATCTTGCCTCCCACAAACCATCTTGAAACCCTATGCAATTGCAGGCTAGATCACAATCTACTAACCCATGAAAAATCATCTAGGGTTTGATAAGAAGGAACCCTCAAACCTAGATTCACAAACCTAGATCAAGATCTCACCTTGCTCTGATACCACCTGATGCAAGGGAGGATAGGGAGAGGGGCCAAAGGCACAACCTAACTAGATCCACCTTGTAGAGATCACATGCGAAAGTAGAAAACACATAAGTGAGAGAGAGAATGCACATTTCTTTTATATATTTATTCCAATTTATTCATAGATGTTGGGCTATAAGGCATTCCCATTTTAGGCCAGATATTACAATTCAAGTACAAAAGTCCTCCAACATGCGAGGATCTGAAACAATCTTCTATCTAAAAAATGACTCCTAAACTACAACCAAAGATTCCATTATATACAAGGGTCTACTAAATAAGTCAACCTTTAGATCCACCATCAACAGAAGGAATGACTAGATCTAGGTCCACACACTTCCTAATAATAGATACCAGCATTAAATCCATGACCATAATTAATTTCAAGATTCAGCCTCAACAAAGAACTAGAACAAACAACTTGGTAATCAAGGATAACCGAGCGCTAGACAAGCATCACCGAGTGCCAAAGAGATAATCGACCAACCCCGGTAAATAAAAGAAATTGAGAAACACCAAACCAACTCAATTAAAGCATGAACTGAGCAACATAGGAAAATGTGATGAAGGGTGCTCCCCTTAATGCCGCAAACACATAACAAAAATAGAGAAACAACAACAATAATATGCAAGAACAGAAAATTGGCTTCTTATTATCTCCACAAATGTGGAATTACAAATTTTCAGAATTACAATATGCAAAGCCACATGGGCATTCCCTTACAATATTCTGTAGGACAAAGCCTCGAATCAATACCCAGATCTACTACCCAGAACTATTCTGAACTGCCTAAGACAATAATACAGCCTTCCTTATATAGGCAATTTTCACCGCCTGGGAAGGTTCCAGAATTTTAGCCAATAAGGCCGACCAAACTTAGAATTATTTTTATTTTACATTTCATTACATCATAGTCGGCTCAAGATAACCTTTGAAACCCGAACAGAAATTTTGAAGAAAAATCATTTTCTGCCATTTCAGGTGACCCAACTTCCGAAGACCATAAGTCATCACCAGTTGACCCGATTGACTATTGTAACCCCATTTCGGAAAGGGCGCGAGGAGCTCTACAACGCCTGAATCAAGCAAGCTTCATTCAGCCCAAAATTCGACCTCATCCGGGGCCTCTAAAGCCTTCAAAACTGAGTTCGAAGTTTCTGTACCCTGCTGCCAATACCGAAAATCTTCAATATCTTCCAATATACACTTGATCTGGCAATGAAACTTTACTGGCAGACTTATATGACCAAAATGAACCTCCAAGAAAGAAATCAGATCATTCTGAGCACATACGAAAATTACCAAAAATAGTAACTTTCCATAAATAGCAGCTCTGCACAAAATAACCCTTATTGAATATAAAAACATAAATATTTTTGGGTGATGCAAGATTGCTCTTACACCCAGGATGCTCCTGCATCAAAATGAAAACATGTTTTTGGTGACCCGAGATGCTCATGCATTAATAAGAAATTCCTAAAGGGTGGCTTATGGCATCAACCTTACAAAAATCATAGTCTCCATGTGGATCCATAAAATTCATGAATCTATGGATGGATAAAAGTTGGATAATATAAAAAAGAGGGAACATGTATTCCCTTTCCTTATGATGGTGCCATAGCACTATGATGGCATCATAAGGAAAGAAGAACAAGGATCCCTACTTCCAACAACAAGGAGACATTCTTAAAATGGAAATGTATGTTGTAACCTTAAGAAATAGGAAAGACTCTTGTTATCTAAGGAATAGATAGCCATGAAAGGATATATTAAAGTGGGAAGAGACCCTTGAAAGAAAGAGATATTGGTTACAAGACATCTACTGTCAAGAGTAGTTATTGAATATAGTTGACATCTTCAAGAAAAATAAGGAAGGATAACAAGAATGCACCCTTTCTAAACCTTCTACCTCTAATTGAAAATGAATTCTTGATGAAGGATAACACACTTTAAGCCCCTTGGCAGGGGTATATATTTAGTATGGACATACTTTTACAAATAAGAAAGAGTTATTGATCAAGGATATGCACACTTTTCATAAGAGAGAATCCTAGATCACAAGAAAAAATTCTATGTAAGGAAATAATGTCAAATTATAAAAAAATACTACAAGATCGAGGAAAGTGGATGAGCTTAGGAAGGGAAAGAAGACAAGGGAAAATATAACACATTATAAATCCTAAGTGGTAGATATTTTATAACTACCATGCATTTTCAAGGAAATGTAAGTTGTGAACAAGGTTGTAAATCTCATGAAAAGAGAAATTCCTAATGTAAGAAAAATTGTGAAGACAAGGGAAAATATAACACATTATAAATCCTAAGTGGTAGATATTTTATAACTAACATGCATTTTCAAGAAAAAGTAAGTTGTGAACAAGGTTGTAAATCTCATGAAAAGAGAAAATCCTAATATAAGAAAAATAAATACATGCAAGAATGGACATAATTATATAAAAGAAACATGTCAAAAAAGAAATAATGGATCTTTTTTAAAAATAAGAAACACCATACACCTCCTAACAAGAAGATCATTTATAATAGACATGGTCTTCGAGGCATGAAAATATTGCTAAGAAAGATGGGGAAAAAAACTCTGTGTGTAAAAAAGAGGATTTCATGCTATAAATAATTTACTATAAATTATAAAAACCCTAAAATAAAGAGAAATAAGACTTATAAAAAGGAGAATGAGAAGGGATTTCACATTATAAAAACTTAGTGAAATATTTAATTACAACAAGATATACACTTTTAAGAAAGGAAGAGATTGTAGAGAAGGATATCAATCCCCTAAAGAGAAAGATGCTTAACAAAAAGTCCATATATGAAAGGACACCAAAGTATTAAAGATTTAATTAACAAAGAGATAATGGATCATTTTAGAGGAGAAAATAAAGAAGATATAGAGAGGCCTTTGCCCCCATGTGAAAGGATAAGGGAAAAGAACTATTATGTTTCTCAAAACGAACACTATGAAAAATAGAAAGGCCCATATCATTTAAGATATTAAGATTAAATGGTGTAGAATAATATAATAGAAAAGGGAGATGCTAATGTATATTTTTGACAATGACCACCTACAATTTTATGAGGCAAAGCACCCTGCAAACTATAGAGGGGTGGTGGCATCCATTAAACATGTTATGTTTAACATAATAGCTTATTGTGGTCATTCAAATAGATTAGAACAAGACTAAATGGAAGGTGCATGTTAATAAAAAAGAGATTAAATTGATGGGTGGTAAAGGTGATTTCATTATTATAGTTGTTAGCGATTCATTCCAACTTCAGTGTTGCCACCAGACGATGCTTATTGAAACATATTAAGACAATATTCTATGAATATATTGATGATCTGGCTTATATTCCAAGGGTGATGTGTTTATTCTTTGAGTTTGAGGTTTCAATGAATGTCAATAAGGATGGTACTTATTCTTTCATTGATAGCTATTACATATATAAAATTCATAGTTATCCACTTTGATTTCTTTATTGAGGAATTTATGTATTCTAATTGATTCGATTTGGATAGCATAATGCAAGTCATTAGATGGAATGAGTCTAATTGTAGCCATGATCAGATAAATCTTAAGATCCATTGTTAAGAAAATAAGAGATCTATCTACTAATTCTTGAACAAATATCTAAATTCAATAAAATAAGGAAGAGGTTATTTATTTCTATGATTAAAATGATATATAAATTCACCGATAATAGGTGTTTGATTGTTTGTAAAATGTCTAAAAAGAAAAAAAAATATTAGTATCATATTTTAAGTCTCTAAAATATTATTTTTGCTAAAGCAAAATGGTCATCAATAGGATGTGTAATAGTGGATGGGGTTTAAAGTTTATTTTATGGTGAACAATAATTGAGAGAAGGAAAAGTGGTGATTTGAAGTATAAATCTTAGATCAAATGTAGTAACTTGCATACGAGGATCTTTATGTTTAACTTTCTCAATTATCAACAAGGGTGGCAGGGTGAATCAGTTATTCCTATACACTTTATAAGACTTTTACTTTGTCGGTAAATACATAAATAACAAAAATATCAACATTTGATCAATCGGTTAACCGTATTTAACATTTATAACATATAAACATGAAAGCATTGAAACAACAACATAGAGAACAATAAGACTTACATAAAAACCCAATCTGGGAAAAACCATAGAGAAACTAATCCTCATGAATAAATAAACCACAATTTAAGGTGATACTAATTAAGGTGACTTTTACAAAATATCATTGTTAGTTGTACTCACAAAAGGTGCTCACCATCACTTGGGATAACTATTCTTAGATATGAAAAGGATCACTAACCAAAACAAAGAGTCTCACTACTAATATAAAATCTACTAACAAAAGATGAACTGATAGAATTACATCTACCTATGGATGAATTAGCTCAATAATTAATCTCAATTACTATTACCACTAGTATATCCAATGTAAATCCCTCCATCTGCATGCCATTGTATGATACAATTCAAATCTATATGAAAATATTTCCCTTGATCTCTTAATAATCTTCCACACTTAACTTCATCTTGCACATATCACCATCGAGAACTCACTCCTTATCTTCAAATTCATATACACATATATTCACATCATCTCTCTCTCTCTCTCTCTCTCTCTCTCTCTCTCTCTTTGGATACAAAATATTTCTCTTTATTTATAGTTATACAAGCATACATATTTTGGCCACACAAAATGATTGGGAAGACCCAAATTAAAAAAAAGACATTATATTTACATTAAAGGCACTATCATTAGTCCTAAATCTAAGATGTACTTTATATGACTTCTCAACATGCCACAATAAGAATGAAAATAAGTTATACTTAAGATAAATATAATACATATCAAGATTATTGACATTACAGGAATACTACAACCAAGTTCATGACTTGATCCACAAAATATCTTAACTCATCGATAGATGAACTTTGATAGTATCTATTCAGATTACAATGTATTTGATATACCAAAAATAACTAAAGAACTCTACCAATTTCTAGATATCAGGAATATGTAGATGAACATTGGAAGCATAGAAATCAGAAGGAACTAAAAAAATAACTCCATGCACCACTAATAACCAAAATCATACATGTGTACCAAAATAGGAAGTCATGAGTAGAACCAAGTACACCTACCATAGAATACCAAAATCATCCATATTGAACCTATATTGTCATAACTATTTTTTTTTGCATAACTAATAGTCGATAGATACAACACCAAAATTACCAATAACTAATTGACACTACTAAGGTTTTGGTATGAAGATTTTGACATCAATGACAATCAATGGTGATAATAAATCAATAATTCTAATAATATCCCCCTTTGACATTCATGGAAAAATACCATAAAAAACAAAATCCAAAATTTTGCAACTAGAATTTACCAAAAACTCCCTCTGAGTAGATGCATAATTTTTGTTTACCTTATTCTTCCCCCTTTTTTCCACAATGGGAAATGGCCAAACACATAAAAAGGGAATCAAATTAATACATTAATTTTAATTGAAAATACTTTATAATACCCCTCCTTTAGAATTGTAAGTTCATTCTTCTACTCACCTATGAAAACCCCTATTTGGGCACACAAATTATCACATTCCATCAATTTGTCAAAATAATTATTCCAGTCTAAAGACTAAAACCAATAGTTGAAGTCCTCTACATTATTTAGGATGCCAGTAACATGCCCTAACTAGACCTATACCACGCCCTTTACCAACCAAAATATTTTTATTTGATCTTCCCTCCATCATTGTAGCAATAATAGTTCTACTTGAAGCTCACCAAATCTAATTCTCTTCTTTCCATCTTTGTCCTTGAAGATATCATATTCTTTCGAAGCTCATTCAAATCTCTCTCAATTGCTACTCAGATCTCTAAAATTTCCTAAAGTGGTAGGCCACTAAAGATAATACTTGTATATATCTAAAATATCCTTAAAAAAATATGTCTCATAGATAATTCTTGAAAGTTTCTATTTTAGATTGTCACACTTATTCATTATATAATGCTCCATAACACAATAATCTACACCAAACTATAACAGCTCAATCTCAACATGCATCATTAACATAGCAGGTAGCATACCAAACAAACTAGAAATCATAATACTTTTACTAATCAAGTGATCAATCAACAATTTCATCACCAATTTCCTATCCAGCGGTGAATAAACTGTCCAAAAACTACCTATTATTTCATACCCATCATCCTTCACTAAATTTCTCACTATATCAGAGTCCACATGCTCATATTCTATCAAAGAAGGCGTAGTTTTCTCCACAACCTCTTCCTCTTATACAACACTCTCTTCTTTAGATTCTTCTTCTTCATCATCTTATAAAATTATAACTATATCCTTTCCTTTTACATTTGTCTCTCACTTTCTTAGTTCAAAAGATAAACCACAAACTACTTCATCCATTCTATACTAACTACATCCAGGAACCATCCTCACCATGAATTATTGGTATAGAAACCATAGCTGACAAAACAGATGCAAAATTATTGTGTAAAGATAAGAAATATCCCTTATATTCATCTTCCATATTCTCAAACATATTTAAATACCTAAAAAATGTACTTACTAAAAAAAATGTCGATCCCCTATTCAACATTTTCTTTGCTAGGTAATGACCTCATGAAGTAAAGACAAAACACATAACTAGTAACCCAAAGTTGAAACTAAAACCACCTTCCACTGTCATCTTTACATTCTCAAGAAGATTATCTAACAATATTTTGTAGAGTTTGATTTTCACATTCTCTTTTACAATCTTACATGAAATATAAATGACTATTGAAAAAGTGGAACCATCATTATTTTGAAACCAAATCTTATAGGAAACCCCATAGGAAACATACCTTAGTATCAGATCATCCACTCTATTTATAAGAAACACATGATGATCCTGATTAGTTTCTTTAAGACCTTCAACTTGTTGATAGTTAATTTAATTATTGACAATAAACTCATCAATGCAATATAATCTAGTAATTGCTTCAATTTTCTCTTTTGATACCACATAAGGTTTGGCGAGCACTAAGGTTTCACTAGGAAACCAACTGAACACCAAAAATATAAATTCTCTATCTTCACATTAGGAAAAGTCTCCCCAAATTTCTAGTCCAAGATTTATGATTATTTTCATATCCTCTACACGTAGCCCAAATTCCAATTGCTTGATACAACTATGATTAAATTGTTGGAAATTTAACTATACTGAAGTATATGACTCTATTTAGTGTTTTCATTATGGAAACAAAGTCATATGATGTTTTGGATTTAGCGCATAATGTAGAAGATAAAAAATATGGCTAAGTATGGAAGACTAGACAGATAGTAGAGCACCAGGTGAACAAAGCATTAGCGCACATGAAAATGACCATGTTATGGTATGTGCCCTTGAAGATAAGATTTTTGATATGTAATAATGCTACGTCTAAGATCACATGATCAGATGAGTTAGTATGATAAAGATACAACTAGTTGAAGAGTCACAGTCAATAAGTGGTAGAACAGAATAGAGTACATGGCCGACTATTTATATTTTGATTTGTGCTTGTAATATTATTTTGAAAAGGCTATGCACCTATTTTATTTAGGTCGTAGACATATTAATATGATAATATGTAAATATGCTTGAGCCAATTGAATTGGAAACATTGTATGTAATAGGTTGAAGGCTGACTTAGTTAATAGTTTTGTTTGCACATATAAATAAGACACACACCTTTGTAATTAAGTATGAAAACAAGAGATAGAAATCGATAAGAGTAGAGAAAAGGTATATGAAGAGTAGTTAGTATGTTGTAGTGCTTTACAAGAGGCTAAAGCATAAGCACACAAAAGGAACTGATCAAACAAGCAGTGTCACAACAACAGTTCACCTTGTAGATATAGTGTGTATCTGAGATTTAGTAGGTTGTAGCCTTCACCACTTGAGTAGTAAGCTCTAGAACAGTGTTTCGCCACCCCTAATAGGGTTAATTTTAAAAGACTCCTAAGAGGGTCTGACCCTTGACTAGGTCACTGTACTAAAAGCATTATAAAGAACAACTACTAACCAGGTTGCAAGATCTTCTAATAGGGATCATAAAACAATAGTGCAGTTCTTAGTGGGTGTCAATTCCCACCTGGGTTTTTACCTACTTGGGTTTCCATGTAAACATATTTGGTTTTATGTGGTGTATTTGTTCATCTTACTTGCATTGATATTCATTTTAGTACATAAGAAACTAAGTTAAGTTTTAAAGTATAAGAAAAAGTAATAAAATATAGAACACTGATTCCCCCCCCCCCCCCCCCCTTCCCCCTCTCAGTGTTCCCATTCCTTAAAATTGGTATCAGAGCTTTTGTCTTCTGAAGATAAGTTTAACCACTTGAGGAGATCATATATAAGGGAGAACTAAAATTTCTAAAAAAGAACCTTGAAGCAGCTCTTGAAGACCTTGACAAATATGAAAAAGAAATAGAATAACTGAAAGAAAAAGTTAGTGATTCTCATGCAGTCATCAAAAAACTAAGAAAAGATTTGAAAGACTATTCCACTAGTGATTTGGGAAAAATGGTTAAAAGGCTAAATGAATAAAACACATCTCTATAAGATCACATTGAAGAATTGGATGAAAATTTACTTAATAATCAAGAATCCTATGAAGAATAGATCAAAGAAAAAAAGCAGTTGGATGAAGAACTAAGGCAAGCTAACATGAAAATCTTGGAATTAAAAAACATCAAGAAGCAAGTGGAATCTGAATTGACTTAGGAAAAGAACCATATTGACAAGTTTTAGAAAACCAAGGATCTTATAGAGTCACAATTGTATGCACAAAAGATTAAAGGAGACACCAACGGTATTGGGTTTAATGAAGCAAAAAGTCAGATCAATGACATGCGAGTAAGAAAGAAACCATTAGAAGAATATACAAAAGCTAAGAAAGGAGGAAATCATACAATAGCTGAAGCTTAACCATCTATGGATGAGCTCAAGCCAGTAAAAAAAACTTGTTATGCTTGTAACAAGCATGGTCACATAGCAAGAAATTGTAAAGAGGTAAGACCTTTCAATGGTTACTGTTATTCATGCAATAAGTTTGGTCATAGAGATATGAATTGTAGATCAAATCAAAATCAAAAAAATTAAAGAAGTTATCCATAGCAGTACGTAAGAAACTCTTAGCACACTACATGTCAGATATGCAATTATGTTGGTCACATAGCCAAAAAGTTCAATATGGTAACTCACATGAATAAGCCAAGGAATATCAAGCCTCTAGTCATTTTTCACTCATGCAAAAAGGCTAGACACATCTCTAGGTTCTATAGAACAAGAGCGCAAAAGTAAGAAAGCCCTAAAAAGTTAGAAGGATCAATTTTGGAAGAAGTGATGAAGGGTGCTCCCCTTAATACCACAAACACATAACAGAAATAGGGAAACAACAACAATATGCAAGAACAGAAAATTGGCTTCTTATTATCTCCACAAATGTGGAATTACAAACTTTCAGAATTACAATATGCAAAGCCACATGGGCATTCCTTACAATATTCTGTAGGACAAAGCCTCGAATCAATACCCAGATCTACTACCCAGAACTATTCTGAACTGCCTAAGACAATAATACAGCCTTCCTTATATAGGCAATTATCCACCGCCTGGGAAGGTTCCAGAATTTTAGCCAATAAGGCCGACCAAACTTAGAATTATTTTATTTTACATTTTATTACATCATATTCGGCTCAAGATAACCTTTGAAACCCGAACAGAAATTTTGAAGAAAAATTATTTTTCGCCATTTCAGGTGGCCCAACTTTCGAAGACCATAAGTCATCACCAGTTGACCCGCTCGGCCACTATAACCCCATTTTAGAAACGCCACGAAGTGCTCTACAGGCTTGACCGGCGCAAGCGCTCGTCACGCAAATTTTTGACCTCATCCGGGGCCTCTAAAGCCTTCAAAACTGAGTTCAAAGTTTCTGTACCCTGCTGCCAATACCGAAAATCTTCAATATATTCTAATATACACTTGATCTGGCAATGAAACTTTACTGGCAGACTTATATGACCAAAATGAACCTCCAAGAAAGAAATCAGATCATTCTGAGCACATACAAAAATTACCAAAAATAGTAACTTTCCATAAATAGCAGCTCTGCACAAAATAACCCTTATTGAATTCAAAAACAGAAATATTTTTGGGTGATGCAAGATTTCTCTTACACCCAGGATGCTCCTGCATCAGACACCCAGGGTAATTTGAGAAGTGACCCTGTCACGACTCAGGTGTGCAGAGGAAAACCAAGATGGTTAACCTCCTCCTTTGTTAGCCACGATGAATCTTCTACAGGTCGTCCTTTCCATTTGACCAAATACTCTTCATATGTCCTATTCCTTGTGCTTCTACCAACACGACTGTCCAGTATGTCTTCGATCTCCTTAGTGTCTGAACTAGTTGCTGGAATACTCCACTGTGCTGCTGTAATCTCATCTTCAACACCTCCCTCATGATACTCTGTCAGATCTGAAATGTTAAACACTGGTGAAATATTTAGCTCACTAGGCAATTCTACCTCATATGCGTTTCCTGAATCATGTTTCTTCAATATCCTGCATGGTCCAAACTTCTTCATTTTCAACTTGTTATATGTACCAACTGGAAACCGCTCCTTCCGCAAATGAACCATGACTTCATCACCAACCTGAAATTCCTTATGCCTCCTTTTCTCATCTGCCTTAGCCTTATACTGTGCGTTCATCTTGGTAATATGCTTCCTCACCTCTTCATGGATGTTCTTCAAGTGTTCTGCAAAATCCTCAGCTTCAGCACTACTTATTTCTCCTTTATCTATCTTTCTCAATTCAGATGCATTTCTTGGACTACTTCCATATATAATCTGGAATGGTGATTTACCAGTGCTCCTGTTGACAGAATTATTGTATGCAAATTCCGCCTGTGGTAAAATCAAATCCCATCCTGTTGGCTTATCTCCAACCAAACATCTCAGCAAATTTCCCAAACTCCTATTCACCACCTCTGTCTGTCCATCAGTCTGTGGATGATGTGATGAACTGAACTTCAAATCTGTCTTCAACTTCTTCCACAATGTACGCGAGAAATATCCAACAAACTTAGTGTCCCGATCTGAAACTATGGTCTTTGGCAAACCATGAAGTCTCACTACTTCTCTGAAAAACAATTCTGCTACATGAACAGCATCATTAGTCTTCTTGCAGGGAATAAAATGTGCCATCTTTGAAAATCTGTCAACTACCACAAAAATTGAATCATGTCCCCGCTGAGTCCTCGGTAAACCAAGAACAAAGTCCATGCTGATATCCTCCCAAGGCTTCTCTGGTACAGGTAGTGGCTGATACAACCCTGTATTCTGCTTCACTCCTTTCGCCATCTGACATACTCTGCAACTCTGTACAAACTTCTTCACATCTTGCTGCAACTGTGGCCAATAATAATTCTCACTAACCAAAGAAAGGGTTTTATCACGACCAAAATGTCCAGCCAATCCTCCGCTATGCTTCTCCTTGATGAGATTCTCCCTCATAGAACTTCGTGGAATGCACAACTGATTCCCTCTGAATAGCATATCATCCTGGATGATGAAATCCAACCATTTTGTCCTGTCTAGAGTAACAGGTTCTGCACAAGCTTTCCAAGCTTCACCAAAATCAGGATCCTCTGGATACAAATTCTTGAGTTCCTTGAACCCAACCACTTCAATCTGCATTTCTGTCAGCAATAGTTGCCTTCTGCTAAGAGCATCTGCAACCCTATTAGACTTTCCACTCCTGTGTTTCAAAACAAATGTATAACTCTGCAAAAACTCAACCCATTTCAAATGCCTTTGATTCAATTTTCCTTGACTATTCAAATATTGCAAAGCTTGATGATCAGTATACAAAACAAACTCCTTAGGAAGTAGATAATGTCTCCACTTCTTTAATGCTTGAACTATAGCATAAAATTCCTGATCATAAACAGAATATTTCCTCTTGGCATCATTTAACTTCTCACTGAAATAAGCAATAGGTTTACCTTCTTGGCTCATAACAGCTCCTATTGCAGTACCACTAGCATCACAATCTACTTGAAACACCTTATTAAAATCTGGAAGTGTTAAAACAGGTTGTTCTGTAACTTTTTGTTTCAATAATTGAAAACTCTTTTCTGCTCCTTTAGTCCACTTAAACTCTTTTCTATCCCCTCTCATTGTTTCAGTCAAGGGTCCACAAATACTGCTAAAATTTCTGATAAACTTTCTGTAAAAGCTAGCTAGACCATGAAAAGATCTTACCTCAGTAGCACTCCTTGGAGTAGGCCATTTGAGGATAGCCTGTACCTTCTCTGGGTCCATTTTTAGACCTTCTCCTGAAACTACAAATCTCAAATACACTAACTCTTTCTTCACAAAACTGCACTTCTTCAAATTAATCAACAATTTCTCTTCTCTCAACTTCTCAAATACCATACGAATATGCATCATATGCTCATCCAATGTCTTACTAAAGATCAAAATATCATCTAGGTAAACAATGACAAACTTACCCAAAAATTGTTTCAGAACCTCATTCATGAGCCGCATGAAAGTGCTCGGTGCATTGGTTAGCCCAAAAGGCATGACTAACCACTCATACAGTCCTTCCTTTGTCTTGAAGGCAGTCTTCCATTCATCTCCTTCTCTGATCCGAATCTGATGATATCCACTTTTCAGATCTATCTTTGAGAAATACACAGCTCCACTCAAAAAGTCCATAATATCATCCATTCGTGGCAATGGAAACCTGTACTTGATTGTGATCTTGTTTATTGCTCTGGAATCTGTACACATCCTCCACTCTCCATTCTTCTTTGGTGCTAATACCGCTGGTACAGCACAGGGACTCAGACTCTCTCGAATCAATCCTTTCTGTAACAGTTCATGCACTTGTCTGTTCAACTCCTCACTTTCTGCAGGTGTCATTCTGTGTGCTGCCTTATTTGGCAAACTCGCTCCTGGGATCAAGTCCATCTGATGACTGATCTTCCTGACTGGTGGTAATCCATCAGGCACGTTATCGGATACAATATCCTGAAACTCATTCAACAAATCTGTAACTTCTACAGGAACATCTTCTACTTCCTCTTTACCAGCTTTTGGAATTAAAGCAAAACATACATGCTCATGCCTCATACCATCTAGGAAATTTCTTCCATCAACAAAAGTTATTCTTGCATTACCACATACCTTTTCTTCGGTCTCCTTCAATGGTTTTAGCTTATGTCGCACTCCATCCTTTGTTAGGGAATAGGTATTCGCACGACCATCATGTACAACACATCTGTCAAACTGCCAGGGTCTACCCAACAACATATGGCATGCATCCATAGATATGATATCACACAATACCTCATCTTGGTATCCGCCAATCTTGAACTTCACTAGGCATTGTTCATTGACCATGACCTTGTGGTCATCCTGTACCCAGGCAATCCGATATGGATGTGGGTGCTTCTGTCTCTTGAGCTTCAACTTTGTCACCATCTCTTCTGACACCAAATTGTCAGTGCTTCCACTATCAATGATCACATCACAACATTTACCTTCACACTTGCACCTGGTGCGAAACAGGCTCCTCCTTTGCTCAGGTTCATTCTCACCACTCAACAGGACTCTTCTGTTAATCAACGTTTCTCCTCTTTCAGCATCTTCAGAATTTGATGATCTGGCATCTTCATCGACATGTGTAACTCTGGCCTGGCCTTCATTTCTCCTGTCTGTTCTGCCTTGGCGCTGAGGACATTCAAATGCCCTATGACCTTCTTCTCCACAGTGAAAACATGTTCCACGGAAGCCACCTCTTCCAGATCCTTGTCCTCTTCCTCTTCCTCTCTGATCTCTATTATTCTAATCCTGGAAGCGATTGGAATTATTTCCTCGCTGATTCTGACTGCTACTGGCCTCATCCTTCTTTTTCAGATCTTCATTTCGGCCACCATATGACCGTCCACCAGATCGTCCACCGCGACCTCTTCCGTTTTGTCTGCTCTCAAACTTCTTGTTCAGCTTTTCCTCCACTTTTAGGGCAAACTGGTATGCCTCTTCAATACTGTTCATTCGAACTAGATTCAACTCCTCCTGAATGCTTGGCCTTAACCCATTAAGGTATCGGGCAACTTTCTCTTTATCAGCTTCTGCATGGCCTGTTCTGATGAGAAGTCGATAGAACTCCTCTGTATACTCCTGAACAGATCTTCCTGCTTGCTTCAAACTCTGCATTTTCTTTAGTAGGTCAAGCTCATAATCAACAGGAATGAACTGTCGCTTCAATTTATCTACCATCCGATCCCATCTTGTGATTTTATCTTTCCCTCTTCTATTTCGCTCTAATTGAATTTCTTGCCACCAGATCTTCACATGACCTTTCAGTCTGGCCTTCGCAAATTTGACCCTATCAGGATCCTCAACATCTTCATACTCAAAATATTCTTCGCACTCATTGATCCAGTCGATCAGTTCCTCTGGGTTAAGATTTCCAGAAAATGTAGGAACCTCAATCTTAGGTCTTTTCCCAATCTTGGAAATCGCCCGAAAAAGTCTTTCTTCCTCCTGGTTCACAATTTCAACTTCTCCTTCTTGATATTCTTCTTCGGCTTCATCCTCGCTTTCATCTCTGACATTAAGATTCATTCCTCTATGAATCTCTTCTTGCAATGCTCGCACTTGTCTCTGCAGCTCTCTAACCTCAGGTGTTACAACACCAGCTCTTCCGCCACGTTCCCTTCGTGGAGGCATTTTCGCGATGTGCGCTGAAACCCTAGCCACGGTCCTGGTGCAAACTGCCTCACAGCCGGCGATCTGTTTACACACTCAAGAACTCCTGCTCTGATACCACTTGATGAAGGGTGCTCCCCTTAATACCACAAACACATGACAGAAATAGGGAAACAACAACAATATGCAAGAACAGAAAATTGGCTTCTTATTATCTCCACAAATGTGGAATTACAAACTTTCAGAATTACAATATGCAAAGCCACATGGGCATTCCTTACAATATTCTGTAGGACAAAGCCTCGAATCAATACCCAGATCTACTACCCAGAACTATTCTGAACTGCCTAAGACAATAATACAGCCTTCCTTATATAGGCAATTATCCACCGCCTGGGAAGGTTCCAGAATTTTAGCCAATAAGGCCGACCAAACTTAGAATTATTTTATTTTACATTTTATTACATCATATTCGGCTCAAGATAACCTTTGAAACCCGAACAGAAATTTTGAAGAAAAATTATTTTTCGCCATTTCAGGTGGCCCAACTTTCGAAGACCATAAGTCATCACCAGTTGACCCGCTCGGCCACTATAACCCCATTTCGGAAACGCCACGAAGCACTCTACAGGCTTGACCAGTGCAAGCGCTCGTCACGCAAATTTTTGACCTCATCCGGGGCCTCTAAAGCCTTCAAAACTGAGTTCAAAGTTTCTGTACCCTGCCGCCAATACCGAAAATCTTCAATATATTCTAATATACACTTGATCTGGCAATGAAACTTTACTGGCAGACTTATATGACCAAAATGAACCTCCAAGAAAGAAATCAGATCATTCTGAGCACATACGAAAATTACCAAAAATAGTAACTTTCCATAAATAGCAGCTCTGCACAAAATAACCCTTATTGAATTCAAAAACAGAAATATTTTTGGGTGATGCAAGATTTCTCTTACACCCAGGATGCTCCTGCATCAAGAAGCAGGAGAAGTCAAATTTGTCCAAGCTTTAGAAGACGTGAGCTTGATTTGGAAGGAAGAAAAGAAGGATAATGTTGATGAAATTTTTGAGGATGCATCTGCAATGGACACACCTCCTATTTATGGTTAAATGACCTTCATGGTCATAGGGGGAGCTAGATTAGCACTAGACCCCTGGGCATCTGGTATAGTCACTCTCAGAGTATGTGCCTTAGATTATAACTATTTGGAGACTATGTGATGCAATATGTAAGAGAGCACTATCTAATTATTAGCAGAAACAAAGAATGAAATTTACAGTTGCATTATGTGTTTATGGGACAAGCATTAATGGCAGAAAAGTTGCTTTATAGCCATTGGAGATTCATTATTCTCACATTGAATTCTAAGTTGAGTGATTGGATAGCACAGAGGATCAAGTAGTTGAATTTTGAAGCGTTGCAGTTGAATCTATCAGTGAAGAAGGAAGATTGATTGTTGCAAAGCCCTAATTCAAACGTGATGAACTAGAAACCCTAGAAAACCTCTTTGAAGTGATTAAACAAGTAAGTCATGGCTACACCAGTTATCTTTGATGTTGCAGAAAGGAAAAGATATGTGTTTAAGAAGCATCTATTCAAGTCCACCTTAGATGACCTAGAAGGAGCCTTTTTTAGAACCCCAATGGGCATTATGCATGTAGAAGACATACATGCATATGTGTATTGCAAGAAGGAACTGGTTGTTCTTGGCAGGATTAGGTCGCACTTAGAAACCATGATGAATCTAGAAAAATCCTTTACTGAAGAGTTAATGCATCTTGAGAATCACCCAATCATTGAGTATGCTACATCACATGATTTTTATGAATTCGACTGGATTAAGATCTTGTTGAGCAAGATCCATGATGACCTATTTTGGATAAGTGAAGTACCTGTCAGAATCATAGAAGATCTCATTCATGAGATGATAGGTCTATCAAAGACAAGCGCCATTATTCCAATTGGAAAGGATGTCAGAAAATTGGTTGAACAAGAGTGCAAATCTTCAAGTGATAAGTGTGGGATGACAATTAAGTCAATTGAGGAGAAGGAAATCAAATTGATGTATATGATTCTTGTTTATATATTTCAGCATGCTAATAGGGTTAATAGTTTCTGCAACCACTATTCTTGTAGCCATCAAATTGGTGAGAGGAAATGGAGAATTCAATTTGTGTGAGATCTTGCACACACAATTGATGGAAAATATAAGAGCTATCAAACATGACAAGACCAAAATATTCAGGTTTTGGTCTTTAATAATCTACATGTACTTTCGTATAGTTGGGAAGGTATCAAACTTATACCTAGATAAAAGTTTACCTACAATGCTAGTTTTACTCTAGCTATCCAAGTACTTTTCATCTTATGCCTTAATCCATCTATGATAAAATCCTCATAATGAATTTTGTCATTCAGATTCTTTTCCATGTGTGATACATTTTCCTTTGATACCTTTAGTTCTTGTTCCAAATTTGTAACTTTATCTTTTGATTCCTTCAATTCATAACTAACCTCCTTATGTCTTTCTTTAAAGTTCTAGACACAATCTCTCATCTTTTTGATACATGCATTTTTTTCCTTCAAGTTCTCTTTTAGCTCCTCCTCCAATTCAGAACCTTCAAAGTCACTCATCATGATTTTCCAATCTTCTTTATTAATGTATTCTTCGTCCATCTATTCAAACATCTAAGATCTTCCTCAAGAGGTTAAGCTCTATCTAGAAGAAACCTAGCTTTGATACAAATTGTTGAAGAAGATGAACAATTGAGAGGGGAAGTGAATCAATTTTTCCCACATACTTTCTAAATTTTTAACTTATTTGGTAAATATATAAATGATAACAATATCAAATTTTGATCTATCGATTAATCACATTAAACATTCATAACAAATGAAAATATGCAAGCGCAAAAATGCTAACACAGAGAACACCAAGAATTACGTGGAAACCCAAATTGTGTAAAACCATAAAGAATCTAATTCTTTTTAAATAAAATATTGTTTAAGGTGACACCAATTAAGATGATTTTCACAAAGGCTCACTTTCAGTTGTGCTCATTGCAAGTTAGCTCATTGTCAATCAGGCTAACTACCCTTTAAAAAAAATGTCTTAGTACCAATACAAAGATGCTCACTAAAAATATAAAATTTACTAAGAAAAATGAACTAATAGAATTATATATACCTATGTATGGAATAATTTAACAATTAAATTTAATTACTCTTACCACTAGTAGATCCAATGTTCATATTTATCTCTCTATACCATTGTCTGATCCACTGCAAATATGTTTTAAAAGTTCCTCTTTGATATCTCAATGGTTTTCCACACTTAGCTTCATCTTGCACACATCATCATCAAGAGCTCTCTCTCTCTCTCTCTAGATAAAAATGTTTCTATTTATTTATAAGTATCCAAGGATACATATGTCATCCACACCAAATATGTATGATGACCTAGATTATAAAATATATTATAGGTATACTAAATGTAGTACCATCTATCCCAAATTGAGGACATGTTGGAAACTACAATTGAAGAAATTATTGTATTGTCATTGTTGTCAAACCTTAACTAGTAAGACTGTTGCTATCTAACAAAGTACTATATCTATTTGATTGTTGAGAGGGATTAGGGAAAGGTTGATAACAATAGAACCTAAAGAAAGGTTGAGTTATCTTGATACTTCAATGGGTACTTGCTTATGTGGCATAGTGATAAGATAATGTATTGCTTATCTAAGTAAGAAGTAAGACTAAAAAAGTAGGCTTAATCGAGAAAAAGTGAAGAAATCTAGTTTAAGCTGAGTGATGTTAGTGTCGATCGAGCTAGTATATGCCAAGTAAATTTAGTGTTGATCGAACAACAATTAATTTGTGAGGAAGATGGTATTAGCGGAGGAAACAGTTTTAGTGGTGACCGAGTTACCTAGTGAAGACCGAGGAGTTGAACACAGTATTGACCAAACGTCAGTAATTTATATTTGAGGAAGAATTCAGATTCCAAGATGATATAGTTGAATTCTTGGATTATGTAAATCATGTTGACTTTATTTATTGATTGTATGGAAGCATTTAATGCACTCTAAACCATCTTATTAAGATTCCATAAAGAGATTTAAGATGTTTCTAGGAGGATGGATGAAGAACATAAAGTTGGAAGGATTCAATTAATTTGACCTAACCCTAAGATCTACGAAGAAAATTAAGCAGAAAAAGTTGGATTGACCTAAACAAAGAGGTATTAAGGAAACCTAAGTGTGAGGTTGAATAGAGGATGTTGGAGTTGTTGTTATTGACTGTATAAGCAAAAAAGGCTTAAGGAGAAGGAGTTGTGTTTTCTTGAAGAGATTTTTGAGAAGATCAGTGATGGAGATGGAAATGGATCATAGTCAGTAAGACAACATATGTGTACAGAATTGGATTTTTTATTTGAAAATTAAGTGAGTTGTATGTTTTCAGATCAATACTACTATTACTTTCTAATCATTGTATCAGTCAAAATTATTTTAACAAAGGTTGACCTAACAGTCATTTGTATAAATCCTTTGAACAAGGTTTCATTCTAATGGAATATATGTAAGTCCTCTAACAAGGTGCACTCCTAACAGTGTGGTTAAAATCCTCTAACTGGGTCACACCTGACAGTGTGTTTGTAACTGTGAGGCCCACCTTCGGCCCACATAGTGATCCTGTGTTATGCATATCAGCCTATCTTTTTTATTATGTTTCTTTCAGAGATACTTGGACTCTGTCGACTACTGTTATATTATGTTTGACTCGTTGGACTGTTCTTTTGATGATTCTGCATATGGGATCCATGATGTGTAGATTTGGTTTATGTTTTTATATGATGTTTTGTGAACCTGATGATCTTGATGATATTTAAATTACGTTATGGAATTTCATTTGAATTCTGCAATCAAATCATGAATATTACATGCAATTGAAGTATGAGTTGAATTATGCAATTGAATGATTAATTTTCGCTATATCATATATGTTTATTTTAATGGTTTTCTTCCTTGAATTACTGATGCTGCATTTAGGTATTGCAGGTGGAAGGACCATGGAAACACATTCGAGGAAAACACATTGAACATAGGGTAACCAGTTAAACCAAGGCCCCGTCTATTAAGAGACCTGAGGCCTCGTTGTTAAGTAATTTATTTCGTAACAGTAATTTGAATGTTTGTATGTTATGTGTTGTTATTCTGGATGTACCTTTCGTGAAATGTTATTTTGTTAAGTGTCGCTTGACACCTATGTTCAATGCTATTAAGGTACATCATGTGTTGTGTGAGAGCACTTGCTAGGAGTTTTAGGGAAATCTTGCACGCCTTTTTGCCATAGAAATTATTATGCAGTTTCCATTTCCCATTCTTGATCTTATTCTTAGAAGTGAATTTTAGAGGGTTATAGTGGCTTTAGTAAGTGGTTTTATGCCTTATTAGTTAACACATTCTATCTACCCATGGGTTAGGGGTATTTTCACCTTATTATTAGCCTAAAATTGACTTTTAGACCCTTTTAAAAATTCATGTGCAACCTTGAACGAATTTGCAACTTGCTTGAAGGGCCTAATTAATGAGGTTTGTTGGGGTAGGTTTTAGAGCCCTTTTTAGAGGAAATTTTGGCTTAGGGTGATTCATTCACCCATTCTCTATTTTTAGAGAGCTTTCAGAAAGTTAGAGGAGAAAAGGCTTGAAGCTTGGATTAGGGCTCAACAACATTCTACCATAGCTTGGATTTGAGGTAGGAATTCATGTGCTCTCTCTGTTTGTTTGAGATGTTTGTTATTATGATCATGTTCTTGGCTCCCCATGGTTGGTCATGGTGGAGGTTTGTTTTGTTTAGTGTTGTGTTTTAGCTTCCCATGGTTGGTCATGGTGAAAGCAAGCTTGCAAATGTGTTTTTCATGTAATTGGATTTTGGGTTGTTTACTCTTAGATTCTCTCACCCTTGGGAGGGAAGAGAAATCAAGAGGGGGTGTGGGAATGGAGGGAAATCCATGTGTAGAGTCTCCTCCATGTGTGGGGAAGGATGAACTTGGGTGAGTGATTTTCCCCAAGAAACCTTGCATCTAGCCCTTGTGGCTATGGGGGGCATAAGGAGGGAAAATTGGCCATGAGTGCCTTGTATGTAATTGAGAAATATGGGTCCATGTGTGGCCTTGTTTTGTTATGCAAAGGTTATCTCCATGGTTTGTCTACCCACACCCTACAAAGGAAATTTATGGAATTCCTTAGTTATCTTCTTGAGGGAATTTGGGATTTTGTCAATGTTGTTAATCTTGTTGTGATTGTGTGTGTGTGATTGTATCCTGTTCAATGTGTTCTCCCCAAGCTCGGGGGTGGTCTCATGAGAGACCTTGGATGGGAGGTGAGCTCCCATGGTCTTTTCCTTGTCATGTTTTCACTTGCAGATTTTGAAGTATGGATGCATGATGGTAAAGAAGTTAAAGATTTATGCCTTGATGTTTTGAAGCATTCTTGTAAACTTGGAATGGTGTATTCAATCTCCCTTTGGAGTACTTGTAAATTGTAACAAGGAAAATGAGATAGATAAACATGTTGTTATAATGATCTCTCATTGTAAAGATTGATGTATTTAGTGAATGTATGATACTCATGTAAAGGAAAGCAAACATCTTTTTGAATATTGCAATGTTGTTTTGAAATCTAGGATGAAGTAAATTTCAATGGAAGTATAGATAATGAAAAGTTTATGTAATTCATAATATGTAGAAGATGAATCCTTGCATGTTTCTTAAAAGACCTTTATCTCTCTCTCTACCATTGAAATTACTCTCTTTATCATTGCAATGAGTTCTTCAAGTTGATAGAATTATATGTTGAATAGTTATCAATTAGATCACTTATCTGAATGAATTAAAGAGATTGTAGTTTCCATTAGATGTTTCACATTGACTAAGAACAAAGCAAATGAACTCTGAAAATATGTTTTAAATCACTCCTTAGTTCTATGATAATGTCATGAAACAACTATGAAAACTATGAGCATTTGGTCTCTAGAAGAGACTTTATTTGATTAACAAATAAACTATGATAAACATTGTTTGAAATACTATCTAATTTCAATATCCTAAACTCCACATTCCACTTAAGAAACCATCTAATTTTCAATACTATGACCCCATAAGTTTTCAAAAAAAGAAGAACTAAAAGTGCTTAAAAAAAAAATAACACTACCCAGAAAATTTTAAAGAGCAAATAGCTCTCTGAATTTTGTATGGGAATGAATTCCCATACAAAATACCAACCACAGTCATTTAATATTATATATTCTGCCACCTTTGTCAAAGAAATTAATAAAAAATTAAACTTTAAAACAAATATCTTACTCACCTTTTTGACAAGCCTTTCCCCTAGGCGCAGGTGGATGAAGGCTAAGGCTTTGTAATTAATCCCTATCCTTTTAGTGATGGGATGGTGTCCTTGGTGACACCTCAGCAAGCAGATTTGGTTAGCTTTTTAAAAACCTTGTCTTCTTAACCACGCAGCTTTTGGAGGGAGGTAAAACATGTAATAAAGTTTCCTTGTTTTGAAACATGCAAAGGGGTAGGTGGGCTCTCTAAAACTTGGCATTATTAAAACCTTCTCCCAAAGCACACATCAGCATCCTTGTTTTGCGCCCCCTTAGCCTTTTGGGATATAGCCTCCTCATGGCACGTGGGTGAGGAGAGATTAGAGAAAGAGAAGGGAGTTAATATGGAGGATAGGGTAGTTGTTAGATGTAGGATATTTAGAAGATTAAAAGATTGTTTTGGTAGATTGTTTAGTAGGATGTTTAGTAGATAAGTTTAATTAGTAGGTTGTTAAGATAGCTTAGAATATTAATTAAATATGTTATTTGAGATAATTTGTTATTAATAACATTAGATGGACTTTTATGAAAAACAATTTTATTATCATAAGGCTATTTTAGTTAAGTTAGATATTTAGATAGTTAGTTTGCTAAGCTAGTTTAGGGGTTAATAAAGGTTGTTAGATAACATATGATATTATGTTTGTTTTGTAAATTTTGTGTTATGCAATGTAATTCTTTTATTAATTAAATTATGTAATTTTGTTATTATGCAAATAATGATTGTCATGGATAGGTGTATGTTTGCATTGTTTTGTTATTTTAATTTGCTAATGTTATTTAATTCAATGATGTAAATATTAGAACATGTTATGTTTTATAGGTTAATATATTATAATTTATTAATTAGTTAATAATTATATTAATTAATTAATATTTTATAATTATTAATTAATAATACACTTATATAATATTTAAGAATAGGTTGACCTACATGGTACACCGTTAACATTAATCAACCATGTCCTCTTAGTCAACCTTTGAGATCTTTAGTTGACGGACGATAATTTTGATCGTCATAAAGATGGACGTACTTAACCTTAATTAATATTCCCCTAGCATCCTTTATAGACAACATAGTCGAGGTTGTTCACCTGATTCTTTGTAACCTCGTCGTTGAACTCACTAACCCGCATCTTGTGTGTAGAAACTTATCACCTTTTAAAAAAATTTGTTGGTTGTGTTTTGACCCAACTTTTGGGCATCACATTTTGGTATCAGAGCACTGGGTTCAACTCTAGGAACCTTTGTGCCATTACGCTTTGCTAGGAAAGTATTCGTGTACGCATAGTAACCCTTTTGAGTTATGTATGTGAGGAGCATGTGTGAGTACATTATGGAATGGTCATACCAACATCATCGTGTGTGGGTGCCCTACGATGGCTATGGGAATACCTCGAAGAAGCCAAACCCTTATAACATCGGAGTGATGTAGAAACTGGGTAGAATGGCCTAACCATTTCGGTATGGGGTGGAAAATTGTTCTATACCCTCGCAGGATGTACATTATTAAGTTATGGTGGGGCCCATGCCATGATGTAAATTTTTTTTATTTTTTTTTATGATGGAAATACTCCATGATCATCAACAATTTCTCCTTGTATAGACTAGGACCTTCTCGAAGCATTGGGAACTTATGATACAGCTTGGGAAGGCTAATTAGTCATAGGAGATGGACGATAGTAACCTATGTTAAGTAAAGCATTGTAGTACCGAAGTAAGGTAAAGGAGGCTCATTTAATTATTGCTTCAGGCAATGAAAGTATGGTGCCCCTAGTCGAGGTATAGATTGAATCACCTATGGATATGTAAGTTAAAGGTTGAAATTCCTCAGTATTCTGTGGTGGGTACTCCTTTTGGATTTGATGTCAGTTGTTTCATTTTGCTTATGGATTTCTTGAGTCGTTTATCTTCTTAGTGGAACTTTCTACGTATTGGACTGGTACCTTTTTGTTTTGTTTTCTTTGATTGGGTTTTGTCACCAACTGTATAGTTCTTATCTTGGCAGTTGCCATCGTTGATTTTTTTTTAATTTTATTTTCTTTTCTTTTCGATTGAAATGAGCTCACTTTTTATTTTGTATTCGAAGTTGAAGCAGACAGATTTGCTTTTTGAGAATTCCTTGTATCTATTTTTTGGGTGACTACTATGAGCACTCTCTTTGGCTGCCAGTCCTATGTCATTTGTACCCTCTTTGTTTTTAAAGAGTCCCACCAATCGTGTGTATATGAGGTAACACCTAGAAAGAGATATTATCCCATGTCGGAAGGTACTATAGGATCGATAGATCAGATCCATGCTCTTTTATGATGAATAACATAAATGATTGGTTTCCTTGTAGTTGGAGTAGGTGAAAGTTGGTGTTTTGGCAAACCATGGTGGTGTAAATTATTTATAAGACATACAATTTTGTAAGTGGCCTTGCACGGGTGTTAGTATTATGAAGTTCATCCTTTGGGTAATCATGTACCCTAATAGGAAAGATCTATGATGTTATCAGTGACTATTGAATGATTCCTTCTTCATAACAGAGGTTAAGTATTTGGGGCATGTCATATCTGGTGATGGGATCTCAGTAGACCCATCAAAGATAGAGGCTATTATGAATTGGCTAGCACCTACCATAGTTACTGAAGTTAGAAGTTTCATGGGACTAGCCGGTTATTACAGACAATTTGTTGAAGGATTTTCTAAGTGGCACATCCTATCACTTCCCTTCAGCGAAAGGGGAAGAAGTTCGAGTGGGCAAGAAGTGAGAGAGAGCTTTGCAGGGGCTCAAGAGAGCACTCACCAATGCACCGATTCTTGCAGTGCCAGATCCTTCAGCAGAATTTGCGGTATGCACAGGTGCTTCATTGGATGGATTAGGGGCAGTCCTTATGCATGGAGGGCGAGCTATTGCTTACGAGTCTAGGAAGCTTAAGACTCATGAGCTCAATTACCCTACACATGATTTAGAGCTTGCAGTAGTGGTACATGCCTTAGTGCGATGGCGACACTTCCTCTTAGGTCACCGCTTTGAGCTTCATTCAGACCATCAGAGTGTTCAGTATATATTTACCCAGCCAAACCTTAATGCTCGGCAGAGGCGATGGATGGAGTTCTTATGTGAGTATGATTTTGATGTCCACTACATCAAGGGGAGGGAGAATGTGGTTGTAGATGCCTTGAGTAGGAGACGGCATGATATGTATTCTATGACTGCAGGCACAGATTTGAGGGGTCGGATCCTTCGTCATCTTCAAGAAGATGAGTGGTATACTGAGGTTTGTGAGATGATTCGATCCCATAGACCCTTGGAGGGGAAGTATGTTGATTATACTTTAGAGTTCGATGGGCTTCTACGCCATTGAGAGCGTATCTATGTACCTTCTACCGGAGATTTACGTGCATTCATTATACATGAGGCTCACAGGGCACCATATGTAGCACATCCCAGGGTTAAGAAGCTACATGCAGATTTGAGGTAGCTGTATCATTGGCCAGGCATGAGATTGCAGATTGCTGAGATAGTGGCCAGGTGTCTTGAGTGTCAGCGGGTTAAGGCGGAGCACCACCATCCTGGTGGACTCCTGCAGCCGCATGAGATTCCAGTATGGAAGTGGGAGGTTATATCCATGGATTTTATAGTTGGTCTTCCGATGTCTTCCCGACGTCATGATGCTATTATGGTGACAGTGGACCGGTTGACTAAGGTAGCCCACTTCTCTCCAGTTCGTACTACCTTCACAGCACCCGCAGTAGCCCAGGTGTTCTTACGAGATATTGTCAGGCTTCATGGCATACCTCATAAGATCATCTCAGATAGAGATTCTCTTTTCACTTCATCATTTTGAAGAGAGCTTCAGGCAGCATTGGGCACTAGGCTCAATTTCAGTACCGCCTATCACCCTGAGACAGATGGACAGACCGAGAGGGTCAATCAGGTTTTAGAGGACATGCTTCGCATGTATGTTATGGATCATCAGACCCGGTGGGAGGAGTATCTTCATCTTGTGGAGTTTTCCTATAACAATGGGCATCATACATCATTGGGAATGCCTCCTTTCCAGGCATTGTATGGTAGACCTTGCAGGACCCCACTGAGTTGGGATAGGATCAAGGACAGAGTTTCTATTGGTCCTGAGCTAGTTTGAGATATGGAGCAGCAGGTCACCCTGATTAGGCAGCGTCTCTTAGAGGCTCAGGATAGACAGAAGAAGTATGCAGATGCGAAGAGGATAGACCGAGCCTACCTTGTGGGAGACAGAGTATTCTTGAGAGTGCGACCGCACAAGAGTCCAATCCATTTTGGAAAGGGCTCTAAGCTCGCACCTCATTTTGTTGGTCCGTTTGAGATCCTAGAGAGGATAGGGCCCGTTGCTTATCGTCTAGCCTTGCCACCTATCTTGTCACGCATCCACGATGTGTTCCATGTATCAGTTTTGCGAAAGTATATCTATGATGAGTCTCATATTATTGATTGGGATGCCTTGCAGGTGGAGTCAGATGACCAGCTGGCACTAGAGCCCGTTCGCATTTTGGCTCGTCGGACATTGGTACTTCGAGGCAGAACGCTGGACCAAGTTAGGGTCCAGTGGGATTGCTATGATGAGGTCACAGCCTCATGGGAGGATGCAGCTCAGATGAGGGCCCAGTATCCGCACCTCTTTGATGAAATCCAGGAGGATGTTCATACCTAGAGGGGGTGGATGTGAGGCCCACCTTCGGCCCACATAGTGATCCTGTGTTATGCATATCAGCCTATCTTTTTTATTATGTTTCTTTCAGAGATACTTGGACTCTGTCGACTACTGTTATATTATGTTTGACTCGTTGGACTGTTCTTTTGATGATTCTGCATATGGGATCCATGATGTGTAGATTTGGTTTATGTTTTTATATGATGTTTTGTGAACCTGATGATCTTGATGATATTTAAATTACGTTATGGAATTTCATTTGAATTCTGCAATCAAATCATGAATATTACATGCAATTGAAGTATGAGTTGAATTATGCAATTGAATGATTAATTTTTGCTATATCATATATGTTTATTTTAATGGTTTTCTTCCTTGAATTACTGATGCTGCATTTAGGTATTGCAGGTGGAAGGACCATGGAAACACATTCGGGGAAAACACATTGAACATAGGGTAACCAGTTAAACCAAGGCCCCGTCTATTAAGAGACCTGAGGCCTCGTTGTTAAGTAATTTATTTCATAACAGTAATTTGAATGTTTGTATGTTATGTGTTGTTATTCTGGATGTACCTTTCATGAAATGTTATTTTGTTAAGTGTCGCTTGACACCTATGTTCAATGCTATTAAGGTACATCATGTGTTGTGTGAGAGCACTTGCTAGGAGTTTTAGGGAAATCTTGCACGCCTTTTTGCCATAGAAATTATTATGCAGTTTCCATTTCCCATTCTTGATCTTATTCTTAGAAGTGAATTTTAGAGGGTTATAGTGGCTTTAGTAAGTGGTTTTATGCCTTATTAGTTAACACATTCTATCTACCCATGGGTTAGGGGTATTTTCACCTTATTATTAGCCTAAAATTGACTTTTAGACCCTTTTAAAAATTCATGTGCAACCTTGAACGAATTTGCAACTTGCTTGAAGGGCCTAATTAATGAGGTTTGTTGGGGTAGGTTTTAGAGCCCTTTTTAGAGGAAATTTTGGCTTAGGGTGATTCATTCACCCATTCTCTATTTTTAGAGAGCTTTCAGAAAGTTAGAGGAGAAAAGGCTTGAAGTTTGGATTAGGGCTCAACAACATTCTACCATAGCTTGGATTTGAGGTAGGAATTCATGTGCTCTCTCTGTTTGTTTGAGATGTTTGTTATTATGATCATGTTCTTGGCTCCCCATGGTTGGTCATGGTGGAGGTTTGTTTTGTTTAGTGTTGTGTTTTAGCTTCCCATGGTTGGTCATGGTGAAAGCAAGCTTGCAAATGTGTTTTTCATGTAATTGGATTTTGGGTTGTTTACTCTTAGATTCTCTCACCCTTGGGAGGGAAGAGAAATCAAGAGGGGGTGTGGGAATGGAGGCAAATCCATGTGTAGAGTCTCCTCCATGTGTGGGGAAGGATGAACTTGGGTGAGTGATTTTCCCCAAGAAACCTTGCATCTAGCCCTTGTGGCTATGGGGGGCATAAGGAGGGAAAATTGGCCATGAGTGCCTTGTATGTAATTGAGAAATATGGGTCCATGTGTGGCCTTGTTTTGTTATGCAAAGGTTATCTCCATGGTTTGTCTACCCACACCCTACAAAGGAAATTTATGGAATTCCTTAGTTATCTTCTTGAGGGAATTTGGGATTTTGTCAATGTTGTTAATCTTGTTGTGATTGTGTGTGTGTGATTGTATCCTGTTCAATGTGTTCTCCCCAAGCTCGGGGGTGGTCTCATGAGAGACCTTGGATGGGAGGTGAGCTCCCATGGTCTTTTCCTTGTCATGTTTTCACTTGCAGATTTTGAAGTATGGATGCATGATGGTAAAGAAGTTAAAGATTTATGCCTTGATGTTTTGAAGCATTCTTGTAAACTTGGAATGGTGTATTCAATCTCCCTTTGGAGTACTTGTAAATTGTAACAAGGAAAATGAGATAGATAAACATGTTGTTATAATGATATCTCATTGTAAAGATTGATGTATTTAGTGAATGTATGATACTCATGTAAAGGAAAGCAAACATCTTTTTGAATATTGCAATGTTGTTTTGAAATCTAGGATGAAGTAAATTTCAATGGAAGTATAGATAATGAAAATTTTATGTAATTCATAATATGTAGAAGATGAATCCTTGCATGTTTCTTAAAAGACCTTTATCTCTCTCTCTACCATTGAAATTACTCTCTTTATCATTGCAATGAGTTCTTCAAGTTGATAGAATTATATGTTGAATAGTTATCAATTAGATCACTTATCTGAATGAATTAAAGAGATTGTAGTTTCCATTAGATGTTTCACATTGACTAAGAACAAAGCAAATGAACTCTGAAAATATGTTTTAAATCACTCCTTAGTTCTATGATAATGTCATGAAACAACTATGAAAGCTATGAGCATTTGGTCTCTAGAAGAGACTTTATTTGATTAACAAATAAACTATGATAAACATTGTTTGAAATACTATCTAATTTCAATATCCTAAACTCCACATTCCACTTAAGAAACCATCTAATTTTCAATACTATGACCCCATAAGTTTTCAAAAAAAGAAGAACTAAAAGTGCTTAAAAAAAAAATAACACTACCCAGAAAATTTTAAAGAGCAAATAGCTCTCTGGATTTTGTATGGGAATGAATTCCCATACAAAATACCAACCACAGTCATTTAATATTATATATTCTGCCACCTTTGTCAAAGAAATTAATAAAAAATTAAACTTTAAAACAAATATCTTACTCACCTTTTTGACAAGCCTTTCCCCTAGGCGCAGGTGGATGAAGGCTAAGGCTTTGTAATTAATCCCTATCCTTTTAGTGATGGGATGGTGTCCTTGGTGACACCTCAGCAAGCAGATTTGGTTAGCTTTTTAAAAACCTTGTCTTCTTAACCACGCAGCTTTTGGAGGGAGGTAAAACATGTAATAAAGTTTCCTTGTTTTGAAACATGCAAAGGGGTAGGTGGGCTCTCTAAAACTTGGCATTATTAAAACCTTCTCCCAAAGCACACATCAGCATCCTTGTTTTGCGCCCCCTTAGCCTTTTGGGATATAGCCTCCTCATGGCACGTGGGTGAGGAGAGATTAGAGAAAGAGAAGGGAGTTAATATGGAGGATAGGGTAGTTGTTAGATGTAGGATATTTAGAAGATTAAAAGATTGTTTTGGTAGATTGTTTAGTAGGATGTTTAGTAGATAAGTTTAATTAGTAGGTTGTTAAGATAGCTTAGAATATTAATTAAATATGTTATTTGAGATAATTTGTTATTAATAACATTAGATGGACTTTTATGAAAAACAATTTTATTATCATAAGGCTATTTTAGTTAAGTTAGATATTTAGATAGTTAGTTTGCTAAGCTAGTTTAGGGGTTAATAAAGGTTGTTAGATAACATATGATATTATGTTTGTTTTGTAAATTTTGTGTTATGCAATGTAATTCTTTTATTAATTAAATTATGTAATTTTGTTATTATGCAAATAATGATTGTCATGGATAGGTGTATGTTTGCATTGTTTTGTTATTTTAATTTGCTAATGTTATTTAATTCAATGATGTAAATATTAGAACATGTTATGTTTTATAGGTTAATATATTATAATTTATTAATTAGTTAATAATTATATTAATTAATTAATATTTTATAATTATTAATTAATAATACACTTATATAATATTTAAGAATAGGTTGACCTACATGGTACACCGTTAACATTAATCAACCATGTCCTCTTAGTCAACCTTTGAGATCTTTAGTTGACGGACGATAATTTTGATCGTCATAAAGATGGACGTACTTAACCTTAATTAATATTCCCCTAGCATCCTTTATAGACAACATAGTCGAGGTTGTTCACCTGATTCTTTGTAACCTCGTCGTTGAACTCACTAACCCGCATCTTGTGTGTAGAAACTTATCACCTTTTAAAAAAATTTGTTGGTTGTGTTTTGACCCAACTTTTGGGCATCACAGTAACCTTTAACAGAGTTGGCTTTTCACAGAGCTCACTCTAGAAGAGTGAAAATATCAGTAACATGTTACAAAGTGGTTTTTCCCAAATTATTTTTCCACTATAAATCCTGGTGTTAATGCTTGTGTGAATGTTTTGGTTTGAACATTTAAGTGTTTTGCAAGTTAAATACTATTGGAAAGTGGACTACACTATTATATGTTTCTATTATGTATTCAGTAATGATCGAGTAGCTTTTGGTTGTTAGATCTGATTTGTTGAAGAATTTGAAAGTATATTTTATACATCTGGACCTGAGAACAACTGATTCACCCCCCCTCTCTGTTGTTCTAAACCATATTAATAGGACATACATAAGAAAAAATCTTGACATGCAACAATAAGACCCAAAATAAGTCATACTTCAAATAAATATAATACACATCGCAATCGTCAAGATTATAAGATGCCACAACCAATTATATGACTTGATCCATAAAATATCTAAATCTATCAATAGATTAAACTTCATAGTATTTATCTTGATTATAATATAGATGATATACCAAAAATAATTGATGATTTGTATCACTGTCCAGATACCTAAAATATATAGATGAATATTGTAAGCATAGAAATCACTAGGAACCAACAAACAACTTCATGCACCACTAATAACAAAAAGAATACAGGTGTACTCAAACATGTAAACTATGAGTAGAACCAAGTACAACTATCATAGAACTCCAAAAATGTCCATACTAAACTTGTACTATCGTAAATGAAACTTTTGTTGCATGAATGATAGTGAATAGGTATAATACTAAAAGTGTCAACAACTAACAAATACCGTGAGAATGTCGATACAAAGGTTTTGACATCAATTATAGCCAATTCCAAGAACAACTCAATACGTATAACACTATAGGGATTTTTATAACATGTCCATGAATACCAAGCCTTGTCCACTATAACCTTGTTGACAACTAATGTTACAACCCACATTATAATTTTCTTTTAATATTGAGGAAGAAGGACATTAATCTTAAGCTTTATGAAAATGTGTATTATAAAGAGGAATGGGAGGGGAAATTTTCTCTTTAGGGAGATCAGGATTCCTAGAACTATTCTTATATTCTTCAGGTGGAGAAGGAGAAGAGGGTTTATCAAGATCTTCATGTCTACTTAGTGTTATTCATGGAGTTAAATCATCAAGAAAATACTTAACATCAATATTATAAATAATGATTTGATAAAATGAATAAATCTTAATGGCATTTTAAGACCTTCTCTCTCTCTCTCTCTCTCTCTCTCTCTCTCTCTCTCTCTCTCTCTCTCTCTCTCTCTCTCTCTCTCTCTCTCTCTCTCTCTCTCTCTCTCTATGTGTGTGTGTGTGTGTGTGTGTGTTTGTGTATGTGTGCATGTGTGTGTGTGCGTGTACATGTGTATGTGTCTATGCATGTGGGTGTATATGTGTATGTGTATGTTTATGTGTATGTTTATGTGTATGTGTATGTGTATGTGTATACATATGTGTATGGGTATGTGTATGTGTATGTGTATGTGTATGTTTATGTTTATGTTTATGTGTATGTGTATGTGTATGTGTATGTGTATGTGTATGTGTATGTGTATGTGTATGTGTATGTGTATGTGTATGTGTATGTGTATGTGTATGTATATGTGTATGTGTATGTGTATGTGTATGTGTATAGATATGTCTAATTATGTGTGTGTGTGTGTGTGTGTGTGTGTGATGTCGTTGTTATATAGGAGATATTTTCATAAGATGTCACATGTGATCTAATACAAAATAATGTGCTATATTATTTTGATTAAATAGAATAATTATCTAAGTAAAACATAAGGATGAAAAAGTATATCTAATATAATGCTACTATTATTGTGTGAATTTTAAAGTTAAGTGATTGGTCGATTGATTAATATTAAATAGTGCATAATGGTAGATTTATACACTGTAAATGAGCTATTATTATTGGTAGTTACTAGATAGTGAAAATCATGTAGATGAAATTACTTGTTATTATAACTATATTATTCCAACATCCCCCCACCCCTCGATATTAATACATTGATCCTAAAAGCATCAAATGCACCTTTCCCTGGGGAGTCCCCCGTAAGCCTTACATAACAAAACATATTGATTACATAACATGCATACATAATTTGAGAAATCATTTTCTAAATAAAGAAATCCTAAACTAGTTTAGGCTCTATCAAGCTTCTCTTGACCCTTAGATATATGTAGCTTTGAGTTTGTTTCTTTAACTCTCAAACCCAAAATCCTAAATTGCAAGAGTCTCAAATTATTAAATAATGAGCCCTAAGTGATATGATAGATCTCTATCACTTTTAAATAACCATAAAAGGGTGCATGATCATATAATCTAAATATCACTATAAAAAAATCAATAATGAGTTACACACAAAACCCGAAATGTATCTCCAAAATATATGCACTTCTTATATTTTTTAGCATCAATAAAGTAAGAAAATCATAAAACAAAAACCCAATAAGAGAAATATTCTACTCATGAAAAATACCATGTCAAAGTGAGAAGCCTAGTTGATATGATGGTAATTCCTTTGTCCTATGATGTTCTTTGCCTCCAAATTGATCCTACTACTCTTTAAACTCCAAAACAAACACCCAAGGAAGCACCATAACCATCAAAATGTCAATCAACATGAACAATATTCTTAAGTGCAATTTTGAAGATCATAACACAATGGGATGTCAATTTTAATTGAGAAATATGTCTATAGAGATACATTTTTAACCAAAATATTGATGTTACAAATCATTCAATATAATAATACAATACAGAGTTTTGAACTTGTAACCTCCACATGCATCAATATCTCATATCTCTAATGAAGATGCTTAAAATATATTGACTTTATCCATCCAAGTTATTTTTTCCAAATATTTCTCCTTTGAAAATTGAAAGAACTTTCACAAATAGAAAAAAACAAGAACTTAGAAACACATACCTTTTCTCATGAATAAATAATTTTCATAACTCCAAAAAAAAAAGTTTCCCTAAATATTCCAAATGAAATACAATTGTATTAAAAAATGTGAAATCCTTTTTCTTTTAATATACTTTAGCATACATTACCTTACAAAATCATTTGTAACCACTCTTGAAAAACATAACTTTACTCTTTAGTAAATTTCAAGAAGAAAGGAAGAAACTTTAATAACTATTCTAACCATCATAAGCATGCACATGTGTATTATTGAGATCATAGTAAATACCAATTAGCTACATCTTCTATTAGTTGTAGAAATCCATTATCACTAGTGTTTTTCATGTGGGGGGGGGTATGCTTTACATAAATGTTGCATGTAATTCTATGCAAAAAATTGTGCTCTATTTCTTTGATTAAATACAAAAAATATAAGTTTAAAACATAATGTGAACATGTATATCTAATAGGGAGGCTCTTCAGGAACTAATCCTAGTTTCTTACTAAGTCACTTCAGGACTTATTGGGGCTTCTAGCTCTCCTTACACCCTACTACTTTATGAGACTTCCTTTCACTAGTCTCCTAAACACTAATAACTTCTCTACCAATTTAAAGTGTGCATTCTCCTAATTGAACTCACAAGGTAAGCTCATCCTTCCTCTTCCCATCCCTTTCACATTAACCTTACATTATTATAGGGATTTGAATTCCTTCAATTAAATCACAAAACTATTCTCCTTGATTGATCTTGAAGTCATTTCTCCATCACTTTCAAGATGTTTGGTTTTTAAGCCTACTAGGCCTAATAGGTCTCAATTAGGTCTCCTAATTGGGTTTTTGGGCTCTATTTTCAAAATTTCCAAATGACCCCACCAAAAAAATCATCATTCCTATTACGTTTTTTGAAATTCTTGAAGATTTTTAAAGTCTTAGTCTTTTGTTTATTTGTACAGTAGGAAACCCTAGTTTGGGCCTTTTATAGATTTTTATGCCTATTTGTAGTATTTGTATTTGTTATACACTAAGTTTGCACCTTTGTCTCAATCTCTCATGGTCTTGATAACTCAGTATAACATGGGAATCATCTCCAAGTTGTCAGACCTTTGCTAACTGAGATGAGACCTCCAGGTTCTAGGCTGGTTCCTCTTGGATAATCACCTTAATTTTCTTCTAGACATGAAAGTAAACTTTTTTGAGGGAAAGGGATAGAAGGAATGCTTGTAAGGGAAATTACTTGAAAGAAAACTACCTACTAGGTGATGCACTGAAACTAGGGTTTGGATCTCAGTATGTAGGAGTGAAATCAATGAAAAGTATAGGTCTAGTAGGTCACAACTTATTGAATAGGCTTTCATAAATATTTCATAAGAGGGCCTAAGAATAAGGCACAACTTATGACCTACAAACAGACATTCACTTCTACAACTCGGTGTAGGATTGAGACAAGACTGTTAAGGGGCTGAAGTATACCCACAAGAACATCTAAATCAAATCCAACAGAGTAACACACAAAATTTTAGAAAGAAAGAGGGATCAAGAACCCTAAAATAATCAGTGAAAACATGCATATACTTTGATCCAATAAGAGATAATCGAAACAAGGAAGCATAGGGACATGAAGGATTGTCACAAAATACCTCTGCAATATTTGTATTATCAATGGGAGAAATACAACTGTATAAGCTAGAGGGTAGAAATGATACCACAGATGGCCTTTAAGAAAAGATGAATTTCTTCTACAAATTGTCCAACTCTTGATCACTAAAGGCTCCAAAACAATATATACATACTCTTGCATGCAGGCAAGAGTCAAAAAACCTAACTAGGGTTACAAGATTTTACATAAAATATTCAAACCCTAAGTCTATCATTTCTGATCATAAATGTATCTCCTACAAATATCTCAACTGATCAGATATTCATCATTGAGTGTCCATTCCTATACTGTAGGGTAAGAGCACAAAGCTATGTCACACTTTTATAAAGGAAAAGGTCAACAACACAAATTTTTTTTTAACTTTAACGACATAAAAATGGCATTTATGTTTAAAATTTGGAGATGATGTAAACTAATGAAATGTGTAAAAGTGGATGAAGTTTATGGCTATAATTTTTTAAATTTTTTTTGAACAAGAATTCACATAGATTTTAAAGTTTTTAAGTCCATTTTTTACTTGCTGAGAAATGCTGAAAAACAAGGGTCTTGTTTGCACCAAAAGAGTATATGCAAATAATCATTTTTTCCTTTGATTTCAAAATATGTCATAGATAAAATGTATAGCTAGTGCAGAAAAGAAGAAAAATTAGTTTTCAATGTATATTTTCTGTGTTATAACTACTCAAAGTCGAACATACTTGAAATCGACAGTTTTCATCTCGCGTCAAATTTCCCCTATCAAATCTACGCCATTAAAAAAATAAATTACACACTCTTGAAGATAACTCTCTCCTCTAGTGTTAAATATAAATTTTCAATTTTTTTGATAAGCTTTACTATTTTTTTCTATTTTTGAAGCATCTTGTTCTCGAATGTTAAAATACCTACTTGCAATATTTTGAAATTATAATATATTAGATCTAATTAAAATACTATAAAAATTATATGATGATAATCTTGACTCTGTGCTCTAAAAAAGGGTACTTTTATATTTGTAAAAAAATATCATTAAAAAGAGTAAGAGTTATTGAAACATCGCTTTTCTGAAATAATATTATTTCTTTAGTAATTGTTATAAAACATGCATTTAATAGATATTTCCAATAAGAAAAGGTGAAGAACTTATCTAACTTAGCTAGAATGAATCTAGCTAGACCATATATTTGACAAAAAATAATTTTAGTAGAAATACTCAAATTCAGCTATGCTGATAAGTTGTCCTGAAACGTGACACAGCTTTGTGCTTTTACCCTGCATCAACTTGTAGATAAGCAACCTAGACTCATCTGCTTTCCTGCATAAAAGCTCCACCATGAATGCACTAGTTGGTACTTTCCTGAGACAAGAATCAACCCAAGACGGTCACCCAGACCTCTCTCATCATCTTCCTTAACTGCAAATGTCCTGCATACATTAATTTTCTTGATCTACCTCGCCGTTGTATCCCATTGAATAGAAAATTGGCAAAAAACCTTTGCAAATATATTCAAATTTGAATACCAATGGCTAGCTGGTCACTTTAAAACATGTCCATCAATGTCTCTTCCTTCCCAGAAAATGAACAGCTCAAATTAACCCAACAATAGTTATAAAACCCTTGAATGGTCAAAAATCCATCTTGGCATGTTTGGACCAATGAGAATCGAGCCTTTTCTGCACGTCAGCATATTTGGACCCACCTTGAGCCCTTCTTCCTTTAAGTCATTTAGTGACTATGCAACTGAAGACTTCCTCTAAGTCACAAAGTCCTTTCTACCTTTTCCAATTGATTTAGAGATTCAGCAAACAAAGCATTTTCTGAATTGCTAAGTTGTTTGGAGCACCGCCAAATCATTTCATGAATGAGCGAACATGTGAAACTCATCGGGACCACCAAATACTCTATCAAACTTGGGCCCAGACTTGCCACTTGGCAATCTTTCATTCACTTTGGCCACTTCATAGGCACACACCTCGGCAAATCCCTCTGACACGGACCCACGAAAGATAAGATCTTGATCTAACGGCGGGCGTAAGATCTCAAAGCCCTAGAATATTCCTTACGCTCACACGCCTGCTATAGATCTCCTTTAACCAGAACCTCTTCTGACATGCTGGACCCACTGGAAGTCTTTGTTAGCACCATGTAGACCAATTATATTTGAGCAAGTCAGCATACCTGACAGACAGATCCATGATCACCTGATAGAACATCAGACGGTTGTCGCTAAATTGCTGACTTAAAAAGTGTGCATCTTATCCCAGTGGCATAGCAAAAATTGTGAGATCCTATTGTACTTTAACCTTCCAAAAGGATCAAGACCCACTGACATGTTCTAGTTCATCACCATGTGGACCAATCAAATGCGAGCATGTCAGAAGGAAAGGACCCATCGATCAGAGCTCTGATAACAAATCAAGATCAATGGTCGGCACATGATCTAATGCTCTGACACAAACCTATTAGAACACACGCCAGCCATAGATCTTGCAAACTAGGACCCTTGGTTATCTGAGACCACTGAAAGATTCAATGATTGCATGACTGAAGGGAAGTTAACTACTCGCTAAGTTGCTAGCCATCAAGGGCTTAACTGCTAGAATTAATAGACTATGTGAACCACTGCATTCGCTAAATCGCTGAATAGGAAAAGTAACCGCCAACTGAAGACAAAACCTTGATACCAAATCTACAGCCAGTCTCATCTCCTCATGTCCCTGGCATATTCCTTTTGATCATAAGACAACCATCCGATGTAGAAACTCACCATTACCTATAGAACTAACCCCACCTTGACCTGGCGAATTAGTGAACAAGGCAATTTCATTCATGAAATGATTTAGAGATTCAGTGAACAAAGCATTTGCTAAATCACTAAGTTGTTTGGAGCACAACAAAATCATTTTGTGAATGAGCGAACATGTGAAAGTCATCAGGACTGCCAAATACTCTATCAAACCTAGGCCCAGACTTACCACTTGGAAATCTTTCATTCACTCTGGCCACTTTGTAGGCACACACCTCAGCAAAAACCTCTGACAAGGACCCATGAAAGATAAGATCCTAATCTAATGGCAGGCATAAGATCTCAAAGCCAAGAATATTCGTTATGCTCACACGCCCACCATAGATCTCCTTTAACTGGAACCTCTTCTCACATGCCAGACCTGTTGGAAGTCTTTGTCAGCACCATGCAGACCAATTATATTTGAGCAAGTTAGCATACCCGATAGATGGACCCATGATCACCTGATAGAACATCAAATGGTTGTCGCTAAACTGCTGGCTTAAAAAGTGTGCATTTTATCCCAGTGGCGTAGCGACAACTATGAGATCCTGCTATACTTTAACCTTTTGAAAGGATCAAGACCCACTAACATGTTCTAGTTCATCACCATGTGGGCCAATCAAATGTGAGCACATCAGAAGGAAATGACCCACCGATCGGAGCTCTGACAACAAATCAAGATCGATGGTCAGCGCATGATTTGATGCTCTGACACAAACCTATGAGAACACACACCGGCCATAGATCTTGCAAACTGGGACCCTCTATTATCTAAGACCACCAAAAGATTCAATGATTGTGTGACTGAAGGGAAGTTAACTATTCGCTGAGTCGCTAGCTATCAAGGGCTTAACCACCAGAATTAAGAGACTATGTGAACCATTGCATTCGCTGAATCGCCGAATAGGAAAAGAAATTGCCAACTGAATATAAAACCCTGATACCAAATGTATGGCTAATCTCATCTCCTCATGCCCCTAGAATATTCCTTCCGATCGTAAGACAACCGTCCAATGCAGAAACTCACCACTTCCTACAAAACTAACCCCACCTTAACCTAGTGAATCAATGAACAAGGCAATTTCATTCGTGAAATACTTTGACGAACTGTGGTTAAGTTGAATGAATACAAAAATAAAGGGAGTTTTCTAATTTGATGAATCATGCATGAACCTAGGGTTTCATTAAGAGACTGCCCGACTGAGGGAAAATCATGGAGTCACTGAATAACTTAGGGCAACGCCATTTAATTTTGTGACTAGGAGAATAAGGAACCACCAGTTCACAAGAAGAAAATGTGACTACCAGAAAGAATAAGAGAACTGGTGAATAAGAGGAAACTTAATACACACATGCCCCTTTAGTCACTTAAGTTGCTGATAAAGTAACAAGGAAATAGAACGAGGCCCTAGGGTTTTCAAGGGTTTTGGCCTATAATGGCTAGTTTATGAATTTTTAAACCTGCAAACCAGGGGCATGAAACAATTACAAAGGCCAGGAAACAAAATGTGAGGCCATGAAAATTTGCAGAGTGTTTGGTAGGGTCAAAATAGGGACCAGGGAATAGATTTTGGCCAAATTTGCACAATAGGAAATTTAGGGCAATAGTATTCAAAATACCAACAAATGGACTATTTATCTCTCCATCACTTTACCAAGACTCTATATGAACCCAATACAAATTCCCAACTCATTGGATTAATTCCCATGATCTTCTCATGAAAGTTTGAAATCATTCACAATATTTTTACCTAGTCAGGATATAATAGAGCTCTCGTAGGGAAAGAGCTTAAAAATAGTACAATAAATTTTCTAGCCTTCTCCCAAAAAAATCAAACTATACATGGGCTCTACTTTTCAACTTCCAAGGGCTATGATGGTTCCAGAGTGGGGTCTAAAGTGAGAGCTATTTATTTTAACCCTACTTTGTATAGTTTAGTGAATAGAGTATAGAGATTGCGATTTATTTACATATACTAAAATAAAAAAGAAACACTATAAAAAATCACAATACAAGATAATATACTAATTTAACTAACTAAATTGAGAAAACAAGGACTCGATCCATTTGACATGAGTTGCAGCCAATACAAGAAGAACACAATGGTTACTATTGCCCAAAATTGTCTATTTTATACAATTTGGCTAGACTCTTTCCTAGGTCTCTATTTCTATCTTGCTAGGCACTCCTGAAATTTTTATGGCCGTATGATATGTCCTCTAGCCTCTACAAGTGTCTTAGTCCCTGCTACACCTTATTTTTGCTTGCGAAGTTGATCCACAAAGTTCCATGGCTTGCACTCTTGGCCCCATGTTCTTTAATGTATTGTCAACCCCCAGTTCAGATCATATGTGCTAAATTGCAAGGCCCTCAAAGATTTTCAAGTTTTAATGTTGTAGGAAACACTCATGCCACAGAATTTCAAAAAAGTGTTCAGTGTCAAAAACTCTCTATGTTTTCAACCTTCAGTCTAAAAACCCTCTATTTTTTAGATCGTTGAGTGAAAACCCCTTGTGTTTTCGACCCCTTCTTCGCTTCGCATTTCTTCCTCTAGCATCAACTTTTCCCTAAACACACAACTCTGACCAGGTGGGTCCCAGTTCCTCATAACCCTGGCTAGTGCAGAAGATCTGACCATGGTCACATGTTTGCATGGGATCTTCCAACCCAATGTGATCATGCAACAACCATCTGATTAGAATCATAGTGGGTTTGATGAGCTTTTGGTGGTGGGTCCTCTCTTCATGATGTGTTCGTGTTTCATTGGTCACCGTGTGCTGATAGGGATTTGCAGGTGGGCTCATTCGTTAGAGGGTCCCAGCTCAAGAGATCTATGATTGTTACATGATCTCATGGGATCTTTTGAGCCCATGAGATCACGTGCCCACCATTAGATTAGAATCTTAGTGGCTGGTGGTGACATGTCCATTTTTATCGGCCAAAGGGTGATGACTAGGATTTTTGTGGGTTTAAATTTCAGTGAGGTGGTGGTAGACAAAGATCTGACGGTGGTTGCATGATCTCATGGGATCTTCTGACCTCATGTGATCGTGTGACCACCATCTAATTAGAATCTCAGTTTGTCGATGCACCCAGGGTTGGTAAAGCAAATGCATGGTTGTGCGGTTGATGGTTTTGCATGGTCATTGAATGTAGCCCGGGGTTAAGGAAAAGTTCACGTGACTTGGTGATAAGAAAGAAATTAACCTAAGGTAAGCTAGGGTTAATATTGTAGTGCGGTCTTACAGGCCCAGGTGTCTTGCATGGAAGAGTGGCAGATTGAATGAGGCTTGTCGCATGATTGCATGAAGGCTTTTGGGCTCATGTGATCATGTGACAAATTACATTTTCAAGGTGGTGCAACTTTTTGGCAGGCTTTCTTCTATAGAGGACGTTGTGAAGTGGTGGGGTAGCTTAGAATTGATTTCTAAGGACATTTTTCTAGTGGCGAAGGTGATGATGGATGATTTGATCATTGACACCATGGATTTTGTAGGGTACAATGCGGTGTTCTTACACCGATGAAACATTAAGGAGCTGGCACCATCCATATTTTAAATTCCAATTTCTGTGAAGATCAAACTTGGAGCCTTAATGTCTTACTAGAGTTGAAGGTGAGTTGGTTGATCAGGGATGGTATGTCTATAGGCGGTCCTGGTACATAAAGATATGCAATCATGAGATTTTTGACCTATTTGTCAACTTTTCTCAAAGCTTTTGAGGGTCAGTACCCTAGGGTTGATTATTAAATTGTAAATCTTGTAACCCTAGTTAGGTTTGATTCTTACCTACACGCAGAGGATGTATATATTCATTTTTTGGAGCTTTTGAGCTCAGAATCTAGCAATTTTAAAAAGAAAGTTTTCTTTCTTAGAGAGCAATTTGTGGCAATTTTCCTTCCCTTTGGCTTTCTACAATTGTAATTTTCATTGATTGTTCAGATATTGCAAAGTATTTTGTGACATTCTTGTTGTCCTTATGCTTTCTTGTGTGGACTATCTCTTATTGGATCAAAGTGTATGCATGTTTTCAATGATATCTTAGGGCCCTTGGATCCTCTTACTTTCTGTAATTATGTGTGTTATTGTGTTTGATCTGATTTAGATGTTTTGTGGGCATACTTCAGCCCCTAATAGTCTTGTCTCAATCCTACACCAAGTTATTGGAGTGAATGTTTGTTTGCAGGTCATAGATTGTTGTCTAATCCTAAGAGTCTTGTTGCTGTGAAAGAATCTTTCTCTTTCCCTGAATACCCTCTTTTGTTTGTAGACCCTTCTATGAAACACTTATGCAAGCCTATTTAGTAAGTTGTGACCTATTAGACCTAAGTCCTTCATTGGTTTCATCCCTCTATACTGAGATCCAAACCCTAATTTTGGTGCATCACCTAGTAGGTAGTTTTCTTTCAGTCATTTCCCTTTCATGCACTCCTTCTAACCCTTTCCCTTCAAAGTTTACCTTCTTGTTTAAGAGAAAACTAAGGTGACAATCCAAGAGGAACCAGCCTAGAACTTGGAGGTCTCATCTCGGTTAGCAAAGGTCCCACAACCTTGAGATGACTCCCATGTTATACTAAGTTATCAAGACCAAGATAGCTTGAAACAAAGGTGCAAAAATCAGTGTATATTAGTCACACCATAAAATGGTCTCACTGTTACAATTAAAATTTATGCCAATAACATCTGAAACAAATTTCTATCATGATCTAGTCTATGGGTGGTACCACTTTACCCAAGCCTTTGACACTACTGTCAGGGCTGAATATTGTTTGATCCAAGTAGGCATGATAGCTAGAAGACCACCCATGCCTATCTTCCCTAGTCTTTAGCCCATTGCACCTGCATAAGTACCCCCATTTACCCCTATTCCCACAATATCAGCACCTAAATCTAGCACCAATGGTCAAGAGTTAACAACAAATTTCTCTCAAGAGCCACAAGAGATGAAGAGTAGTCAGCAAACTAGTATACATGAAATGAAAAACTTTCTACAAACTCTAACCAAAGAGGTCACAAATTTGAAGAAACAAAATCAAGGCATCAAGCCACCCTTCCAACAACAAGGCCAAGGTCCTAATCAATAATACCAAAATCAAGGACAACCTTATCAATAAAATAGGCCACCATACCAAGGAGGCTATCAAGGGAAAAGGCAAAATTTCAATCAGAGACCATTTCAACCATATAACCCCGCACCTCTCAATTTTGCAAATCTAGTGAGGGATATGGTTCCTAGGAAAAATAATATGGCTATGGATTATGAATGGTGTTCCCCTTGCAATCAACCTCATAATTAGGCTACATGTTCAAATGGATTAATAAATAAAGCTCTGATGGCCCAAAGTGCCTCATATACTCAATTAGAGCCTTCATCTAGTGGGACAATTCCTCAATAAGAAACATAAGAGAATGAGACTACTCTCTTCAATTGGGAGCAACCAGACTTCAATGGAGTCAATGATGAAGCTACTTTTCTTGCCTACACAAGAGAAAAAAGGAGAGCCCAAGACATGGAGAGAGAAAATTCTGGTACTAAGGCCACTACATCTGTAGAGCCACTACAGCAAGCTGCCCCTATCACATCTAAGGAGGTTCTTGTCATCATAAGCAAAGAAGGCCAAGTCCCAAAAGAGGCAGAGCCCATCATAGTAAAAGCACAACAAAGAGTACGCACTATGACACCTTATAATATTGTAGACAACATGAAGAAGATGAATGTCACCATGTCCATGTGGGACTCTTTGTCTATTCCGGGGCAATCTGACATTTTGAAGAAGGCCATGAGTGAGGTAGCATCTCCTTAGCCTACAAAAGAAATTACAAAGCTAGTGTTGGTCAACACTGATCAAGAAAAAGGAGCTCCAAGTAGCAACTCCAAAGCCAATACCATGCAAGGTAGGAATTCAAAGCCGCCTCCCTTTTAAGTATCTTTAATTATTGGAGATTCTCTAGTACATAATTGCATGGTAGATAGTGGGGCTACTAGTACTGTAATGCCCAAGAAAGTGGCTGACCAATTAGGACTAAAATATGAACCCTTCCAAAAGAATGCCACCCACACTAATACATTTGGGGTGAAATTGCGATGGCCATTTGCGACAGCAGGCAAATGTCATGTGGTTTTGCTCTTTTTTTTTCAAATATATCCCGACACCATCGCAATTTGCGACGACAATACATTTGTCACTGTCGCAATTGCGACGTTGTCGGGATATAAGCGCAAAATTTAAAAGGAACGTTGTCATGTGTGTTTTCAACAGTGCCGTAACCCTCCACGAAATCACATCAGGATATAACGGCAAACAAAATAAGAACGTTGTCATTTGTGTTTTCAACAGCGCCGTAACCCTCCGCAAAATCACATCGGGATATAAGGGAAAAAAAAACAAGAACGTTGTCATTTGTGTTTTCAACAGTGCCGTAACCCTCCGCGAAATCACAACTACAATTTTTGAGTACGTTGGGTTTATTTTTCTTTTGTCATTATTATGTAATCTGGTATTCAGCTGTTAGAGAGCTAAAATACCCAGAAATGAGGACATATCTATGTTGAATTTATTGTTAGCGGCTTTGGTTATTTAGAAGTTTAATTTTATTTGTTCATCTTTCAAGCACAAATGTTTTGTGGACCGTAACGTCTTCATTGTTTCGGGTATGCAGTGAAACAGCCCTAACTTGCAATTGCGATGTTGTTGGGATATAAGGGCAAAAAAAAAAAGGAACGTTGTCATTTGTGTTTTCAACAGCACCGTAACCCTCCGCGAAATCACATCGGGATATAAGGGCAAAAAAAACAAGAACATTGTCATTTGTGTTTTCAACAGCGCCGAGAGAGATTCCCTCCGTGAAATCACAGCTACAATTTCTGAGTACGTTGGGTTTATTTTTCTTTTGTCATTATTATGTAATCTGGTATTCAGCTGTTAGAGAGCTAAAATACCCAGAAATGAGGACATATCTGTGTTGAATTTATTGTTAGCGGCTTTGGTTATTTAGAAGTTTAATTTTATTTGTTCATCTTTCAAGCACAAATGTTTTGTGGACTGTAATGTCTTCATTGTTTTGGGTATGCAATGAAACAGCCCTAACTTGCGACTACCTTCATGGTACTTGTGTACATTATCATGTTGTCTTTACAGTGACTGTCCTCATTCAAGTGGCAATTACACAAGGGACAGTCACTGTGAGATGTCCTCATTTGTGACAAGGACAGTCACACTTAGGACATCTCATAGTGATATTCCCTTGTGTAATTTCCACTTGAATGTATTGCTATTGAACCACATTAATTCTTTTCTTCTTCAACAAATGAGGACAGTCACTGTAAAGACAACATGATAATGTACACAATTACCAAAAAATGATCTTGTTAATTGATGTAACACTTTGTCTTGCTCACTCCCTATCCTTCACTAGGGTCTCTTTAGGCCAATGTTTTGACTTGATAGGGTACTTAACTATCCCTACACTCTTTAGGTATCTCTACCCAAGATCCCACTCCTTCAACTAGTGCACACCAACAAGAAATACAACGAACTCTGCTCAATACCAATCTAGCTACTAGGACACTCCTAGTCTTGTCTTCACAAATTGAAACACATTCAACTAGAACTTTACTCCATGGAGAGGCTGGCCACTAGGACCTCTATTGGTTTCAATATTACTCCTTCACCTATACTTTTCATCAGTACTTCAATCCGGTTCATCAAACCATGCATGCCAATTGCACCCAAAAATAGGCTGCTAGCAATTAGGCCTTTGTCAAGCCTTTTTGTTTATATTAAGCCACCTAAAGGGCTTAGGATTCAGATTCCCTTTATTGAGAACTCCAAGATATCTAAGGTCTTCTCCTCCTAGATTTTTTGTACACCAACTGCTACAGCCATGCTTGAAAACAAGTATTTTGACACAACTTGGACAGTCTGACTAAGAGTTTGTTTTCTTAGCAGCCAAAGAAACTCACCCAATCTTCTAATTTGACTTGGGGCTTCTTTAGATGTGTGTCTACCTCTCCATGAGATTTTAGTTGAAGCAACCAATGCATTCAACTTGTTGTAATCTTCTTGTAATGATTTGTCATCCCTAACTGTGCTCAACTGACTCACCTAGGACATCATTGCAAACATAGAAAATGAGCTTCCCAGGGCCCCTCCTTCCAAACATATAGTACATGGAGTCTCCTCACCCATTCCAAGAGCCCGTACAAAATTGACAATGGAATGATGAGCTAAGACTCCATTTGTTCAACCTGCCTGGTTCAAACCAATGATAGGGTACTTAACAAAAGAATTAACAAACTAGTTGGAATGCTTCAAAACTCAAAAAAAACACAACACAGAATAAAAAAACAACTTGTACTAACTTTTCCAATAGACACTGCGAGCTATCTAATCCATTAATCAACTGAAAACAAAGAAACAAAAAAACTCAAGAATTCACTAAAACCGTGTTACTCTACAAATCTTCTTAATTCCAAATGTTTTTCCCCCCAACCTTTTGCACAGATTGATGGAGGCCTCTTATAGTTGATCTGATGCCTAATTCAATGGTTTCATATAGTTACATAACCATCTTACTTGAAAATGTTCCTTGCACAAATGTTGTCAATGTTGTGAATGACAACATTGACAACTTGTTACAACCTTTGGGATTTTGGTTCAAAACTTATTGTTCAAACACCATAAGACCCTAACCATGACTTAGTTAGGCTATTTAGACCTCACATAGGCCACTTCTACACTTCTTTGCCCAATTTGACCCCTAAATGCTTCATTCCCACTTTTGCCACAATATTGGTAACTTGGGTACAAATTGGCACTTGCCTTCACAAAGGTCACACATGAGGACATCTCACAGTGATCAATTGTCCCTTGTGTAATTGCCACTTGAATGTATTGCTATTGAACCACATTAATGCTTTTCTTCTTCAACAAATGAGGACAGTCACTCTAAAGACAACATGATAATGTACACTCACTGTAAGGACAGTCACAAATGAGGACATCTCACAGTGACTGTCCCTTGTGCAATTGCCGCTTGAATGTATTGCTATTGAACCACATTAATGCTTTTCTTCTTCAAAAAATGAGGATAGTCACTCTAAAGACAACATGATAATGTACACTCACTGTAAGGATAGTCACAAATGAGGACATCTCACAGTGACTGTCCCTTGTGTAATTGCTGCTTGAATTACACAAGGGACAGTCATTGTGAGATGTCCTCATTTGTGACAAGGATAGTCACACATGAGGACATCTCACAGTGATTGTCCCTTGTGTAATTTCCACTTGAATGTATTGCTATTGAACCACATTAATGCTTTTCTTCTTCAACAAATGAGGACAGTCACTCTAAAGACAACATGATAATGTACACTCACTGTAAGGACAGTCACAAATGAGGACATCTCACAGTGACTGTCCCTTGTGTAATTTCCGCTTGAATTACATAAGGGACAGTCATTGTGAGATGTCCTCATTTGTGACAAGGATAGTCACACATGAGGACATCTCACAGTGATTGTCCCTTGTGTAATTGTCACTTGAATGTATTGCTATTGAACCACATTAATGCTTTTCTTCTTCAACAAATGAGGAAAGTCACTCTAAAGACAACATGATAATGTACACTCACTGTAAGGACAGTCACAAATGAGGACATGTCACAGTGACTGTCCCTTGTGTAATTTCTGCTTGAATTACACAAGGGACAGTCATTGTGAGATATCCTCATTTGTGACAAGGACAGTCACACATGAGGACATCTCACAGTGATTGTCTGTAATGTCCCCTTTTTGGCTAACTTGGAAAACAGGAACAATTACTCCACTTCTCAGACTTACTCTATCAGATACTTACAATTAAACTAAGTAATGGAGGTTACTTAAGATATCAACCGCTATTTTAGATTCAATCACAATATGTGTGCAAGATGATATTGATACCAATATGTTTAATAGCACTGTCGGATATAATGATATGAAATATGCTATGAATATGATGTTTCCTATCACTTATAGTGATAGTATAATGATGGTATGTCTGATATAAACAATATCGATATACAATCAATAAGTATTGCTTACAGCAATGTATTTACTGTGTCTGATATGATGATGTAATTATGCAAATGTGTAATATCGCTATGAGTGATATGTTGCTATTTCAGATTCTGAATTATATGCTTGCAACTTCAAATATTGATGTTGTTTCTGACTATCCTTTCTATCTGTGCAATCATGGTGTTGTCTCTGATCTGCAATGATAAACTTGAAACCAAACTGCCAAAGGCAGATGCTCTATTGAGTATATCCAAATATGGATAAGTAAATAAAGTTCTAATGATGCCTTGAGTGACTGACGAGAATGCATTCTTATATTGTCTTTAACAAATGAAGAGATGCTATGAATGAGACGTGTCTTGTTTCTTCCTCCATGTCCCTTTGTTAAGCACACCTTTCCATAATCTGACAGTTCACATAATATTATTTCATTATTTTCTGATCATAGATAACTCCCAGATTGACTCAATATCAAATCTTTTTATGAAGGTAATCTTCCCTAATTGGTAGTGCAACCAGTAGTTAACATCCATTGTGTTTGTATTAGTTTGGTCTAACTATCATTAGTATTTAGTCAATCGATATTAACTCTTGCCTTATCCCATATTGTTATGATGATATCCAATCTTTCTACTCTGATATAAGTCGATATCATTTTCTGATAATTGTCCATTTATTGGTTGATTGCTGGTAATGGAGTTTGATCTTCAAATTGACTTCCATTCTTGTTAATACTTAAGGATACATTGTACTTATTATCCATGACTGATGCGTCATTCATCAATAGCTTGTGATATAATCACTGATGCTTTTGTGTTTCTACAAGATGTGGTTTATCTCAGACAATCGATAATCTTTCAATCCTTTAGTCGATATCCTCCTATGTGGTGTCTATTGATATAGATAGTAGAATTCAATCTAGTTTATGTTATTGTCATGATAACATAGGAAGTGATGGTGCATATTTGCTAGCGGGTCTTCATGTTTGATATTGCTTTATCGGATATGTCATTGTCTAAACTTGTGCAATTAATGATTATTTATAATATATGAATGGTTATCCTTCTTGCTTATCAATACATCTTCTGAAACACATAGCGACCTATCCCTTATTCATATCATGTTGATCTTGACTTCATAGTATTTGGTTCATTAATCATCCTCTCATGGTATCGATGTGTAATGACTAGTGATTGTTGTATCACTTCTTCATTCCTCATCGTGATAGATAATGCAGATGTTTAATGTAGATGTATATCGATTACAAATATTCGATATTGCTTTAAACGTTATTATTATTATTATTATTAATGTTATTGTTATTATTAAATATTATAATTAATGATGTTAGTAATATTAATAATATTATAATAAATATTATTATAGTGATAACATATTGTTTTATATTGAGAGGTTTATTAATATTATTTATATATTAAAATTATTATATCAATAATTGATTTAATATTATTACTTAATATATTATTATAATATAATATATATAATTTATTAATAATTATTTATTATTAATTTATATTATAATTATAATCATAATTATATTATTTATTAATATTTTAATATTATTTAATTAACATATTACTTATTATGCTAACTATATATTATTATTATCTTTTGATAATAATTATATATTATTGTTATATACCGTTAATAATAGATTATTATATATCATCTAATCATTTTATTATTATACTAAGTTCAATATGTCACGGCTCATGACATTGTCCCTTGTGTAATTGCCACTTGAATGTATTGCTATTGAACCACATTAATGCTTTTCTTCTTCAACAAATGAGGACAGTCACTCTAAAGACAACATGATAATGTACACTCATTGTAAGGACAGTCACAAATGAGGACATCTCACAGTGACTGTCCCTTGTGTAATTGCCACTTGAATTACACAAGGGACAGTCATTGTGAGATGTCCTCATTTGTGACAAGGACAGTCACACATGAGGACATCTCATAGTGATTGTCCCTTGTGTAATTACCACTTGAATGTATTGCTATTCAACCACATTAATGCTTTTCTTCTTCAACAAATGAGGACAGTCACTCTAAAGACACCATGATAATGTACACTCACTGTAAGGACAGTCACAAATGAGGACATCTCATAGTGACTGTCCCTTGTGTAATTGCCACTTGAATGTATTGCTATTCAGCCACATTAATGCTTTTCTTCTTCAACAAATGAGGATAGTCACTCTAAGGACAACATGATAATGTACACTCACTGTAAGTGTACATTATCATGTTGTATTACAAATGGACCTTATGTTGGTCGGGATATAAGTGCAAAAAAAAAAAGGAACGTTGTCATTTGTGTTTTCAACTGCGCCGAGAGAGATTCCCTCTGCGAAATCAAGCGGGTTATCATTTGTGTTTTGAACAAAGCGGGTTGTCATTTGTGTTTTGAACAGCACCGAGAGAGATTCCCTCCGCGAAATCAAGTGGGTTGTCATTTGTGTTTTCAACAGCGCCGAGAGAGATTCCCTCCACAAAATCATAGCTACAATTTCTGAGTACATTGGGTTTATTTTTCTTTTGTCATTATTATTTAATCTGGTATTCAACTGTTAGAGAGCTAAAATACCCAGAAATGAGGACATATCTGTGTTGAATTTATTGTTAGCAGCTTTGGTTATTTAGAATGCTTCCCCACAATACTTAATTACACAAGGGACAGTCACTGTGAGATGTCCTCATTTGTGACAAGGATAGTCACACATGAGGACATCTCACAGTGACTGTCCCTTGTGTAATTTCCACTTGAATGTATTGCTATTCAACCACATTTATGGGCCCGTTTGGACCATGACACACAGTAGCATCTATAGAGAAGAATATCCCAGGTGTAACAAGTTGTAAGAATATACCAACAGTTCTAAAAAGTTCCCTAGCACGTAGTAGCATCTACAGAGAAGAATATACAACATGAGGGCAGCCACTATAAAGACAACATGATAATGTACACTCATTGTATGTGTACATTATCATGTTGTCTTTACAGTGACTGACCTCATTCAAGTGGCAATTACACAAGGGACAGTCACTGTGAGATGTCCTCATTTGTGACAAGGACAGTCACACATGAGGATATCTCACAGTGACTGTCCCTTGTGTAAGCCACTTGAATGTATTGCTATTCAACCACATTTATGGGCCCGTTTGGACCACGGCACACAGTAGCATCTACAGAGAAGAATATCCCAGGTGTAACAAGTTGTAAGAATATACCAACAGTTCTAAGAAGTTCCCTAGCACATAGTAGCATCTTCTAATTGTCTATACCACTTCACAAGGTATTGTTTGCACACATTGTTTTTGGTTCTTTTGATGACCCTTGTTTTGAAATTGCTATTAGGCCTTGTAGCTTATATGTTTTGATTGCTGGAGAGATTCTAAAGCTAAGCAAGAAGACCATTGCACGAGTTATAGCCGCGCGCTCAGGTTTGAAAATTGTATATTTTTTAATCTAATGTATATTTTAATCCTTTTGCCATGTCATGTAATATGTCTTGCCTTGTAGCTTATATGTTTTGAAATTGCTGTTAGGCCTTGTAGCTTATATGTTTTGATTGCTAGAGAGCTTCTAGAGCTAAGCAAGAAGGCCTTGTAGCTTATATGTTTTGTGTACTTTTGACAATTTTGCTTAGTCACTGAAAGTTGTAGACCGAAGTTTTCATAGCCCAATTTTTGCTTCCTGCAAAGAATGATCATGTCAGATAATATAAGTGAAGAAAAAAATAGGGAGACAATCGCTAGATTGTGGTCTAACTTGAAAAGAAAAGGTGATGGAAAATGTTATTGTCCCTGCAAAATTTGTAAGGGCTTAAATCGTAGAAGATTGCTAATCAAAACAGTTAAGAGACATTGTAGGGAGAATGGTCACATTGAAGGGGGGCATGACTATCATCCACTGGTAAGTTGTTCATTATATCATTTTAACAATTTATATACATATGAAATCACTTGATGATGAGTTGAAGATCATGGTTTATTTATGTTAATCAATTTTATATAGGTTGATCTCCCCAGGGAAGTACATGATATGGAGGAACATGGGGGTGTGAATATCCAAGGTGAAGATAATGATCCCATGGAAGATGACGATCATGCACCAGAAAACACAATTGAAGATGATGGTATAAATACATTGATCCATGACACATTTAGTCCAAGTGGATCTGATCATGATGATGATGATAGCCTTGATGTACCTCTACTTGAGAAGGCATACAAGCCCCTATACAAAGACTCCCAAACAACTCTTCTCTCTGCTGTATTGTTGTTGTTGAACTTGAAGGTTATGAATGGTTTATCCAACATAACAATGTCACGTATGTTAAGGTATGTCATATATGTCTTTATAGTTAACAAAGGGTGAATAATGTACCACTAATATTGTTTATATTAACAACTTATATTTTTTGCTGTAGATTGATAGACGAGTTTTTGTTACCACCATCAAATATTCTACCTCGCTCATATCGAGAATTATCTGCTATTATGAAAGATATTGGAATGGAGTATCAAGCAATACATGCTTGTCCCAATGATCATATTATATATTATAAAGAACATGAATTTTCAACACAATGCCCTATATGTCATACGAGTAGATATCGAACAGATCGAATAACAAAAAAGGTGCCTCATAAGGTTCTTCGTTACATCCCCATTATTCCACGGATGCGACAATTATTCAGGTGTACTAGCTTGGCACAATTTATGGATTACCATGCACGCAATAGAAGTCGAGATGACATTATTTGAATCCCTGCGGATGGTTCGGCATTTATGCACATAGAGGAAAAGTGGCAACACTTCAAAGAAGAACCTCGTAATCTCAGGCTTTCATTGGCAGCGGATGGTGTCAATCCATTTGGAGAGATGAGATCTGTTTGCTCGGTGTGGCCTGTTTTTGTTATCAACAATAACATTCCTCCGTGGATGTCAATAAAGAGGGAGCACATTATGTTGGCAATGATTGTTCCAGGTATTTTATCATTTGATAGTTATTAATTTACATGTACTTACAAATCTTACAGTAAAATGGTCACAATAATTATGTAATGTTACTGTTCATTCAAGTAGGTAAATATCAAGTTAAAGATATGAATGTATATATTGAGCCTCTTATTGACGAGTTGGTGGAGTTATGGAACGGTGTCACTATGTATGACGTGTCTAGACCAATAGGACAAAGACAATTTCAATTCCATGCAATACTTGTATGGACAATACATGATGCCCCAGGGCTAACACATTTTTGTGGTATGTTATAGTGAATTCAAGTTGCGCATGATAATTCTAATTATAAAAATCAACATATTTAATAATCCAATTATATCATTATCTTGTAGGTCTTCAAACAAAGGGAAAATTTGCATGTCCAGTTTGTGGTCCAAAGATGAAATCTCGTCATTCAAAAAGTTTAGGAAAGCATGTGTTTGATGAGTACAGACACTTCCTCCACAGGAATCATAAGTATCGAAGTATGGAAAAACATCTTTTCAATGGGAAAGAAGAGACTACATCAAAGCCACGAAGAATGACACCTCGCCTATGGAAGTTGGAATATAATAGAATTAATCATCGAGGTAATGTCATTCCACTTAATGGTTTATGTTTGTAATTTATATATTTCTATTGTGATTTTTGTTTACTAATTATGTAATTGATGATCGTGAAGGTCGTCAAGGCACTACTGAAAACCTTCCAAAGGGACTAAAAAGCTATCCCAGACAATTTAGTAGGTTTCCCTACTACGAGGACCTACAAATTGTGCATTTGTTTGATCTTATGCATGTTGGAAAGAATATAACAGAGACATTGTGGAAAATACTGGATGGAAGGCGTGACAAAGAAAAAATTGTCAAAATTTGTAATGACATTCATGAATCCAATCATGCACTGAAGAATTTCATTCACTCAAATAGCAATAGAGATCAGATTAATATAAGTGCCCTTCCTTGGTTATTAACGGAGCAGCAAAGTGATGCCATAAAAGAAGTCATACGAAAAATTTGATTTCCCACAGGATTTGCTGGGAACATAAGCAATCTCATATCAAAGAAAAGTGAATTTGGGCCAGGGCTCAAAACGCATGATTGGCATACTTTCATCAAGGTAAGTTATGTTCTTCTGTATTTACAATATATTCATAAACTACGTGTACTATTCATTATGTTATGTTAGAAAATAATGAAATGATTGGTTTATAATTACTGCAGTACGTGCTACCTCTATCTCTCCCAGAGCACTTCAACAATAACATCAAACAAGTGATATATGATCTTGGAAAATACATGAGGTAAGCAGTAATATCTGTTCAATTTGTTGTATATATTTATTATATTCGCGATTTGTTTTTCTTGCTATGTAATCTATTGTATATTATTTTGTAAAGTCTCGTATTTATATATTTTTTATGACTTGAATCTCTTAATGTAGGTGGTTGTCATCTAAAGAAATCCATAAAGAAGATATAAACTATTGGAAGAGAAGAATTCCTCATTTATTGTGTGAAACGCAAAAGTGTCTACCTCCAACTTTTTTCAATGCACAAGAACACTACCTCATACACCAAGTTGAGGAGATTGAATTGTGTGGACCTGCACACACTAGGTCAATGTGGATGGTTGAGAGGCACTTGAAATCTTTGAAGGCTTTGGTTCGACAAAGAGCACATCCTGAGGGTTCTATGGTAGAGGGATACATGGTATACCAGACTATGGTGTACATTACTGAATATCTTCCTAAGTTTGCTTCAAATATCCATGTAGATCGCATTTGGGATCTCGACCCTTTTAAAAAATTCAAAGGGGAGTACTTGATGGGGAAAGGTAGATTGAGGAAAGTGACAGGTAATAAATTATAAGATGTTATTGTAATAAATTATTTCTTAATCTTCAAAATAAATCGGTTGTAAGTCGTCTATTTTTTTTTTGTACAGTTGCTCGAGAGTGGGATGCACTACATTTGTATATTGCAAACAATCTTGATTGGATGACGGTATGGATTGAACGATGTCAACATTCTGGTCACACATTAACATGGGAAGGTGTATCTTCATTGGTTAAAGAAGCTCATCGTAATGGAGATTCTAATGTTACGCAAAGGGAAATAGATTTAGCATATGGTTTAAGAGATTTCTAGGTACGTACAAAATTATTAATCACCCGTATGTTTATCAACTCACGATATAATAATTTTGACATGTTTCACATATTATTGCAGGTTAAACACCACAAGGGTATGTTCTGTAATGGTCAAAAATTTCGCGTCAAAGTGTTGGATGACACGAAGAAAACTTGTGATTCTGGAATAACTGCAGTCTTTCAAGTGACTAATATTTCATCTAGAAATGACTTAGATCCTCAAGAGTCTAAAAATCAATACTATGGCATTTTGGATGATATATTTGAGTGCGACTTTAGTTCCTTCAAATTAGTACTCTTCGTTGTCAAATGGTACAGGCTACGACTTAATCCAAATGATCCTAATAGAACTGTTATTGAACATGATAATGGATTTACAATGGTTAATACAAGGTTGTTTGAGCCAGTTGGGGATGAGCCCTATGTTCTTCCAAGCCAATGTGAATAGGTATTTTACTCAGAGGTTTCACATAAACCGGGTTGGTCATTTGTTGTTAGACATGAACCAAGAGGAAGGCCGATAAAGTATAATGCGATGGAAGAAGAAGATACCGAAGAAGTAGAAGATGATGTAGATGATGATCATGATCGACAATTATTGGATGATGTTCCTGAGACAAATTTTCATGAAGAAGAAGAAGAAGATGATGCTGCTACTGATGATGATGAAGAAGATGATGTTGATGTTGATGATGATGATGTTGATGATGACGACAACGACGACGACGATGAGGACGATGATGATGACGATGATGAAGAGGATGATGATGATGATGATGATGATGATGATGATGAGGATGATGATGATGAAATTTAAAGGTATGCCATCAATCCTTAATGTATTTAATATTCATTTCTTGATAGAAATATATTTGTCTTAAATGGTTACATAGTTTATTCATTATCTATTTAAAAGCTATAAGTGTTATAATGTGTACGTTTTAAGGTTTTTAATTTTTATGTGATGCTTATGATGGATGTGATTATGATTATGATGTGATTATGCTCACAATAATTGAATTACATTTGCAGGAAATTGAACCCCTTTCAAGAGCATCCCGCACAGTCTCATGGATCGACAGGTATAAGTCAATACACCTTATAGAAAGTCTATTTAATACACTTATCAATAGTAAGATTGATGTCTTCTAAGATCTCTCCCATTTGCAGGTACCAGCAAATAGGTATTTGTCAGAAGTGTCTTCCTCAAGTGAGGGAAATATAGGAATAGAAGAGGAAAGTGAGACATGCAGTTTATCTAGAATAGGGAGATTAACTAGAGGTCAAAGGACTAGAAGGAAATTCAATAAACACATGAATTTTTTCCTTTCTCAAGGGGGGTCATGTTCTTATGATGATGAGATGAAAGGCGACATCGAGGTGCCCTTGAGGTACCAACATCTACAGAAACATTGGGTACCCAAGGAACTTCCTCCAATAAACATTGATTTTTGTGTTAATGAGAGGATATATCGCATAGCACCATCATCATTACATGGTTTGTGCCTATTTTCTATGGATGGCATAAAGGTGTCTTACAACAAAGTTTCTGAATTGATGGAGTATGTTGGACCATGTTACGATTACAAAAGTTGGATGCATATTGTTCAATATAAAAAAAGTATGCGTAGGTATGCACTCTCGGCAAATTATATACAACAGCAAGACAATAATCAAAGTAAAAGTGTGGCTATATACATTGATGGAAGGCCAAAAGCAACAGGGAATATTGCGGGTTTTATAAATAGTACACGACCTGGGTCAACTATAAAGCAACCCAATTGCATATTTGAGGCGCGCGAGGGAAATCGTGTATTCATCTGTGCGATAAAATCAATACGTGCAAGGGAAGAGCTGCTTATTGATTACAATTTGAACCGCATAGATACAAACGAGGCTACTATCATGGGGGTGGTACATACTATTAAACCAACTTCTAATCAATGACTCCAACATACCATTTAGTTATTAAATTTTTGGCTAACATTTTTATACTTGATCTTTGACACAGGGGCACAATATGGAGCAACCGCCCGAAGGTGATGGTGACGATATTCCTAGCTCATCTACACATGAGCAGGTAAAATTCATTGTAATTGTGAAAACTAGATAGAAGCAAAATGTTATTTTTTTTAATGTTATTTTCTTCATTGTTTTGGAGTAATTTTGATAATACTAATACTATTGTTGTCACAGAGGGCCGGTGGTCGGAGAGAGGGAAAGCAACCTGCTGTCCCTCAGGAGTCCCCCCTTGTGGACCCTTTTTTTATTGATTTAGCAGAGACCGATGACCCGATCGGTTCCATTAAAAAGATGCTAAAGAAAATTGGGAAAGAACTTCTACGTTTGGTATCCATACATCCTCAGACTCAGGAAATAAAAGACAGGGCAGCTGAGTTGTTGCGCACTTCTGAAAACTTTAAAGTAAGTATTAATGAAATTTTTAATTATTACAAGAGTTCAATAATGGTTTTTATGTTATGCTCTTTTATGACATTAATTAAAATATGGATGCATTGTCTTTACAGAGTTATTTGCGTAATTTTGAACCCCATTCCCATGATGAGGCTGGTATTGCAAGTGGTTCAGGTAGATCACATGTTCCATTCCCCACTTGTGTTTTCCACTGAATATATATAGGAATGATCATAATCATTGACAATACATGCTCGAACAATCTTTTTTTTTAATGCTCTAACAATCTTGTCCATGCTAGTCCACGCGTTCTATATTTATGCATGCTCTAACAATTTTATTCTTCAGCTCCTTTCCATGATGATATGACAACGCCGCCTCCATCCAGGACAGCCACAAATGTCTTGTCGACTGCCATGTCAACAACACATAGCCTAAATGCACCAACTGTTGTACCATCTATTGGTACACAAATCCCTCTTTTTCTCTCTTTTGTTATGTGTTTAAGTGTTATGTGTTTACGATGTAGATCCCTTGATTGTGTTTGTGCCATGGGTGCTCTGCACCAATTTATTTCCCTTGAAGTATTATTTCTTGGAGGCATTTGATAATGGTTTTCATTTTTTGCAATAGGAGATGCAACAAGTCCCGATGCAACATCATTTCCTGGATGTTCCCGTGTTCCTAGTATGGGAACGGTGAAGGATTGCGTATTGATCATCAGCGATGATGAAGGCGTTCCCTTAAAAGTATCCAAACTTCTAGGTACTTTAAAGTTATTATTATTCTATAGTGATATAATAGTAATTTAGTTTTTTATCACTCTTCATCGACTAATGATCCCATGATTATTTTGTAGGGAATGATATTTTTTGGCGAAAACTTGGTGACGAGTGTTTGCGAATATTCGAGCCCACCATACGTACATGGTGGAACATCATATCCTAACTAAAACCCCAAACCACTATTTTGATTTCATATCATTGCTAGAATAGTTTTCCTTTTCATCAATTTCTTGAACTATATTAAAGGTAGCTTCTCTTCATTTATGAGTCTAACATGTTTTTTTTTACTTAAAAGGTGGAATAACCAAGATAAAAAGTTGAAGGATGATCTTGTACATAGTATGACCCATCTTTTTGGACCTCGTGCATTCGAGAGAAACAAGCTCCTTGAAAGAGCTCGTTTATGTTTGAAGTATATTAGGGACCAGTACAGGAAATATTTAGAGGTTAACCCAAGGCACGAGCATCCGCCCTGTGTTCTTGAGGCTGAGTGGCAGGGTTTGATTTTGGATGGAAAGTATAAAGCCGACATGAAAAAAGGAATTACACCAGTAGAGAGTAGAGCAAGGTATGTGATACTTTTGAGAATGTAATTATGTACTAATTAACCTCTAAATTTTTCCTATACTGGTCTCTAACATATTTCAAACTTTTCATAGATTGCCTGACACATCAAAGGAAACAAAGGCAAGATTAGAAAAGCACGGGACACACAAGCTCGGCTCTGGTGGTTTTTCCAAACTTCAAGCATGAGTTGTAAGTATTAGTAAATGAAAACTTGTATCAATTTTTTTATATATTGCAAGGAAATTTTTTTTGATCAAACAATGCAAGTAAAATTCACCATACCAAGAAAAAATGTAGGGGTCAGAGTTCAATAGATGCCTCATAGAAGAGGACAAGAGAATTGGCTTCCAACAAGGCTATAGAGCCGTGGCTGAACGGCTATGAGCTGAAATTAGTGTGCAAGGTTCAAATAATGATGCATCTGAGCCACAGGTAAATAAGCTAAATGAAATTTATTTCAAATTGAATACTTTACCAATTAGTCTATTTGATGTTAAGTTCTAATATAAAGTGAGTATATCTGTTTTAAGAAAGCAATGATAACAATGTGTAGGATATTGGAATGCAGCCTGACAATCCTTCTACACAATCTATGCATAATGAAGGTTCGCATGATGTGCATCCTAGTGGTGGAGGTATACATTTGCTATTAAAATTTTTATATGTAATTACAATTGGTGTTTGGATTAATGTAACATTTTGTATAGCAACTGTAGAGGATCGAGGGGTCGGTGCTCATGAGCATGTTGAGGTTGAGTCTAGACAAAATGATGTGGCCAGATCAGGTAATTAAAGAGCGCCACAGTTATGTTCTTTAAAATAATTAAATACTTGTAACAATTATAATTAAATATTTTAAATTTAACTCTTTTATTTGTTATTGTAGAGGACCCCCCTTTGCAGCAGCATAAGAATTTGAGATCATCAAGAACAAAGAACAAAACAACTGATGAGGGGGGTATTGATGATAACACTGATGCTCCTCTTAGAGCTTACATAGAAAAAAAAATTAGAAAGAGAAAAAAGAAATGATTGTCATCTAAATACCTTAATTGATAATGACTGAATTTTATGTCTCAATGAATTTAATTATGTGCTAATGAATGTTCATGAATTATGTGTTTATTTTCATATTGATGAATGTTGTGTGTTAAAGAATCTAATGTGTTAATGAATGTTATCATGTGATATTGATTGAATGTTACATTTTATTAATAATTGAAAGAATGAATGAATGTTAGATGTTAACGGGGAATGTAGAGTGATGTTAGGGGGAGGGGGGTGGGGCCAAATGAGCTTCCACCTTCACGTGGTTGGCCCTGTTTAGTAGAGAATATTAAACTATATTCTCGAAACAAAGTGAAGCTCAATAAGATACTAAATGAGTCAAAATGGTTATCAAGGTCCTCTATCCATAAGATACTTGTAGTCAAAATGGTTATCTAGGTCCTCTATCCATTCCATAAGTTCTTCACCATTCAAACTTCCTCCATAACAAGGAATGTGCTCTAGGTTAGTCATGAAGCCTAGCATGGACTCTCTGTCAGATAGAGCCACTATTTCAGAGCCTTTTTTGTGCATTTCCTTCAAGCACTGTACAGTGTACGGATGTGAAAGGGAGGGCAGACCAGTGTGGAAGTTAGAGTATTTATATCTTATGCTTTGAGAGTTTATTTGGTAGATTCAAGACACCTTATATCAAAGTTATTCCTTTTTCTTATCTATTGTTCTGTCAAACCCTCATTTTTTGGGTTATTACATTCAAATGGCCTTAACTTGCAAATAAACCATAGGATATCCTCTGCTCTTTGTAAAATGCAAGTTAAGGGGGTTTATTTTCATATTTTAAAAGCTTTGGAACAGGATACTAAGCCAGAGAATTTCAAGAGCAAGCCCTAGGTCAAGAATCTCAATGTTCTTGACTAGGAGTTGATGGATTATGCAAGATCAGAGGGTAGCAGCAAGTAAAGGACCTCAAACCTTGTTGAATCTAGATCTTTAGAGCATGGTGGACATCTTCAAACTCTGATCTTGGTTTCATGCACCCATTTTCAATGCCTTGTTTTGGAACCCACACCCAAAGGCATGCATTAGGTCTGCGGACTCAATAAGGACATTGATATGCTGGAGTGGAGTCAAGGTCTGGGAGTTGGAGGATTGTTAGAACATCAAAAAGGGTACTCAAAAAACATATAAGTTCATAAGGTCCTTTGTCAAATTGAAGAGTTATTGCTGCAGAACAGGTTTTGGAGACCTACTAGAGTCACTAGGTCTATTTGGACCCGTTTGGACCACGACACACAGTAGCATCTACAGAGAAGAAGTTTGGTATGCAATGGTCTTGAAACCTCCTGAGAAATTCTTGGTATGCATTTGTGTGGTGCAAAAGCTTCGTTGAAAGAGAAAAAGAAGAAAAGAATAGAAATGATTTTTTTTCTTTTTATGTCATATACTGTAACCAGCTACTTATAACTTGCAAAAATTATTATAACCATTTGAAATTGAAACTTAGTTTAATGTGAAACTGAGAATTACTTTATTAGAGCTTTCTGTGATTTAGATTCAGACATCAAGAACATTGTTTGCCTAATATTGTGATTAATGTTTATTTATTAATATCTCATACTGACAAACAATTGATAATTGTAGGGAAAACGTCATTGGGGGTCTTTGAGGATCCACCAGAAGCCAAGGAGAAAATGTATTCAAATACTAAAGATGGTGTAATAGTCCTTATAGCTGTTGAACCTTGCTATGTAGATCATCTCCGATTCTCCAAGTTCAACAGTACTGTGGTATTCCTTTGGATACTTCTAATGGTAAATTTCAGACATCAAGTTCTTTTCGTATGAAACTACTACATTTGTAATCTGTAGTTTTAAACTTTTAGTTTATAAATGTTCATCAGCTTTAGTTCGTATGCTGCCATTTCAAGTATGATTAATGAAGTTACCTTTATCACAGGATGAAAGTGAGCAGTCAGCATACTGGTACGGAGCTGGCAGCATTGATACGGTGACTAGGGCATCATTTAATGGTGGTATTGTGTTTTCCCGTATTTAGGGCATCGGCCTTTTGAAGCATTGCCTTCATCTTTCTTAAGTCTGAGTTTTAAGTTTGTTTATCTCTCTCGGCACTGTTGAAAATACAAATGACAACGTTCTTGTTTGTTTTGCCCTTATATCCCGATGTGATTTCACGGAGGGTTACGACGCTGTTGAAAACACAAATGAAAACACAAATCCCTTGTGTAATTGCCACTTGAAGGAGGACAGTCACTGTAAAGACAACATGATAATGTACACTTACAGCCTGTGTACATTATCATTGTGTCTTTAGAGTGACTATCCTCATTTGTTGAAGAAGAAAAGCATTAATGTGGCTGAATAGCAATACATTCAAGTGGCAATCACACAAGGGACAGTCACTGTGAGATGTCCTCATTTGTGACTATCCTTACAGTGAGTGTATATTATCATGTTGTCTTTAGAGTGACTGTCCTCATTTGTTGAAGAAGAAAAGCATTAATGTGGTTCAATAGCAATACATTCAAGTGGCAATTACACAAGGGACAATCGATCACTGTGAGATGTCCTCATGTGTGACTATCCTTGTCACAAATGACTATCCTTGTAAAGACAAAATGATAATGTACACATACAATGAGTGTACATTATCATGTTGTCTTTACATTGGCTGCCCTCATGTTGTATATTCTTCTCTGTAGATGCTACTATGTGCTAGGGAACTTCTTAGAACTGTTGGTATATTCTTACAACTTATTACACCTGGGATATTCTTCTCTGTAGATGCTATTGTGTGCCGTGGTCCAAACAGGCCCATAAATGTGGTTGAATAGCAATACATTCAAGTGGCAATTACACAAGGGACAGTCACTGTGAGATGTCCTCATGTGTGACTGTCCTTGTCACAAATGAGGACATCTCACAGTGACTGTCCCTTGTGTAATTGCCACTTGAAGGAAAAAAGCATTAATGTGGTTCAATAGCAATGTATTCAAGCGGCAATTACACAAGGGATAATCACTCTGAGATTTCCTCATTTGTGACTATCCTTACAGTGAGTGTACATTATCATGTTGTCTTTACAGTGACTGTCCTCATTTGTTGAAGGAAAAAAGCATTAATGTGGTTCAATAGTGATGCAGAGTAGTCAGGGCTTTTAGAATATACAAATATACATCCTTAACTCTCATTCCACCAAGGAAGAAGGAATTCTAATGGTTGAAACGTGAGTTAAGGTCTTTACATCAGTCAAACCCTGAAAATGAGGGTTTGTAAACAATGCACAGAAAATTTGAAATAACTTAGATATAAAACAAAGAGAATCAATCAAACCAACTTCCAAAGCATTAGATGTCACTATTACAACTTCCAGGCAAATTTTATCATCCAACCACCATCTGTACAGCCGTACAGAGTTCATTTTTCACCAGAAATGCACTAAAACAGGGTTATTTTTATTTTTTATGAAAGCAAAATGATTACAATACTGGTTCTCTGTCTGTCTTCGACCATTTGAAGCCTAAAATAGGCTCTCCAAATGTTGGTTCAACCATCTAGGTGGTTAGAACAGTTTATCCAACAAATGTCAACTTTGCTAAGAAACTTTTAAAGTTGCATTACAACTTTGCAAACAACTTTGCCGAGAAGGTTAAAAATGTGTTGTGAAACTTTAGGAACCTTATTAAAGTTATTTTGGACCTTCAAACTTCTTAACAACATCTAAAAGACACCTAATAAACACTTACTATGCTCATTTCATCCAAGGACTCAAAAGATGCCCAAGGTTTATAAGTCACCAAGGGGTCTTGTGTCCAACAAGTGGATGTTTATAAGGAGATAAAATCAATCCTTAATATTTATTACAAACCAAGAAAACATCTAAAACTCCTATTCTAATTTATTGTCATTCAAAAAGACTCTGATTTGTCATTCAAAAAGACTCTGATTTGTCAATCAAAAGGACCTTTCACCAGTCAATCCTTCAAAGCTCCAAGGTGAAAATCTTATGTTCCAATTGATAGGATTTGACTCCTTGGCTTCATGGAAACTTCCTTCAATCATGGTGTCTTTGGCTTGCATTAGGGATGCCCCTGCATCAAATAGCAATGCATTCAAGTGGCAATTACACAAGGGACAGTACATGCCCATTAAAGTTGGTGTTTTGTTATCCATCATGACAATGGAGACAACATACTCTGTGTCAATTTTACTGATCAAATTTCCCTCCACCAGGCAAAGCAACAATCTGGGTATGATAAGGTGAAATTTTGTAGTCCTTTTGGGTATGATAACAGTTCCAGTTTCCAATAAGATGGTTCATTTTTATAATCTAGCTTCAATTTCTCGTGTGAAAATCTTTTTTTCATTTTATGGGTGGTAAAATATAATTATTATGCTAGAGGTGTGTACTTATGGATGATAATGAAACAAAATGATAAGATTTAAGACTCTTGTTTTTTTTTTAAATAGCAATTTAAGTTTCCTTCTATTATAAATTACTGTTTTTCTATTTTTTAATGTATCTTTCCAAATCTTTTATATCAATTTTATTTATGAAATATAAATATATTAATAATGTTTTAGTGTTTTTAGGATTAGTTTATATCAATTCTATGTATCATCATTCGTCATTCAATTGTCAGTATTATTAATTTAGACTGTGCAATTGTAGAACTACTCGAATATGGGTTGGATGGATACTCAAGCAGGGGAACCCTCCTCAAATATCTCAAGCAGTGAACTTGGAAAAATGTGTCCTAAAGGAACCCTTTCCATCAGAGAGATAAAAGTACAAACAAGTAAAAGAAGCAGGCTCTGCAAATATGTTTTTGAGAAGAAAAATGATAGATTATTCGAGTATGGTTCATGAGGTATATCTAAAAAGACATTTTTTTTCTTATTATAATAAAAGAGGAAGTTGTGAATGTCAAAGTTGAGTGAAACAAAAATTATTTTCATCAAATTTTATTAGGCTTTCTTTTGGGAATAGTTTCTTACAATATTGCTATTAAGATTTTTATTGTGTAGTTTTTAGATTAGGTTTATAAAATTATATTTCATGAGTAGTGATTCATATTAATCAATTAACGATACTTTTGGAAGGTATTTTCAATGTGTCAAATTTTGATATTTTTACAAGAATTAGATTGTGTAATTTTTTTAATTAAAGTCATTGACTCATATTTCATAAATAATAGTTCTCATGAATCCATCTCTTATAAGATTGAATAGTCTATTTAGGAAGTATTTCTGATAGTATGTCAAATTATGATATTACTATTACCATTAGATTGCATGGCTTTGAAGTCAACCTCGTTGACCCATATTCTTCTTTGTAGATGCTACTATGTGCTAGGGAACTTCTTAGAACTGTTGGTATATTCTTACAACTTGTTACACCTGGGATATTCTTCTCTGTAGATGCTACTATGTGCCGCGGTCCAAACGGGCCCATAAATGTGGTTGAATAGCAATACATTCAAGTGGCAATTACACAAGGGACAGTCACTGTGAGATGTCCTCATGTGTGACTATCCTTGTCACAAATGAGGACATCTCACAGTGACTGTCCCTTGTGTAATTTCCACTTGAATGAGGACAGTCACTGTAAAGACAACATGATAATGTACACTTACAGCCCGTGTACATTATCATGTTGTCTTTAGAGTGACTATCCTCATTTGTTGAAGAAGAAAAGCATTAATGTGGCTGAATAGCAATACATTCAAGTGGCAATCACACAAGGGACAGTCACTGTGAGATGTCCTCATTTGTGACTGTCCTTACAGTGAGTGTACATTATCATGTTGTCTTTAGAGTGACTGTCCTCATTTGTTGAAGAAGAAAAGCATTAATGTGGTTCAATAGCAATACATTCAAGTGGCAATTACACAAGGGACAATCGATCACTGTGAGATGTCCTCATGTGTGACTATCCTTGTCACAAATGAGGACATCTCACAATGACTATCCCTTGTGTAATTCAAGTGGCAATTACACAAGGGACAGTCACTGTGAGATGTCCTCATTTGTGACTGTCCTTACAGTGAGTGTACATTATCATGTTGTCTTTAGAGTGACTGTCCTCATTTGTTGAAGAAGAAAAGCATTAATATGGTTCAATAGCAATACATTCAAGTGGCAATTACACAAGGGACAATCGATCACTGTGAGATGTCCTCATGTGTGACTATCCTTGTCACAAATGAGGACATCTCACAATGACTGTCCCTTCTGTAATTGCCACTTGAATGAGGACAGTCACTGTAAAGACAACATGATAATGTACACATACAATGAGTGTACATTATCATGTTGTCTTTACAGTGGCTGCCCTCATGTTGTATATTCTTCTCTGTAGATGCTACTATGTGCTAGGGAATTTCTTAGAACTGTTGGTATATTCTTACAACTTGTTACACCTGGGATATTCTTCTTTGTAGATGCTACTGTGTGCTGGGGTCCAAATGGGCCCATAAATGTGGTTGAATAGCAATACATTCAAGTGGAAATTACACAAGGGATAGTCACTGTGAGATGTCCTCATGTGTGACTGTCCTTGTCACAAATGAGGACATCTCACAGTGACTGTCCCTTGTGTAATTGCCACTTGAATGAGGACAGTCACTATAAAGACAACATGATAATGTACACAAGTACCGTGAAGGTAGTTGCAAGTTACGGCTGTTTCATTGCATACCCGAAACAATGAAGATGTTACGGTCCATAAAATGTTTGTGCTTGAAAGATGAACAAATAAAATTAAACTTCTAAATAACCAGAGCCGCTAACAATAAATTCAACACAGATATGTCCTCATTTCTGGGTATTTTAGCTCTGTAACAGCTGAATACCAGATTACATAATAATGGCAAAAGAAAAATAAACCCAACGTACTCAGAAATTGTAGCTGTGATTTCACGGAGGGAATCTCTCTCGGCACTGTTGAAAATACAAATGACAACGTTTCTCTACACTATCATGTTGCCTTTACAGTGACTGTCCCTTGTGTAATTGCCACTTGAAGGAGGACAGTCACTATAAAGACAACATGATAATGTACACTTACAGCCCGTGTACATTATCATGTTGTCTTTAGAGTGACTATCCTCATTTGTTGAAGAAGAAAAGCATTAATGTGGCTGAATAGCAATACATTCAAGTGGCAATTACACAAGGGACAGTCACTATGAGATGTCATCATTTGTGACTATCCTTACAGTGAGTGTACATTATCATGTTGTCTTTAAAGTGACTGTCCTCATTTGTTGAAGGAAAAAAGCATTAATGTGGTTCATTAGCAATGTATTCCCAGCATCTGTACCTGCATCTCTCTTATATACTACAAGTTACTTGCCATCAGAAATTACAGTTCCCTCACGTGACATTGATGGTGAAGTGTTCTTTTCAAAACCATCATCTGTGGTTACCAATGCTCCTTTTTTAGGCAATAAGTTTGTTGCATTCCATGAGCCATTGGTCAAGTTTCTTCTACGAGCTTCTGATGCCTCAAAATCTAAGCAGTGCCTACACATGCCTCGTTGTGGTTGATTATCATTTTGTACATGAATTATAATGAGTAATCAGTTTTGGGCCTTGGAATCTTGTATGTAACATGCACAGGCATTTCATGGCTAAATGAATCTATTTCAAAGCATCAACTTTTCTTACATGATGCTGGATAAATAAGTAGAACAAGTGTATATCAAATTGGAAGCAATCAGAACTCCACAATGACATATTATTTAGAGTACTCTTCAGTTTAAGTAATAATGCATATATTGACACTGTAAAGACAACATGATAATGTAAACTCACTGTAAAGACAACATGATAATGTACACTCACTGTAAGGACAGTCACAAATGAGGACATCTCACAGTGACTGTCCCTAGTGTAATTGCCACTTGAATGTATTGCTATTCAGCCACATTAATGCTTTTCTTCTTCAACAAATGAGGATAGTCACTGTAAAGACAACATGATAATGTACACTCACTGTGAGTGTACATTATGTGAGTGTACATTATCATGTTGTCTTTATAGTGACTATCCTCATTTGTTGAAGAAGAAAAGCATTAATGTGGCTGAATAGCAATACATTCAAGTGGCAATTACACTAGGGACAGTCACTGTGAGATGTCCTCATTTGTGACTGTCCTTACAGTGAGTGTACATTATCATGTTGTCTTTACAGTGGCTGTCCTCATTTGTTGAAAGAAAAAAGCATTAATGTGGTTCATTAGCAATGTATTAAATTAAATTTTTTTTTTAATCCACCCACGGGCATCGCAATTGCGACGGAAACCCGTCGCAATGCGATGCAGGCGCCCGTCGTAATTGCTTGGGAGGTCCGTCGCGATTGCGACGGCCCTTCGAAGCCATGCGACGGGGGGGCGACGGCCATGCCGCTTCTTAAATCTTAGTCACATTGCGACGGATATGTGTCGCAATTGTGCCGGCTACCCATAGACGTTGCAATTTGCGACTAAAAAATAGCAACGTCTATGGGTGTTTCTATTGTGACACATAGCTGTCGCAATTGCGACACATAGCCATCGCAAAATGACCCCAAATGTATTAGTGCCAACTTGATGGATCCTTAGTCAGTACTATAGTTGTGGCTAAAGATACCAGTCTGATCTTACATGCTAGTCCTAATTTTTTCATCCTCCTTGACATATATATCATAGATCTCCCTGCATTGTTTTCTATGTGTTTATCAAGAGAATTCACAGCCAAGATAGGTGGTTATCTATCTTCTAATTGGTCTCACATGTTATTTCACACAAGATATGGTACCAAGGTTACCATTAAGTTAGAAAAATTGGTAGCACACCATGTAGAACCTTATGTGTCTAATGCAATCAATGTAAACTACCCCATATTTGATAATAGTGATTTCCAAACCTTTAGTGAAGCAAGCACTAAGATAGGAGATATCCCTAATATTTTCTTAGATGAAAGAGAATCAAAGCATGTTGTTTGGAATGTTGGTTTGGGAAACTATTTGTTACAAGAAAATGATGCTATAGAGCCCAACCTTTTCAAGGATGCTAACTCAGAAGATCAGAATAGTCATGTTTGGGAACTATACTTTGATGGAGCTAGAATCAGACATGGTTCAAGTGGTGGTGCTATGCTGGTGTCCACAAAAGGAGAAAGGTATTATACTGCCTTTAGATTTAGTTTTTCCTGCACTAGCAACACCATAGAATATGAAAGTCTACTCAATGGACTAGAATGAGCTAGAAAAAGGGGGCTCAATGTCTTAAAAGTATGTGGTGACAGTGAACTTGTTGTCAGCCAAGTGAGAGGGATGAGTGCAACCAAAAATGACATCATGAAAGCATACAAACATAGAGTTTGGGATGCAATTGAAGATTTCCATGCTTTCAATATTGTTGCTATCCCTAGAAAATTAAATCAAAATGCAGATAGGTTAGTCGCTATTGGATCTTAGTTTTACATCCCCAATAGCATTTCAAAAGAAGTAGATCAGAAACACATCAAGATTATTGTCAGACCTTCAATTCTTGATAATAATATTAATTGGCAAGTGTTTGACAATGATGAACAAATTCTGCAGTTCTTGTTCAAAGAAGATGTCTCTTCAAGGCACAATCAAAAGAGGTTATCACAGAACTATGGTGATCAAGTGATACAACTTAGATCTAATAAGATGCCTAAAGGTCTTGTCACTTTAGAGACTATCTTCAACAAGGATGATGAAGTCAAGAAGAATAAAGTTGGCCTGGTAGTCCAGTAGGAACATTATGTTGAATTAGAGTTGGAGCCAGGTAAGAGCTTACAATTTGGAAAAGTAAACACTGAATTACACCAAATTATTCAAGGAATTTCGTGATGTTTTTGCATGGCAATATGAAGATCTCAAAGGTTTTGATCCTACCCTTACTCAGCACACTATTGAATTGGAGCCTAATGCTAAACTAGTAAGGCAAAAGCAAAGGCCTGTTAATCCCAAGCTTGAGCCACTTATGCATAAGGAAGTGCTCAAACTAATTGAAAGTGGCATCATCTACCCCATCAAACATACTAGTTGGGTTTCCAACCTTGTTCCTGTCAAGAAGAAGAATGGGGAGATGAGGTTATGTGTTGACTTCAGAGATTTGAACAGAGCCTCATTAAAGGACTGCCATCCAATACCCTCTATGGAACAAATTCTACAGTGTGTCTCTGGATCTGAGAGATTCTCATTGTTGGATGCCTATTCAGGATATAATCAAATCTTATTAAAAGAAGAGGATGAATATAAGACTGCATTTACAACCAAATGAGGAACCATGGCATATCAGAAGATGCCCTTTGGTTTGTCAAATGCAGGTGCTACATTTCAAAAGGTGATGGATATGGCCTTTAAAAGCCTTATGTACAAGTTTATGTTGGTCTACCTAGATGACATAACTATCTACTCAAAGCATGCAGCAAACCACATCAGACATCTGAGGTGGATTTTTGAAAGATGTAGAGAATTTGGGATATCCCTTAATCCCAAGAAGTGTGTGTTTGCAGTTCATGAAGGAAAACTATTGGGCTATGTAGTATCCAAAGAAGGAATTACAATGGATCCCGAGAGAATTGCAGCCATCTTAGAGCTACCCTTACCACATCACAAGAAAGGTCTCCAATCTTTCATAGTGAAGATAAATTTTGTTAGGAGATTCTTGCCTAACATTGCAGATTTACTCAAGCCTTTGACAGCCATGTTGAAGAAAGATTCAACTTTCAGTTGGACTAAGGAGGGAAAATTTAACTTCCAAGCTATTAAAGAAGCCTTAATAGAAGCTCCTACCCTGTTAAACCCAAATTTCAATAAGGATTTTATCCTTTATGCTTATGGAGGTTCGGATGCTATATCTGCAATGTTGACCCAAGAGAATGTTGAAGGATTGGAACAACCTATTGCTTTCTTTAGAAAAGGTTTAGAAGAGTATGAACAAAGGTATTCCTTTGTAGAGAAACATGTACTTGTTGTGGTAAAGAGCCTCAAAAAATTTAGACATTTGCTGACCCATAGCAAGGTGCATTTGATGGTTACTCATCCAAGTGTCAAAGAATTTTTTCTTTCCAAAGACCTTAATGAGAAAAGAGCTGGTCGGATCACTAAGGTGATGGAATATGACATAGATATTTAGACTACCAAGCTAGTTAGAGGAAGAGGTCTTTGTCAGCATCTACCAGAGGATGAAAGTTCAAAGAAATTGGAATACATGGATGAATCTCTAGTGGTGCATTCTACTGAAGAGAAAGATAAGGCAACAAGCTGGTTGTCCAACATGATTAATTACTTGAAGATAGGACAATGTCCTGCAGGTTTGGATTCAACAAAAAGGAGGTATTATAGATTGAAATCTATTCCTTTTGTGCTGATAGATAATGTTCTTTTTAGAAAGGATCACAATGGTGTCCTTTTAAGATGCATTGATTCAGAAAAGGTAGGTGAGGTCCTATTTGAATTTCATGATGGTCCCTCTAGTGGCCACTTTTCTCCTAGGACTACTACGTATAAAATCATGAGGGTTGGATACTATTGGCCATCTATCTTAAAGGATAGTCATGATTATGTCAAGAAATGCATCAAGTGTGCTATGTTTTTAGGCAAAGAGAGGCTTGCTACTCTGCCCCTTCAACCAATCAAAGTAGATCAACCTTTCATGAAGTGTTGTATAGATTTCATAGGAATGATTAACCCTCCGTCTAGTGTAGGACACAAGAGGATAATTACTGTAATGGATTATTTCACTAGATGGACAAAAGTGATGGCTTTAAAAGAAGCAAATGAGGGTGCTGTATTAATTTTTTATGATGATTTAATTCATAGGTTTCGCACTCCTGATTCCATCATTTCAGATAATGCATTGGCATTCATAGGCCTCAAAGTCTCAAAGTGGGTAGTCAAGAATGGCATCTATCTAAATACAAGTTCCAATTACTATCCTTAGGGGAATGGTTTGGCAAAGTCAAAACATAAGAATCTGATTAGAATAATAAAAAAGACCCTACAAGACAATCAAAGTGACTGGCATACTAAATTGAGATCTGCCTTGTGGTTAGAAAGAATTACCCCGAAGAAGATCATTGGTAATTCCCCATACATGTTGGTGTATGGAAAAGAGGCTAAGCTATCTATTTCAACTAAACTACTAGCTTTGGACTTAGCCACTCAGTATGCCCTATTTGAAGAAAGTGATCCTATGCAAATTAGATATGCCCAGTTGATGGAGCTAGAGGAGATCAGAGATAAATCAATGCAAGATATGGTGTTTCATTAGAGTCAAGCGAAGAAAAGTTTTGACAAAAGAGCCAGGATCAGGAATTTCAAAGTTGGTGATGTTGTCCTCAAATGGGATAAGTTCAAGTCAAATCCTGGCAAGCACACAAAATTTGATTCCTTTTGGGGTGGACCATTTGTTATAACAGAGTTCAGAGGATCTAACACTTTTTAGCTTTCAACTCTTGAAGGAGATCCCCTGCCAATCTTAGTGAATGGTTTCCACTTGAAGCCTTACTTTGAGGTTAATCCCTCTCTGTAAGTCTTTGTAAATTCTTGTAAATATGTTCCTTTCTTTCTTTCCTTGCTTTCTAGGTTAGTTCCCATTTTCCAAGAAGTGCATGTGCACAAGTCCATCTTTTGGTTTAGTTTTATCTCTCCACCAATTTTTTGTGCTTAGTAGTGACCCCATGCCCAATGGATTTCTTCAAAGGCCACTGGTCCAATCTCTAGCAAGCTGACATCCAACAAAAATCACCAAAAATGTTGCCCAAAATTGCCTATTTTATACAATTTGGCCAGGCTCTTTCCCAAGTCTATGTTTTTCTCTTGCCAGACACTCCTAAAATTTTCATGGTCATATGATATGTCCTCTGGCCTTTGCAAGTATCTCAGTCCTTGCAGCAACTTGTTTTGGCTTGCAAAGTTGACAAAAAAAGTTCCATGGTTTTCACTCTTGGCCCCATGTTTATTGATGTATTGTCAACCCCCAGTTCAGATCGCACATGATAAATCACAAGGCCCTCAGAGATTTTCAAGTTTTAATGTTGCAAGAAACACTCAGGCCATAGAATTTCAAAAAAGTGTTCAGTGTCAAAAAATCTATGTGTTTTCAACCTTCGGTTTGAAAACCATCTATGTTTTCGATCGTCGAGTGAAAACCCTCTGTGTTTTTGACCCCTTCTTCGCTTCACACTTCTTCCTCTGGCATTGGCTTTTCCCTAAGCATACAACTCTGACCAGGTGGGTCCTAGTTCCTCATAACTATGCCTAGTGTGGAAGATCTGACAGTGTTCACATGTTCACATGGGATCTTCCGACCCCATGTGATCATGCAACAACTGTTCAATTAGAATCACAGTGGGTCTGATGAGCTTTCAGTGGTTGGTCCTCTCTTTGTGATATGTTCGTGTTTCATTGGCCACCATGTGCTGATAGGGATTTGCAGGTGGGCTCATTCATCAGAGGGTCCTGGCTTAAGAGATCTATGATTGTCGCATGATCTCATGGGATCTTTCGAGCCCATGAGATCACGTGCCTGCCATTAGATTAGAATCTCAATGGCTGGTGGTGACATGTTCATTTTTATCAGCCAAAGGGTGATGATGAGGATTTTCATGGGTCCAGATTTCAGTGAGGTGGCGATAGACAAAGATCTCATAGTGGTCACATGATCTCATGGGATCTTCTGACTTCATGTGATTTTGTGACCATAGTCTGAATAGAATCTCAGTTTGCGGATGGGCCGGGGGTTGGTAAAACAAATACATGGTTGAACAGTTGATGGTTTCATGTGGTTGCTAAATGTAGCCTTGGGTTAAGGAAAAGTTCATGCAACTTGGTGACTAGAGAGAAATGAACCCAAGGTAAGCCAAGGTTAGTCTTACAGTGCAGTCTTGTGGGCCCAGGTGTCTTGCATGGTAGAGTGGCAGATTTAACGAGGCTTGTCGCATGATCACATGAAGGCTTTTGGGCTCATGTGATCATGCGACCAATGACATTTTCAAGGTGGTGCAACTTTTTGGTAGGCTTTCTTCTGCAGAGGACGTTGTGAATTGGTAGGGTAGCTCAGAATTGATTTCTAAGGACATTTTTATGGTGGTGAAGGTGATGATAGATGATCTGATCATTGGCACTATGGATTTTGTAGGGTATAGTGTGGTGTTCTTACATCGATGAAACATTAAGGAGCTAGCGCCATCCATATTTTAAATTCCAATTTCTATGAAGATCAAACCTAGACCCTTAATGGCTTAGTGGAGTTGCAGGTGAGTTGGTTGATCAGGGATGGTATGTCTGCAAGGGGTCCTAGTACATAAAGATATGCAATCATGAGATTTTGGACCTGTTTGTCAACTTTTCTCAGAGCTTTTGAGGGTTAGTACCCTAGGGTTGATTATTAAATTGTAAATCTTGTAACCCTAGTTAGGTTTGATTCTTGCCTACGTGTAGAGGATGTATATATTCTTTTTTTGGAGCTTTTGAGCTCAGAATCTAGCAATTGTAAAAAGAAAGTTTTCTTTCTCAGAGAGCAATTTGTGGCAATTTTCCTACCCTTTGGCTTTCTACAATTGTAATTTTCATTGATTGTTCAGATATTGTAAAGTATTTTGTGACATTCTTGTTGTCCTTATGTTTTCTTGTGTGGACTATCTCTTATTAGAACAAAGTGTATGCATGTTTTCAATGATATCTTAGGGCCCCTGGTTCCTCTTACTTTCTATAATTGTGTGTGTTATTGTGTTTGATCTGATTTAGATGTTTTGTGGGCATACTTCAGCCCCTAACAGTCTTGTCTCAATCCTACACCAAGTTATAGGAGTGAATGTTTGTTTGCAAGTCATAAATTGTTGTCTAATCCTAAGAGTCTTGTTGTTGTGAAAGAATCTTTCTCTTTCCCTGAATACCCTCTTTTGTTTGCAGACCCTTCTATGAAACACTTATGTAAGCCTATTCAATAAATTGTCACCTATTAGACCTAAGTCCTTCATTGGTTTCATCCCTCTATACTGAGATCCAAACCCTAATTTTGGTGCATCACCTAGTAGGTAGTTTGCATTCATTCATTTCCCTTTCATGCACTCCTTCTAACCCTTTCCCTTCAAAGTTTACCTTCCTATTTAAGAGAAAACTAAGGTGACAATCCAAGAGGAACCAGCCTAGAACTTGGAGGTCTCATCTTGGTTAGCAAAGGTTTGACAACCTTGAGATGATTCCCATGTTATACTAAGTTATCAAAACCAAGAGAGCTTGAAACAAAGGTGCAAAACTCAGTGTATAACAGTTACACCATAAAATGGTCTCACCGTTACAATTAAAATTTATGCCAATAACATCTGAAACCCTAATACAAAGTTATTTAAGGCCTTATAAGCTATATATGTTTTCCAAAATTTCTCAGGTTGTCAGTATTTTGTATTCTTAACATAGCACAAAAGAACCTTGTATGCTCAAAAGTTATCAAAGAAATTTTTAAAAGTTGCAAAGTTGCACTAGCAACTTTTACATTTTCTTTCTTTTCCCCTGCCTTGACTCTATGTATGAGTATCCTACAACAATATGAGACTCCTCATACCTATGTCCACCTGTGAAAACACCTCCCAACCTTCAAGTCCTTGATACCAATCAAAAACACATGTTGATCCCTTTAGGGAACTTTTACATGTTAAAGCCAACTGTATCCACAAGTCCTATTTAGACTTATCCTAGAGCCCACTCATTAGGTCATCAAGGAACCCCTATTTATCTACATGACCTTTCCAAGGTCTAGGAAGATAAAATTTGAGGGTAGCCATGTCTAACCCCTAGGTGCTCCTGCACCATGCCCCCCAAAAGAAAGAACCTAAGTCACCCGAGGTGAGATGAATTCTAGAACAATGCCCAACTTCTTGAAGTCACTTTTAGAGACCCAAGTAGCCTCTTCTTTAGGTAGGTTCTTCCAGTTGATGAGGTGTTCCATGTAGGCTCTATTTATGGTTTTCTTCTTGATCCTTGAATTCTTATCTTGTGGCTTGGTTTGAGGAGGTAAAGTAAATTCAGTGATTTTGTCTACAATCTCTAGGCCACTCTTTACTTCTTCTATTGTAGGACCTTTGTAGTCGGTTAGGTCTGACACATTAAAGATAGGGGAAAGAGTTATTTGTTTAGGTAAATCTATCTTGTATGCATTGTTTCCATACTTGTCCCATACTTTACAAGGGCCTATCCTCCTTATTCATAGTTTTCTTGGCACACCCCTTTTGAAGTTTGGCCTTATTGAAATGAACCATGACCAGGTCTCCAACATTAAACTGAACATCTTTCTATTAGAATAACTGAGAGGGGGGTGAATCAGTTACATCAGTTATCATACAATCCTATATACAAAGATCTAACACTCAAAATAATTCCAATAAATTTTGGAGCTTGGTAACATACACTATTAAATTGTCTATGGCTTTAACCGATTACTAGTTAATTAACTCAGTGATTACTGACCAAATCAAATATGCAGTATGTAAAGTACAATAATAAAACAATCATCACTAAAACACATAACACAATGATTTAACATGGAAAACCTGCTAAGGGAAAAACCACCTGGGACCGATAATCCAAAATAATTTTCACTCTTCTGAAGTGAGCTCGGGGAAGAGCCAACCCTGTTAAAGGTTACAAACACACTATTAAGTCTGAGCTTGTTAGAGGATTTAAGACTAAACGTTAAGTTTTGACCAACATTCACTATGGGGTCAATAAGATAATAATGTACATTCCTTGAATGACATAGGGTCATAACATAAGATAGTTAAGTCCACTCGGTTAGGAGATTTTTCTGTATCAATGGTTAAGCTGAAACACTAGTTGATCTGATTACAATACAACTTAATTTGAAGATGTTTAGATCTATTCTAAGCGCATAGAAATACTCTGATCAATATTTCAATTGACTTCCTCAACTTACTTTCACTTAGTAATAGCTCTCTGACACTCGGTACTATTCTATAGTTTGGTTCTTCTTCAACCAGTTTGGTCAGGCAGGCATGAAACTATGTTCATGTGAAATCTCTACAGTCTTCTTTCTTCTGGCATAGTTTCAGTAATGAAACTCGTATCTCTGATATAGATAGATAAACCATTTTTCATATCAATCATCAGATTTTTCCACTTATCCTTCTTCGTTGATTTTGCCTCTTAAACCTTCCTTGATAGTCGTGTCCATAACACATTTCAATTCCATCCTTTAGATATTCTCTAAATTTTTTTAGTTTTGGATCTCATAACAAACTTTATCTTCAATCTCGAAATCATAACAATTTCTAGCTCATCATTTTTTGTCATCTAAGCATTTAATACTTTCATCCATACTCAGTTAACAAATAAATGCATCAGTGAACACAATCTTGGTTAATACTGTCACTCTGTATACATTACACTAGCTCGGTGTATACTAAAGTGCTTCATTTACCGACCACATTTCCTTGTCCAATTTGTCTTCCTTCTTCATAAAAGATTAATGCAACATAATCAAGTCAACAATATGAGATCATAGACTCATCAATAAGTTACACATAGTATTTCTTATCATCATCTGTCATATCCATCTCTCTCCATGTAGATATCTCGGTTCTTCATCTTTTCTCTCTTCTTACAGATGTTTAGATGTTTTTAAATAATATGATAAGTATTGTCAAAACTAGTTGACACCAATGACAACATAATGACTAATTTAATTATCTTACATATCATTCTAGTAACTTAGTGATCTCTAATCACTTCTCTTCAAGTCATTCAGGTATTTAATCAGTTGCAGTTCATCAATCTCTCCCTTTGGCATTGATGGAAACACAAGAAATATGAAATATGCCATGAACATACCAAACATTTATTCTAAAACTATGTAATTAAATGTTGTAGCTCAGTAAGCTCTCCCTAGATTTATTTTTAATATGTTTAATCACTACATTACATAATAGCATTACAAGTGCAGACTCTCATCTATGAATTTGATCTTTTTAGCTCTCAAATTCCTTCTATTCTCAGCAACAAATCTTCAAATCTCTCCCTAACTTTCCAAATTATCTCTCCCTTAGATAGATATTTCATATTCAAGCCTTCTGTCCCTTTGACAAAATTGCCAAAGAAAAACATAAAACATACAACTCTGCAATAGCCAAGTAAGTCTTTGTTTGTCACTGTAGATAATGTATCTTTGTTTACTGATATGAAAATCTATGTTCTAGCTCCTCAAATCTTTCACAAGCTTAGACACGATCCAAAGTGTGAACTATGTTGCATCAACATGAATGATCTTTTGATAAGATTAGGCTGATGCAACCTCCAGATCACATTAGTGACAGGTAGATAGGGGATGAACCCCAAGTCTAGTCCTCAAGTATACAAAAGTGTCCTTTAGTAGAGGCTTGGTAAAAATATCAGCAAGTTGCTCCTTTGACGTGACATATTCTAGTTTGACTTTCATCTCCTGTACTTGTTCTCTTAAGTAGTGATAATTAATTGAAATATGCTTTTTCTTCGAATGCATTACAGGATTTTTGGAAATATTTATTGCACTAGTGTTATCACAATATATAATCATTGGCTCAATGATTATCTCAGTCATTCCTTCCAACACTTGTTTGATATAAACAATGTTTGAATAGTTTGTGTTGGCAATGGGCCAGTATCCCTTGTAGGGTTTGCAACATGGCTTAACCACCCCCTATGTCTTCTATAATTCTAGTGGTTGTATCGGGCATTAATAGGTCAATCTTTTGGTGCAACGATAACTACTACTTGTAACAACTGGTATCAGAGCTTGGTCACAGGTTCAAATCCACACACACCACAAGGAGTGATGCTGGGAGGGGGATTGTTGGTAGTGGGCCAGTGTCCCTTGTGGGGTTTTTGACATGGCTTAACCACCTCCTGTGTCTTCTATAAGTCTAGTGGTTGTATCAGGCATTAACAGGTCAATCTTTTGGTGCAATGACAATTGCTACTTGTAACAATTTGTAGCAGCAACAACATACTCTACTTCAGTAGTAGACTAAGAAATACAAGGTTGTTCCTTACTTGTCCAAGTTGCAAGTCTTTCACCAAAGAAAAATGCTCCTATGGTTGTGCTCTTTCTATCATCTATATTTCTAGCCCAATCTGCATCGGTGTAAACTCTTAGTTCAAATTTTCCTTCCTTTGGATACCATAAACTATAATCCTCTATTTTCTTTAGATATCTCAAGATTCTTTTCACTACAACCATATGTGAATCCTTTGGATTGGTAGAAAATTTAGCCACAATCTCCATTACGTGTGCAATATTAGGCCTACTATGTACAACATACATCAGTTTACCAATCTTAGATTGGTACAATGTCAAATTTACCTCTGTAGATTCATCATATTTTTTCAATTTTTAGCCTATAACCATTAGTTTTCCTACTAGTTTAGCATCTTCCATGCCAAATTATCTCAATACTTCCTTAATGTACTTTGATTGTGTGATGAAAATTCCATCATTTTGCTAAATAACTTGCAAGCCTAGAAAGAATTTAATCTTTTCAAACATTGACATTTCAAATTCCTTTTTCATCTCATCAAAAAATGATTCACAAATGTGATCCTTTCCTCCAAAGATTATATACTTCACAAATATTTCAGCAATCAAAATAGTATCATCAAATTGTCTTTCATGTACAAATTGATGTTTTCACTAGTTCTTACAAAACCAATACTTAAGAGATAAGTATGTAACCTTTCATACCATGATCTTGGTGCTTTCTTTAATCCATATAAGGCTTTATGTAGTATACATACCTTATCTTTCTGATTTGGATCAACAAACCCTTCTAGTTGTTCTATATAGACCTCCTCTTCTAGTATTCCATTTAGAAAAGATGACTTAACATCTATTTGATAGACCTTAAATTTATTATGTAAAACATATGCAAGTAACATGTGGACTCCTTCTAGTCTATCAACAGGTGCAAAAGTTTCACCATAATTAATACTGTCTTCTTGTCAATATCCCTAGCAAACAACTCTAGCTTTGTTCCTTGTAACTTCTCCATTTTCATTCAGCTTATTTCTAAAAATATATTTAGTACTGATAACATTTTTATCTTTCGGTCTAGGTACTAAATTCCATGTCTTGTTTTTCTCAATTTTTTCTATCTCTTTATTCATAGGATTGATCCATTCATCAATATCAAGTCCAACCTTAACATTCTTCGATTTAAACTCACAAACTAAGCATGTGGTTTGTCTTAAGTTAATTCTTGTCAACATGCCAACTTGCTTGTCTCCAATGATTTGGTTCTCAAGATGATGTCTTCTAAAAAATCTTGCTAGCACTTGATCTCTTCTATGTTCTTCATTTTGTTTAGGTTCATTTCTTTGCTCGAAAACTTCTTCCCGATCCACAGTTTCCCTTTGTTGTTCCTCAGTGTTATTTTCCTGATGCTCAGTCGGCTCATCATATGGCTTCAGTAGGTACTCTGGATCCTCAACATAAGAAAATCTACCATAGTCTTCCAGCTCCTTAGTGCTTTCTTCATCATTTTTATCAACAAATTCATCAACTCTGACATTATCACTTTCAATCATCTTATTAGTAACTTTGTTCAGACACTTGTAAGCTTTAATTTTAGTAGAATATCCAATAAATATTCCCTCATTCCCTTTAGAGTCAAATTTCCCATTCCTATCATCTTTTAGAATAAAACATTTGCTACCAAAAATTTTGAAGTAACTTACACTCAGTGCGTATCCAAACCATAACTCGTAGGGTATCTTGTTTGTGTTTCTCTTTATATGTACTCAGTTCAGTACATATAAATTTGTGTTAATTTCTTCTCTCCAATACATCTGTACAACATTTTTCTCTATCATCAATGTTGTTGCACAATCAACAATAGATCTATTTCTCCTTTCAACAATTCCATTATGTTGCGGTGTTCTAGGTGCAGAAACCTATCTTTTGATGCCATGCCCATTACAATAGTTAGTGAATTCATCAAAAATAAACTCACCTCCTCTATCAAACCTCAAGAATTTCATTTCTTTTCTGGTTTCTTTTTCTACTTTAACTTTGTACCATTTAAACATCTTCAATGCCTCAGATTTCTCTTTTAAAAATATGACAGTCATCAATCTAGTGTAATCATCAACAAACAAAATAAAGTATCTATCAGCATAGCAGCTCTAACTTCTCATGGGACCACATAGGTTGGTGTGAACTAACTTCAAGATTCTTTTTGTTGAATAGTCTTTACTTTTAAAACTAGATTTTGTCATCTTCACTTTCTGACATTGATGACACATAATATGATTAGGTTTAGTTAGGCTAGGTAGTCCTCTAACTTTTCTCTTTCTACTAATCTTAATCATGTTATCAAAATTTACATGACATAACCTTTTATGCCATAACCATGCATCTTCATTTTTCACTAAAAACAAGAAGTGTCAGCATTGTCAAGATAAAATAAGTTACCTTTTGATTGTCCTCTTGTTCTGACAATCTTTCCACTTTCATCATAGATCTTTACCTTCTTTCTTTCAAATGCTACACAATGACTTGAGTTATTAAGTTGTGCCACACTTAGAAAATTGTAATTCATTCCTTTTACCCAATAAGTATTATCACATCTAATTTTATCATTTATCAATAAAGATCCTTTTCCTTTAACCATGCAAGGTGTAACATTACCCATTTTTACTGATCCTCCACTATAATGTTCAAGATGATCAAACTTATCTTCATCACCATTCATGTGATGTGTAGAACCACCATCAATGATCCAAGTATCATTTTAACTAACTTTAGAAATGAGTGTTGTTTCTACATACCTTTCCTCTTCTTTAGAATCATCTTTCATTGCAACAAATACTACCTCAACATCATCATCAGTGTTGGTGTCAGTGTAGGTGTCCTCATCTTGAACTAAATAACATGCCTTTTTTTCCTTATCTTTGTGATCTCAATTATTTATGTTCTAGTATCGGTAACCTTTGTTATTTCTTCTTACAAACCTTCCATCACAAGATTGGTCTTGGTCTTTATCTTCCTCTTTCCTGTTGGGACATCTAGCAGCAATATGGCCAACTTCTTTACAATTAAAACAAGCTAAAGGTAACTTTCCCTTATATCTACCTTTACCTATACATAGTCTCTGGGACATAAGAGCTTTTGCCATTCTTTATATTATGTCTACTGCTAGATTTACTGATCTTCAAAGAAGACATAAAAGAAGACTTAGAAAATGGTACAACACTATTATCAAAAATTTTCAGCTCAAAAGTTGTCAATTTACCAATCAGACTATCAAGAGTAAGAGTGTTGCTAGGTCTAGACCTCATTTCATGTATAGAAAATATTCTGATTGCATATGTAGGCAACAAAGTTCTTATAATTTTACTCATCATTGTATCTTCATCACTGATAGCACCAAATCCTTAGATAGCATTGACTACCTCTTTGATTCAGTTTTAATATTGTATAATGTTTTCTCCTTCCTTCATTTTCATATCATCAAATATGTACCTTAAGCTTTCAGCTCTGGCTCTCTTCACATTTACATCACCACCATAGAATTGAGCAAGTTTATCCCACATTTCCTTTGTAGTAGTGCACATCTTGACATCCTCAAATTCAACATTGGATAGAGCAACAACAATCTCTATCATTGTAATGTTATGTTCATGTCGGTCTCTAAACTAATCAAGAGTTAAAGGTCCAGTCGGCGGTTCTATGTAGCCATTTTTCCAGCAAGGTTATAGAGGAATCACCAATTCTAGATATGTGAAGTTTCATCCAACTTTTCCATATAGTAAAGTTGTCCTTATTCAGCTTCGACACTTCTCTCTTATACATCTTGTAATCTTTTTGCTGAAGTCCTTAAAACTATGTTCCAAGAAACCATTGCTCTGCTAGCAATTGTTAGAATAACTAGGAAGAGGCTGAATTAGTTAGATTATTTATGATACAATCCCAAATACAAAGATGTAACACTAAAAAAAATTCCAATAAATTATGCATCTCGGTAACATAAATATTAAACTGTCTGTGCATTTTACCGATTACTAGTTAATTAACTCACTGTGATTACCAAACAAATGAAATATGTAGTATGTAAAGTATGACAATAAAAAAATCATCACAAAAATAGATAGCATAATGATTTAATGTGGAAACCCTGCTAAGGGAAAAACCACCTGGGATTGGTAACCCAAAATAATTTTCACTCTTATGAAGTGAGCTTAGTGAAGAGCCAATCCTGTTAATGGTTATAAACACACTGATAGGCCTAACACTGTTAGAGGATTTAAGAATAACAATTAAATTTTGACCAACATTCACTATGGGTTCAATAAGATAACAATGTACATTCCTTGAATGATATAGGAGCATAAAATAAGATGGTTAAGTCCATTCGGTTAGGAGATTTTTCTGTATCAATGGTTAAACTGAAACAGTAGATGATCTGATTACAATACAACTTAATTTGCAGATGTTCAGATCTATTCTAAGCCTATACAAATCCTCTGATCAATATATCAATTCACTTCCTAAACTTACTTTCACTCAATAATAGCTCTTTGACGCTCAGTACTATTCTATAGTTCGGTTCTCTTTCAACCAATCTAATTAGGCATACATGAAACTATGTTCATGTGAAATCTCTGCAGTCTTCTTTCTTCTGGCATAGTTTCAATAATGAAACTCATATCTCTTATATAGACAGATAAACCATTTTTCATATCAACCATCATATTTTATCATTTATCCTTCTTCATTGATTTTTCCTCTTAAACCTTCCTTGTCAGTTGTGTCCATAATATGTTTCAATTCCATCCTTTAGATCTTCTCCAAATTTTGTTAGCCATGGATCTGATAAAAAACTTTATCCTCAATCTCGAAATCATAAAAATTTCTAGCTCATCATTTTCTATAAGCTAAACTAAGGATTTAATACTTTCATCCATACTCGGTTAATGAAGAAATGCATCGGTGAACACAAGCTTGATTAATACTATCGCTTGGTATACACTACACTGACTCAGTGTATACTGAAGTGCTTCATTTACCAACCACATTGCCTTATGCAATTTTGCTTCCTTCATAAAATATTAATACAACATAATCAAGTCAACAATATGAGATCATAGACTCATCAATAAGTTACCCAAAGTATTCCTTATCCTCATCTATCATATCCATCTCTCTCCATCTAGATATCTCATTTCTTCATCTTTTCTCTCTTCTTACAGATGTTTAGATGTTTGTAACTAACATGATAAGTAATGTCAAAACTAGTTGACATCAATGACAACATAATAACTAATTTACTTATCTTACACATCATTCCAGTAACTCAGTGATCTCTAGTCACTGATCTTCAAGTCATTCAAGTATTAAATCAGTTGTAGTTCATCACTTTCCTATTAACATTTTTTTTTTGTTTATCTTTCATGTGTTCTCTATCAAGGTTCTTCTCATCTGTTCATGCACTTATTTCATAGATTGTGTAAATTCCTCAGCATGCCCACTTTTTCCCTCCATGTCCCCTAGAGTTCTAAGTTTTTGATTAGGTAAAATAGGTTTTGAATGGGCTAGGAAACCATATACATTTTTTTTTGGAGGGAACCTTAACCCTATACAAAATATGGGAAACATTAACACCGAACAAAGAGAGACAGCCGGGGAACAAAGAAATAGGCTTTATAGAACCCCCCAGCACAGATTTCCAACAGAACAACTAGCCATACTAGCAATACAACAATAGCTACAAAAAAAAAAAGACAAAGAAGCTCTAGCTGCTCCAAACCTAAACCCTAAGCTTTACATCAAACTAGGGTTTTTTGGTTCCCTAAACCAATAGAATGGGTTTTATCTTGGCTCCCATAACTATAATAACCTTTTAGATCCATGCCCATAGCCACAGGGTCATAGCTAAGTCCCATATCCATTAGGTCCTCTAAGAGAGATTGACCTTTGCACAACCAGATCCTTTTGTAGTCAAGTAGTTATAAGGGAGACAAGGCCTTTTTCTCCCATGAGGGCACTTCATCCAACTGACACAAACCACCTCCATAGGATGCATGACATCAACCTCAAAAGGATTTGAGGGTGAAGGGAGCAGAAGCAGACATAAAATCCACCACCAAATAACCACCTAAAGAGACCCCACCTCAATTGGGGTATAATCCACCTCAATAGGAGTATTGCACAAAAGAATTTAGCCCAAAAAAAATCCACCAACAGAGGCATGATCAGGCATTTCTCCCAAAAAGAAGGAGCTTTCAGAACTAGGGGAGGAACAAATAGGTGGGTCACATACCCGACAAGAGAGAAGCAGGTGCTATCAGCCCAAGTTGAAAGCAACCAACAGTGACTGCCTATGAAGAAGGTTCCTTATAGAATAGATGTCCCTCAAGCATCAAAAAATAAATTACAAACTGTTGCAAAATGAAAGCCCATCTTTCACGAAGTTGTGCCCTACTCTAGAAGGCAGGCATGGCAACAAATTTTTATCCTAGAAATATCAACTTCAAGAAATAAGGGAGAAGACAAGACAAGGGTCATAGACTCATAAAAAAAGAAAGGATCTAAGCCATACCGAGTTGAGTCCAACCCATCAGATTTTTCCTTAACAGGCTAATGAACCTCAGGCACCCATGGAAACTTAGCAGCTCTACCAAGTAGGGAGAGATTTTCCTTCAAAAATCTACTTCCAAACCATGGAACCCTGCACAACTCCCCCTCAATCTCCGTAGAGGCATGCACAAAAGACAGGGGACTCCTAGCATAGCCCCAGCCAAAAGCAAGCCAGTCCTACACTAGAGAAATGTAGTCGACCTCCTTAATAATGACATCACCAAGTGAAACCCTAGCTCCAGTGCTCACTCCCACACTTCCTTCCAGAAAGATGTGAACAAGAAGAAATAGGAGAAGATACCTAAAAAAGGTAGGGGGAATCAAACAAGGAGCCTAGAAAAAGGGAAGAGGATCCACCATAGCCCTGAGAATCTCCCCTACAATCATAGCAGAAGTGGGTACCAAAGGCAAGGTTATCCCAACACAACCCCTGCTAATGAGGTAGGCCATTGCAATAACAACCCCATCATCCACCTTTTCCCTCACATCTGCTTCATCATCATCCTCCTCTGCCTCACCTTTAGTCTATGAAACCTTAGCTCCTCCTCTCGCTCCCACTCTACGCTCCGCCATATTTTGTGAACAGCACCCTAGAGTTCTCAGTTAAAATACTCCCCTAGAATGCATTCCATAAATAATCTCAAATGGTCTCTTCTCGATGGTTCTATTTACACTGTCATTGTAGGTAAACTCTTCCTGATGAATTACTATATCCAAAGATTGGCCATATTCCTTATTCAAGCACCTTAAGAGGTTTCTAAGTGTTCTATTTACGACATAGCTATAGTGGCTATTATTCACCAATTGGCCAATTTTGGAAATTTGAGAACCCAAATTTGGCTAATAATTCAAGATTTAAAGCAACCTAAATCACCATATTTTTAAAAAAAAAAGATTTAGAAATATTTAAATCGCAAAATTATTTATTTTATAAAAAACTTGAACTCAAAAATTCACCGCAATATTCGATACATGATTAGATTTGATTCACTAGAATTTTCTAAGTTATTGTAGAAATTTAAATTAATTCTCCAATTATATATCATTATTATTAGTTACTATAGGGATCTATCACCAACTTTTAGTTGCCATTACTGACTTAGAGTATAATCTAGTGACCTTCATTATATTCTATGAGGTGAAAATGTTACTATTTGGTTTGTAATGCTTATGGGAGATCAAATTTCTTTCAGAATGTTGATCTCAATATAAATCAATGGTCTTGAAGAAATTTTGGGCCCCATTAGTATTTAAAAATATCAATACATTTGTCTCACACAATACAATGAGGTTATTAGATTATATTTTAAATAAATGGTAGCAAGTAATTATTATAGAGTGTATTCCTTAAATCCATCAAAGATTTCCACATAAAGCCTAATAATTTTCTATAATTTTCTATTTTTAAAAATAGAAGTATTCACCATGGTGATTAATTAATTTCTTTTTATTGTTTGAGATTCACCAATATTTCTACAAAAAAATTGTTATTAAAAAATAATCGCTAATAAGAATACTTTTCTTTTCAAAAAATTTGAGAGATTCACCAATAGAAATTAATTTATTTTTTGAAGAAAATGAAAGATTCACTAATATTTTATATCTTTTTAAAGAGGGGGGTTTCTTAAAGATTACTCTGATTTACAACCTCATTATTCCCATTAGTCTTAGAATGGTAAGAAAAGACAAAAGAAAAGTTGGTTCCTAACCTACTCCACAAGGATTTCCAAAAGTGCCCCATGAACTTGGTATCTATATTTGATATTATGCTTGTTGAGAGTCCATGGATCCTAATCACTTCTTTGAAAAATAGGTGAGCTATATGACTAGCATCATGAGTCACTTTTCATATGATAAAATGACTCATCTTGCTAAATCTATCAACAACTATATAGATACAGTCAAAACCAGTCCTTGTTTTGGGTATCCCAAAAATGAAATCCATGCTTACACATTCCAATTATAGGTTGGGGATTCAAAGAGGTTGATAAAGACCAAAATATTTTGAAGTTCCCTTGGCCTTATGAAAGATGATACATTTCTCAATATATTTTTTCACATCTTTGTGCATTTTAGGCTAGTAATAGAATCTTTCAAGTAACTCCAAGGTCTTGTTCAAGACAACGATCCCTCTTAAGATTCCATTATGTTTTTGTTGAATTAAATTATCCCTCATTGACCCCTTTACAACACAAAAATGTCCCCCTTTAAACAAAATCCCATTTTGTATGGTAAAATTTGTATACTCACTATGAAAATGGTTCCTATACTCCTGACATACGTTATAAGCATCTACAAAATCTTCATCCTCTTTGTAGAGTTATTTGAAACTATCAACTCATGTACTCTTCAATTGTACCTCTTGAACTATGAGTAGCCTTCTACTCAAGGCATCAACTACTTTGTTCAACTTCCCCTTCTTATTCTTTATAGTGAATGTGTAGGACCATAGATATTCCACCCACTTAACATGTCTATGGGTAAATTTTTCTTTGGAGTTAAGGAAAATCAATGATTTATTATCTATGTACACTAACAACTCTTTTTTAAAGATGTAATGCCCTCATTTCCTAAGTATTTGGACAAGGGCATAAAGTTCTAGTTCATGGGAGGAGCATATTTTCTTATCCTCATTGAGTTTTTCACTAAATAATCCTAGTGGCCTATTTTCTTGATTCAAAACTACACCTATGACAATATTACTAGCATCACACTCTGAGGTGAATAGTTAGTCGAAGTTTTGTAGCACTAGCATAGGTTGTGTGGCCACTTCCTTCTTCAATATCTCAAAGCCCCTATTGGCCTCTTTTGTCCATCTAAATTTAGTTTTTATTCCTCTTTTGATTGTTTCAATCATGGGAGCATACATGCCACTAAAATTCCTTATGTATTTCCTATAGAACTGAGCTAAGCCATGGAAGCTTCTCACCTCACTAGCTAGCTTGGGGGTAAGCCAATTGAGTATAGCTTCAACATTTTATGTGTCCATCTTCAAATCACCTTTACACACCACAAATTATAGGTAGACAATTTCCTTCTTCATGAATTAACATTTCCGAAAATTTATGGTTAGTTGTTCATCTTGCTACTTCTTTAACACAATTTCTGCATGCCTAAGATGAACTTCTTTAGTCTTGCTAAAAATCAAGATATCATCTAAATAAATAGCTACAAATTTACCAATGTAAGCCTTGAGAACCTTATTCATGAGTCTCATGAATGTACTAGGAGCATTTGTGAGACCAAATGGTATAACAAGCTATTCATAGAGACCTTATGTGGTTTTTAATATAGTTTTCCACTCATCTCCCTCCTTGATTCTAATTTTTTGATAACCACTCTTAAGGTCTATCTTGGTGAAGTATTGTGCACCCCCTCAAAAATTCATGAGATCCTCTATCCTAGGAATATAAAATTTATATCTTATGCTGATCTCATTAATGGGTCTTGAGTCCATACACAACCTCTATGTTCCTCCTTTTTTTGGTGCTAACACTGTTGGAACTCCACAAGGGCTTATTCTCTTCCTTATTAGTCCTTGGTCAAGTCATTCTTACACTTTCCTGGCCAGTTCCTCACTCTAATCTAGAGTCATCTTATAAATTGATTTGTTAGGAAAGGATGCCCCTACTATAAGATCTATTTGATGACTTATTTCCCTTGGTGGTGGTTGGGTGGTAGGTCTCCCATAACTAACAATGTATTTGAATTGTTTTCACTTCTATGGGTATGTCTTCTTTCTTAGCCCCTCTTTCTTCTTTAGGATTCAAAATAATAGAAAATTAAAGTCCATCACCTTCCCTAATAGTGTTAGGAAAATATCTTGCACTCACCACTAGTACATTAGGACCCACATCCTTATCTTCTCCATCTACCGAAGATTGAATTTTATAGGTGACACCATCTTTTTGAAATGACTAAGAGTTCTTCTCAGTATTATGTATGGATTTTATGTAAAATTAATATGGTCTTCCCAATAGAATATAGCATGCATTCATTTATATAACATCACATATTATATTTTCCTTATAACCCCCTATTGTAAACTCCACCCATGCTTGTTCATTTACCAACACATGTTTCCACTTATTAAGCCATGTAACCCTATATGGACTTCTATTAGGTATCCTAGTCAAACTTGGCTTATTGACCACTTCTAAAATTATATTATCATTAGAACATTAGTCTATAATAACCATACATACCTTTCCTAGAATCTTTTATTTTATATTTAATAGAGACCTCCTTTTCCTTGGTTCCTCTCAGACAGGTTCTTTAATCAAGACTCTTCTTATCATCAAATTCTCTCCAACCTTTGAATCGAAGTTCACCTCAATGGATTTGACACTTGCAATGTCATATTCCACATAAGTGACTCTCTTATCACCATGGGAAGAAGAGGCCTTTTGAGGGTACCTATAGGAAGTGTGTCCTAGTTGATAGAAATGATAACACTTCATAGTGGCAAAGTAAGACCATCTTCTTGATCCACCAAATCTACCTTTTCTACTACTATTACTAGGACCCCTTCCTCTACTAAAGCCACCTTTTATTCTTTTCTCACTTTGTTCTGTAAGTTTTGATTCACCTTGGGTCCTTTGTTCAATTCTTCTTCCACTGAAACTACCTCTATGACCTCTATTATCTCTTCCTCTACCTCTTTATCTAGTGCATGATTCTTGCCTCTTCTTTCTTCTATCCTCCACTTTGAGTGCCAATAAATAGCACTTATGCACCCTTGTAGGACTTAATAGGCTCATTTATTCTTGAATATTCCACCTTCATCCATTGAGATACCTAGCCACCTTGATCCTTTCATCTTTAAGCATGTTAAACCTCAAGAACAACTTTTGAAACTCTTCAGTGTATGCATTTACATCAAGATCTCCCTATCTCAAATTATTTCTCTTCTTGTGCAACTAAATTTCATAGTCCTCGATCATTTATGCTTCTTTAATTTTGGAAAGCATTACGTTATTTTTCAATCCCTATGTCAAAACATTTCCACCATGTTAAGGTAGCACCTCTTAGTCTTGACTTGGCTACTTTGACCTTTTGGGCCTCATTCACACCATCACATTCAAAGTGATTTTCTAGGCCTTAAATTCACTCCATCACTAGGTTAGGTTCCATCTTACCACTGAAAAGAGGTATTGTCTCTAAGGATTTTCCACCCATGGCCTTCAAGGATTTAAGAAAAGGTACTTCTTGGATGACAAGATCCATCTTAGGGATGCCATATTCTACTGCGACTTCTTTACATTTCCCTTCTTTCTCATCTATCTTTCTACTAACTTCATTTTTTACTTCTACTTCACCTAGCTTAAACTCTAGTTGTTCTAATCATTCACTATCTTTTTCTTTTTTGGCTAGCTATGTATTGGTCACCATCCTAGACTCTCCAATTGACTCAAGATCAGACATACAACTAACACTAGCCCAAATCTTTAGGATTTGATACCAATTTGATAGGGATGTTCTTTAGGAACTAATCCTAGTTCCTTCCTGAGTCACTTTGGGACTTCTTATGGACTCTATCTCTCCTTATACCCTCCTACTTTAGGAGGATTCCTTTCACTAGTCTCCTAGACACTAAGATATTCTCTACCAATTTAAAGTGCTCATCCTCCTAATTGAACTCATATGGTAATATCATCTTTCCTCTTACTATCCTATTGACATTCACTTTGTAGGAGTCTATGGCTTGCAATTCCTTAAATTCAATCACAAAATTATTATCCTTGATTGAACTTGAAGCTATTTCTCCATCACTTTCAAGATGTCTGATTTTTAAGCCTACTAGGCCTAATAGGTCTCAAGTAGGTTGCCTAATTGGGTTTTTGGGCTCTACTTTACAATAATGGAAAAGGACCACCAACCCCCCCACCCCCCCCCACTAGAAAAAAAAATCACCATTCCTATCACCCATTTGGAAATGCTTGAATATTTTAAAATTCTTAGTATTATGTTAGTGCATATAGTAGGAAACCCTAGTTTAAGCCTTTTCAGGATTTTTAGGCATGTTTGTAGTCTTTGCATTAAAAATGCCAACAAATGTATTTTTTTCCTCTCCAACACTTTACCTAGACTTTGTATGAACCCAATACACATTCCCAAGTCCCTAGATTCATCCTTCCGATCCACTCATGCAAGTTTCAAATAACTCACACTCTTATTACCTAGCCAAGATATAGTAGAGATCACCTAGGGAAAGAGCTTAAACATAGTAAATAAAATTTTATGGCCTTCTCTCAAGGTAGTCAAACTATACGTGGGCTCTACTTTCCAACCTCAAGGGTTGTGTTAGTTCCATAGTGGGGTCTTAAGTGAGATCCATTTTATTTAACCCTACTTGGTACAGTCCAATGAACAAGGTACAGAGATTGGCATTTATTTACATATACACAACTCAACAAGAAACACTATCAAACCCCACAATATTATAAAATGAACTACTTTGACTAACTACAATGAAAAAAAAAAGAGTTAATCCATTTGATATGAGTCACAACCAATGCAAGAAGAACACAATGGTTACACCAGAAAAATTCTCACTATTACCATTAAAATTAATTCCAATAATATCCCCAACCCTAATACAAATTTAGTTTTGACCTTATACATTTTTTCCAACATGTCTCAAGTTATCACTTTTGTGTAGTCTCAACCTAGCACAAAAGCACCTTGTGTGCTAAAAAGTTGTCAAAGAAACTTTTACATTTTCTTTCATTTCCTTTGCCTTCACTAAATGTATGAGTATCCTATGACAATATGAGACTCATCATACCTATGTCAACTTGTGAAAACACCTCCTAACCTTTAGGACCTTTATACAAACCAAAAACACATGTTGAGCCCTTTAGGGCACTTTGACATCTTGAAGCCAATTGTACCCACAAGTCCTATTTAGACTTGATCTAGCCCACTCATTGGATCATAAAGGATCCCTTATTTATCTATATGACCTTTCCAACATCTGGTAAGACAAAAATTGATGGTGACCATGTTTAACCCCTAGGTTCTCCTACACCAATATATGATATAATACAATTGTAATTTATTTAACTATTAACAGTAAAGTTAACTATCTACTGATTAATATGGTAAAATATATAATAAAAGATTAATACAAGGAAATTGAGTGATTACTAGTATTTTTTACCAATTGGTAATAATAAGATAATGAATAGCTTTTTATAATTGTATTATGCAAATATTCCTCCCCTCAATACATTGATCTTGAAAACATCAAATGCACCTTGCCCTAGGGACCCCTCTTAAGGCCCACATAACAAAACATATTGATTACATGACATGATTATATATTTTGAACAAATTTATCCTAAAGAAAAAAATCCTACCCCAATTAGGTCTCCATCAAGTTGTCTCTTGAGCCTCCAAAAGGTGTATCTTTGAGCTATGTTCTTGAGCTCTAAGCCCCAAACTCTCAAATCACATAGTATTTAATTATCCAACAACAATTCCAAAGACATGTGATAGATCTCTATCATTATCTAATGACCATGGAAAGGGTATAATTCTTGGTCATATTCTTTGAATCTCATCGAACAACAATCTATATCGAGCTCAACACAAAATCCCAAACCTACCTCTAAAAAATATACTTCACAATATGTGCATTGCTTATATTTATAGAACCAACAAAGAAAGCAATAAATCATTTAAAAAAATATCATTGTTGATAAAAGGATTTAAGAATACACATTGATCAAAGTAGTCTCATGTTAAGATGAAAAATAAAAAGTATGTGGACTCAAGGACAAGTGATATTCATGAAATAGGTAACTGATTAGCATTACAAGATGCTATAATAACATGAGTAATCAATGGATCATCATTATTACATAGATTATCATGAATAGATATTTCAAATGAATATCAAGTGAAAGTAAGATTCAAGTCACTATGATAGGCCAACAAAATTGCATAGTCATCATAAGTCATAGTGGTTTAAGAAAATGACTTCTCTATGTAAGAGGATTTAGACTTTCATGGAAGGGATATAATAGTTAAGGCACACATGCAAATTGATCAACAAATAAACCTACATAACTTGAATATGATATCAATATCAGACTAAAAGAATAACTTCTAATGCTAGACAATATAGTGATTAATATCAAAAGGGTTCATGAAAATAAAATAAAGTAAATATAGAAACTTTAAATTACGGAGGCTAATAATTTAACTTGTCAAATTTAGAACCATCTTTTTAGCTTTTTTATTTGAACAATCTTGATTTTTTCCCTTCAACTTGCATTATGCATATGCTACTCAAATGCACAATTTGTTAGAAACTAAACTTGTCATGAAGCTTGAGACATGTAATTGTACATGTGAACATATATCTATGTATTTCAAAGATTGAGATCGCTACCAATATTTTGATATGGATTTATATTATTAAACAATGTTGAAACTTCATATCCTACAACAAAAGTAATCTATCTTCCAACCATATGCCTCAACCAAGCCTTTTATTAACTCAATGATTCTCAAAAGTTTGTGGACAAAGCAAAGTAGTGTAATATCAATATTTATCAACATGAATGTATTTATTGATGGTATGCTATTGAATATGACATTTTAAATATTATATAATGTATAATTGTCCCATTCCTTAATTCATCATGACTATTTAATAATTTATGCTTCTTATATTATTTTATACAATCTTTTAACATAAATTTTAAATTGTAGTATATTATTTAAATCCTAGTCTTTTAATTACTAGCTAATGTTTGAAGCTTGAATCTTAATAAACTTTTAAGATAACAACTAGAATAGTAAAGCCAAACATAAAATAAAGATGTAAAGATTTGAACAAATCTTTGAAATATATAAAAATCAAATATAATGAGGATTAAATTAAAATATTATTTAACACATATAGATGAAAATATGCTTAGATCATTTTATTTGAAAGAAAAACATCATATTAAACAGGCAAAGTGGAAACCAGGTTTCAATCCAGCTACTGATCATTCTAGATTGGCCCCTATTTTTGTTCGCCTCCCTAGCTTACCTCTTGAATACTAGGACGAGCAAGTTTTTCGATGGATTAGTGACTCCTTTGGTTCTTTTATCACTATAGATCTGGTGACCCGTTCTAAATCTAGACTTGTTTTTGCTATATTCTGTGTGAATGTCACATTGAATAAAACTCTTCCTAATTTTGTTATTCTAAAATTTAAACAAGGTAAGTGGACCCAAGCAATTATGTATGAGAATGCTACCCTATTCTACTAGAATTGTGATAGCAGGGGTCACTCTAGCAAAAACTATAAGCTCTCTAAGCAGTCTGCCACCTGTGCAGAGAAGGGTAAAGGGAAAGATGGTGTTCCCTCCCCTCAGGTGCAAATAGAGGCCTCAGACCATCCCTTAGAGGAAGTGGTGAAGGTAATCCTAGTTGTGGAGATGGTCAGCCCAAATGTGGTGGTGGTTACTCTAGCTACTGCAGATACTATCCCGAAGGAAGGTTAGTTTGTCCCCCTATGGGCAGAGGTTGAGAAGTGTGTCATTGCAAAAGAGGACCTAGCCCCCCAATAGCTAGCTGAGGTGTTTGCATCCTCCTCTACACCCTCTTCAGTGAAGAGATCACCTCTCCCTTCGAAGACTAAACAACCTGCCATTGTGGTGGCGCTGGAGTTGATACCCCCTAAGTTGGGTGCAACACACCCCCCTGAGACTACTATGGAAAACCCATCCAACTCGTTTGATGGCTTGGATGATGAGGATGGAGAATGGAAAACTCAGAGGAAGAAAACCAAGCCAAAAAAGGTGGATGTGGGAGTTGAAACTCCAACGGGCATGCTGTCTAATTGGGCAAGAAGATCGAGAGGATCCACAAGGGACATTGCTATGGGTAAGCAACAAACCTTGGAATCAAGCTTTAAGAGTAAAAAATGATTTGTCTTTCTTGGAATGTGAGGGGTTTGAATAGCTCCTTGAAGTAAAATGTTGTTCAAAATTACATTTTTTATCATAAACTTGACGTTCTTCTCTTGCAAGAAGTTAAGACAAAGCTATGACCAGGTGCTGCTTTCTTATACTCCAAAGCTTTGGGTGCCTCTGGGGGTATTTCCACACTCTGGAATCCTAATAAAATCAGTGGCCTATTGGTTGAGTCATCCCCAAATTTCCTTGCTATCATCTTTAATAAGGCTGGGGTAGAAGGGATAACCTTTAACATCTATGCCCCAAAGACCCACCTAGGTAGAGTTATTCTTTGGAATGATCTTAGTGCCTGTTTGGCTCAAAACAGCTTGAGAAACTTTCTTTTGGCTAGAGACTTCAACTCTCCCCTCTATCCCTCAAAGAAATGTGGTGGGCTTGTTGATTACTCTGACAGTATGAGGGAGTTGGCAGATTTTATATCTAGTACTGGCCTCCTGGATATCGACCTAACTAGAAACCCCTTCACCTGGTCTAACAATAGAAAAGGCAATCACCTTATTCAGGTGAGACTCGATCAGGTCTTGACTTCATCCTCTTGGGATCTTTATCTAAATTCCTTCCTAACCTCCCTTCCCAGGACTACCTCGGACCACAACCACCTCCTCCTACATTGGTTTGAATCCCCTAAAGTTATCTCGGTCCCCTTTAGGTTTGAAATCATGTGGTGCTCTGACCCTTCATTCAGAGACCAAGTCAAACTCTGGTGGAGCACTAGAATTAAAGGCACTGCCATGTTCAAAGTTGCTAAAAAGCTTGAAATCATTAGAATGGAGGTCAAAGGTTGGAGCAAGTGTAACTTCAGGGACCTCTGCAAAGAGAAAATTGAGCTCTTGGGCACCCTTAACTCCCTTTAGGCCCAACTTGCTTCTGGAAACTTCTCTCCCTAGACTCAGGATGATGAGGAAACAACAAGACAGAAATGGTAGGAAACTCTAAAAAAAGAGGAAATTTACTGGAAGCAAAGATTGAGGATCCAATGGCTTACCGAAGGAGATAGAAACATTGCTTTCTTCTACAGATCTGCTAGCATCCACAAAAAAAGGAATACCATTACTTCTATTATGGATGAGAATGGGATCATAGTCAAGGAAAAGGACAAGATTAATCAGGTGGCTATTAACTACTTTAAGGGGTTATTCTCTAAGGAGGGTCTGATCTACCCAGACAACATTCAAAATCAACTCCCGAAGAATATCCAATGTGTTGTTACTAGGGAGGACAATGAAAGACTAATAGAAAGGGTCTCGAACGAGGAGGTTAAAAGAACAATCTTCGCTATGGGCGGCTACAAGGCCTCTGGGCTTGACGGGTTTCCCCCGGCCTTCTTTCAAGAATATTGGGACACTGTTGGTACTGATGTCACCCGCACTGCCAAAGACTTTTTCAGGACTGGGCATCTCCTTAGGCAACATAATCAAACCTACATTGTTCTCATCCCTAAACATGATAATCCCACCTCTATGCTGGATTTCAAACCTATCAGCCTCTGCAACACCTTCTATAAAATCCTCACCAAGATCCTAATCAAAAGGATAAAGCCCTTGCTGGAGAAGTTAATATGCCCTACTCAGAAGGGATTTATCCTTGGAAGGCAAATTCTAGATGTAGCTATTGCCACTCATGAGATCATCCATTCTATGGACAAGAGCAAGATTCCAAGTATGGCCTTTAAAATGGATATTTCTAAAGCCTATGACAAAGCCAATTGGTCTTTTTTGATCAAAATTCTCGATAAAATGGGGTCCAAGGACAAAGCTATTCAAATCATCAAAGAATGTACCCAAACCATGTGCTTCTCTATTCTGGTCAATGGCTCCCCGGGGGGTTTCTTCACTCCTGAAAAATGTCTTAGATAGGGAGACCCTCTCTCACCTTACCTCTTCATTATGGTTGTTGATGTTCTTAGTAGGAATCTTTGTATTTTTTCTGATAGGGGGAAAATCAAAGCGGTTAAACTGGCTTCCACCATCCCCCAAGTGGTGTTAGAACAATTTGTTGATAACACCTTCCTTTTTGGGTTCTCTTTAGTGATTGAAGCTAGGCAATGGAAACAAATTCTAGAATGTTATGCCTGCGCTTCTGGTCAATGCATTAACTATCAAAAGAGCCATCTATTCTTCTTCAATAGGCCTTTGGAGACCCAAAACAAGGTGCTTCAAATCTTGGGGTGTTTAGCTGCCTTGCTTCCTTCCACCTACTTGGGTCTCCCCCTCACTGTCAAAGAAGTTTCCTGGGAATTTTGGAACTCTATTCTGGAAAGGACTTAGAAAAAGCTTGTGGGTTGGAAAGGGAAAATTTTAAGCAATGCTGGCAAACTTTAGTTGGTGGCGGCTACTCTCCAAGGAGTCCCTCTCTATTTCATTTCCCTCTTTAAAATCAAGAGTAACATGGCTGATAAGTTGGAACGGATCCAGAGGACCTTCCTATGGGCGCGTTCGGAGGAGAAAAAAAGGTTGTCTCTTGTGAACTAGGATACAGTCTACCTTCCAAAATGCCTGGGCGGGTTGGGATTAAGAAAAATTTGTAAGATGAATAAAGCTCTAACTAATAAGGTGGCCTGGAAGCTCATTGAGGGGAAGGCAGAATGGTGCAAAATTATGGAAGCCAAGTACCTCCAGGGTCTCCCCTTCAGAAGGAAGTTCCAAGATAATGACCTTCCAATTGGATCCAAGCTTTGTAAGAACATCTGCAATTGTAGAAGCATTCTCTCCAAAGGGGCATTCTAGCAGGTTGGCAATGGTAGATCCATTGGGTTCAAGAAGGACCACTAGATTTTAAATCTCCCCAGCCTGGGATGCAAATTCAAACCTCTTATGGATCATCTCAGACCTATTCTAGGCAATAGAGTCTCTAACTACATGGATGGTAGAGAGTGGAAGGACTTATAGATATGGTTGAGAGACAGACCAGACCTAATGAAAATGGGAAAGGAGCTTATGGAGAACCTTAACATCAGAACTTCGGACCATGAAGATACTATCCTATGGGCCCCCACTTAGACAGGGAAGTTCTCTATTAAATCTGCCTACAACCTACTGCTTAAGGAGAATGGTAACACAGAGGACTGGAAGAAGGTTTGGATTCCACAACTCACACCAAAAATTAATTTTTTCTGGTGGACCCTTATGCATGGGAAGGTTCTAACCCAAGACAACCTAGTTAAAAGGGGTTTCTCCATGGCGAATAGATGTGCCCTATGTATGAAAGAGGAAGAGATAGTGAATCATCTATTTATCCACTATGAGTATGCTAGTAGCATCTGATAGGAGATTTTTGGCAACTTGGGGGTCCTGTGGTTCATTGATTGGGATGTGCATCAATTCAGCTACTGGCGATCTCCTTCTAGTCATCCTCTGCTCCAACTGCTCTGGCATATGATACCCCCCCACATCTGCTGGGTGATCTGGAAGGAATGGAACAATCATATCTTCAGAGATGAGAGTACCCCCGCTGGAACCTATCTCCAGATAGGTACCAAACTTCTATGTGAGAATACTCGGGTGGCCAATTGGAAGCTCCCCTCTGCTCCCCCCAATGCCTGGGAGGTTAGAACTGCTGATAAATGGAATATCCTATCAGGGTTCTCTCAATTTGATGACACTGAGAAATTAGCTAGAAAAGCCACTAAATGGATGACCCCTACCAGAGGATGGATCAAATTAAATTTTGATGGTTTTGTTAACACTAAGGGTCAAGGTGGTGGTGGGATCCTTCGTGACTATAAGGGCAATTGCCTGATTGCTTTCACTAGTCCCATTAAAAATGGCGCTGTTACCCAAGCTGAGGGAACGACCCTTTTATGGGGAATTCAAACTGCTATTAATTTGAATGTAAGACACCTGACTATTGAAGGAGACTCCAAAGTGGTGATTCAGGCTATCAAAAGCAGGACCAGTGTGGGATGGTGGACCAAACCTATCCTGCTAGAAATCAAAGCACTTTTGAATAACTTCCAGCACTGCACTATTGAACACACGTACAAAGAAGGAAATCAAGTTGCTGACTCTTTGGCTATGATTGGTTTACATCAGCAAAAACTCACTAGCTGGAGTGGGGTGAGTGACTTTCCCTTGATGACTCAGCAAATCATCAGGGAGGAAAAGAATTTGAATCAATGTGCTCTGTTGTCATGATTAATTTGCAATCCTACTGGATCACGTGCCAGAGTGTTAGTAAGTTTTTTGAAATTATTAAAATGTGCTCCCATTACCCCATGCAAGTTGATAATTACTTTCCTAATGTGCGATGTAAAGGCTATCCGAATCAGGATGCCTACTTGGCGATTCTGGATAGCAAGCGTATCCTCAATTTTATTGCCAATAAAGGCACCTACAGATTAGTTAGATCTAGTGGTATGGTGCACTTTTTCTAAAGATTTCCTCAAAGCCAGTGCTCTATGTATAACCTGGTTTTGGGAAAGTTTTGTCAAAACAAGAAGTTTTTCAACGTCTACAATTTTACTTGGCTCTCTGGTTTTTTGGCTTCCTTGACACTCGCGGACCAGGATTTTGAGATGGTGGGCAATACTCTTCACATTGAGCCTGATAAGATTGACGAGGCCTTTTCCAATAATGCTCTAGTCACTCATTACTGTAAGGAGTGCGGGATTTGGGGTTTCATGGAGCATATGAGGGGAGGACATGATGAGCGGATTTCAAAGCAGTTCATCTCCACTTGGGATAACAAGAAGGTCTCGGTGGGAGGCATTCACTTTCAACTTAATGAAGAAGTCATCACCAAAGCTACGGGGCTTCCTATGATAGGGAGAAAATAAAAAACTAGCCAGACTCCGGACCCCACTAGCCTCAACTAGTTCTTCTAGGAGGGTGAGCAACCTATGAAGAAACAAGGGGGCTTTAACAAAGAGGAGCTTCCTGAGTTTTGGCCTAAAATTTTCCTCATTATCATGAAGTACTTCATGCTAGAGGGTAAGTTCACCATCTACTACTATTACCATCTGCCTTTTCTAAACCATATTAGAAATAAGGATTTGATGTCTATTCCTTTTTACCTTCTGCTTTCTATTGAGAGCAACATTTTGGATATCAAGGAGAATCTAGAAAAACCTATTCCCATCTTCCATCATGGCCTCCTCCTCCATCTCTATCAATTTCACAAAGCCATCTGCCCGGCCCCCCAACCCCCTCCTATAATTCAGGAAGTTATCCAGGATGTTTCTCAGGCCGAAGCTGCCAAACCTACCCAGTCCTCTTCTCACTCCCTCCAAATTGCCCAGGAGATGGATTATGATGTGGGGGGAGGAAAGAAATGCAAAAAACCCCACAAGGAATGGACTGGTCAGGAGGATTCCTACATCTCTGACTCTGTGGACCTCAGTATTGAGTCTGAAAGCACCCTGGACACTGGCTGTAAACATAAAATGAAGAAATGCATGGATAGTCAGGCCAAGATTGAGGTGGACTTTAGTGGTACCAGTTGCAGGTGCTCAAGTAGAATTGCTAAAGAGCAATGTAAGTCTAGGCTCAAGGAAACTGCTTTCCGTGAGGTTTCTGGGAAAGATTCCCCTTCTACTGAATCTCTGAATGATTCTTCTAACCATCTGACTAGCCCCCTGAGGGTTGACACACACCCCCCCTCCAGCCCCCAGAATACTTTGAATACCCCCATTAACCCCACCCCCCCACCGAGCCCCACCCTTGGGACCCTGAACAGAGAGTCTATTCCCAAAGATAACTTATCTCCCCGTGAGGTGACTTACTTTAGAGGCACCCTCAAAAAGAAATTTGTGGAGCTGGACAGAGACATTGAGGACCTCAAGAAGAACATGCAGAGGCTAGAGGATCACTGTAGATTGACCAATAAATTTGCCCTAAAAATTATGAGGAATTCGGCTACTACTCTATGTCTTGTGTAGGAAAAATTGGTTGGTGGTGCTCTAGCGGAAGATGAAGATAACAAAGATCTCTTCCAGTTTCTTTAGGAGGAATGGTCCAACACTCTGCTATCCAAGCAGTTGGGGGAAAAAAATTAGTTTTTGTTATGGAGGTTTTTATTTTGGTTCATTACAGTTCGAGTTTCCCCAGTGTTGTGTGTGGGGACTTTGTTAACTTCTATTATTTTGATACTAGCCCTGTGTGGCTCTGGATTGGTAATACTCTGAACATCAATAGCTTTAGGCTTGTTTTCATTTTTTGGTTAGTTAGCTTTATTAACTTTGTTTTTGATAGAGGCAAGTGTGATTGGTTTTGCTGCTTTACTGTTCTGTTTGGCTATTTTCATTAACATGCTGTTAATATGTTTTTAGTCTTTGTACGAGCCAGCACCCTCTTGCTGCTTTTTCCTATAAAAAACAAATAAAAGCACATTCACATTACGCTTTTCTACCTTACAAATGAGCATATTTTAATATAACCACATTTCATTTTCGGGTTGTCTTGTCATAGATTTCTGTTCTAATTTTATATAGCATCCTGACTGCAATTGCTGTTGAAACGCAGATACGTTTGAAGAATAGTTATAATAAAAAAAATTGTCATAACGACTATTTTGTACATTAGTTTGAATTGTACATTAGTTTGAATTATATAGATGTCAGAGTTTGAACGACGTAATTGAGAATCGTCTCGAGTGTGAAGTGTTTTCGAAGAATTTTATTGGTTGTGGAAAACGAGTCCAAATTTGGTTAGACAAGTCCATTTTTGACGTTTATTTCCATCTGAGCTTAAATCTCGGCGGAATATCTCACAGAAATCTTTGAATATGCCTTTCCAAAATCATTTTACCATCAATTTTCATAGTCAATTCACAGGAGAAAACTGAAAAGATTGTGAGTACCGTATACAAAATGTATTTTAGAATTTCTTGGAAATCTTTTGGGCGCACATAAATTGTGGAAATTGTGTGATGACCAAAATATTGTCGTGCATTGGACTGTCAAAAATCAGAATGTGTGATGACAATATAGTATTCTTCTTCTAATTTCAAACAACTTGTTGACTGACTGCAATTGTTGAAATTCAGAAACGTTTTAGAAATTTTGTTACGACAACAAACAGTCATCATCATCAATTTGTATATTATTTACATGTTAAATAGTTTTAGATGTAGTTTAGAACTGTCTTGATTGTGAAGTGTTTAGGAATATTTTACTGTTTGCGGAAAACAGTCCAAATCTGCTTAGAGAATTCATACTTTAACGCATATTTCCTTCCTGGCTTAAATCTCGGAGGAATATATCACTAGTAATATTTGAATATGCCTTTTTATCAACATCAATTTACCATCAATTTTCAGAGTCATTTCAGAATTATGTGAGATACGCACAAAATTGAAAAGACTGTCTCCGTAGTGTATGTAATCAGTATTTCAAAATTTCTGGGAAGTTTACAGCACGGAATTTGTGAAATCTTTCTTAGCTTTCCTTTGTTTACAGTTGTCATCTCTGACTAAAATATTGCGGCACGCTGGACATTCAAATCGCTTAAAAAAGGCAGGAAGAATGAGTGGTGACGATATTCATATGTACATATTTAATGGTATTTTCTTTTATTATTTCTAATCAAATTCATGTCTCTTCTTATCCTTATTGATTACCTCTTAGATGCATTTTTTAATCATATATTTAATTATGTATCTTTCGTGTCTTTGAAAATAGCAGAAGCAAAAGGGTGCTGACCTATGGAATAAAGAGGCTGACTATGTGAATTAACATAAGATTATGTATCTTTCTTGTTATGTATGTCGTAGGTCTTAAATATTATTCTTGTTTATCTAAAGATTTATGATAGTAGTATTTATGGTTTCTTATTAGAGTATGGTTAAATCTTAATTTCTTTTAATTCTTATTGTAACTCCTTTTGTCCACTAATAAAAATATTACTTTTAATATTTAATATTCTCACTAAACACTTATATATTTTATAATGTATAAGGAAAATACTAAAGAAGATTTAAACGTATAGAGTCAAATATTTTCATCAATCTGAATATTTTATCATGATTATTTATCAAATTATTTGATTTTTTATAGTATTTATGTTAAAAAATTCTAAAAATCAAAGTTAAGTATGGCATACTTTAATAATCACAATTGGAAGATTTTATAACTAGTCCACCCCAACATAAATCACACAATAGATTTTTGGACATGAGATTTGATTGTCACTTACATAATTAACTTTGAATACGTGTTTCTAATGTCATAAATAAATATAATTATAGCTTAGTTACCTAAATTTGAACTATATTCTGGTCAACCTAGGAGTCGCCACCTCAAACTTTACTAAGGTGGATGCGGCATATCATGATATATTGCTAGGAAAGCATAAAGTCTTAAAGAAAATAATTATCAAGATTGACTCTAAGAATGTTATAATGATGTTGAGGCATTACGATACCATTGACTAGCCCATGAGAGACCTCATCTAGGAATCTTTCCATAATTTATCCCTCCCAAAATACAATCACTTATCTCACACCTAAAAAGAGCCTAAAATATGTCACTTGAAAAGTTGGTGAATTTGAGCCCTATTTCTAAACACCTAAGGGTTTGGACGACTTTGTAAAATCTTCAAAAAGATTTGTGTGTAGTGATTTATAAAGATCAAGTATCTCCAGATAATTCTAGAGTTTGAAAAAATTTCATGGTAATCATTTTTTCAATGGTGCCCATTACTATCTATCATTGCATCTTTTTGTTGCATAAGTCCTTTTCTTCCTTGGTAATGATTGATTATTTTATGGTAAGATTACCTAAAATATCTTTATGTATTCCAAACCTATTAAGATTAATTCCTCTCTTCTCATTGTAGCTCTTTGGTGTACCATGGATGACAATTTGATTTGGGTAAAACCCAAAAACTATAGTTCACTCAAGAATAATAGTATTTTATGACCCATATTTGAATGAGAGATTTTTTTTTTCCCATATTGGGTCAATGTTGGGAAGTGACCATTATCTTTATGTCAGAGTGTTATCTTTTAATGTTATCATGGAGTTAATTTTTGTTGCTAGTAGTCACCCTATTTTCCTTCCCTAGGAAGTGGTGCAAGAGCACCCTTTTAAGGGCTCCCACCATTGAAATTTTTATTGTGCTTTGCTTCAGTATGAAGCCTTGTAATTAAAATAAGAGCCATGAGCTCAGTGTGGTTTGTTTAGGTCCTAGTTTGGGTCCTAAGTTCACATTTTGGCTTAGCCATTTGTAAATGCTCAGGGGCTCAGTGGATGATGTCACCTGGCCTAAGATTTGTTAGAGGTCTAATAGTATGGGTCTATATTGATTTAGCACATGTGTGCATTTATTTTGGCTAATGTGTAGCCTAGAAGTGTGGAGAGAGCAAAAAGTGCTCAAGAAACAAAAGTTGCTCAAAATATTACTCGCAAATTTTCAAAGTTGCTTAGCAACTTTTCTTATTAAGGGTTAGAACCTTAACCTAGTGGCTAGAAGCCCTAATAAAACCCATACCCCAAAGAGGAGACCATAAATGCTTGGAAAACCCCTAATCTAAGGGTTGGATGTCAAACTGTACAGCTTTGAGGAAGAATTTTTAGATTGTGACTGTTGTTTGTATGCCAAAGAGCACAAATGGCATGTATTTTGGAAGCTAATGAATAGAACTTGATAGTTTTAAGTATTGTAGATCTTCATTTGTGAATAAGGTTTCATTCTTGTGTGATTAGATTAGTTTCTTTGTAGGTTTGAGTCTTTTTGTGTTAGTAAGTTTGAAGTTAGCAGTTCACTGTCCAGTTTGAAGTTAAATGTAAAGATGGGTCTGTAGCTCCTTTCCCCACCATGGAAACACCATGGAACCATGGGAGATTGAATTATAGACCCTTTAATATGTAAATTATCAAGTAGGGCCCTGGGAAGTGTGTGCAAGCATTTTTGAGACCAAGCCCTAGGCGAGCCTGGACTGTGCCCGACTAGGTGAGGTCAGCGTTGTGAAGGCTCTAGAAAGAAAGGGTGACGATTATAGAGGAAATCCTTTACAAGATGTCAAGAAGGGATAAATAATCATCACTAGTGTGAAGGAGTTTCTTCCACAGATCCAGACAAGGTGGTAAAACAAACAAACCAAACTTGTGACCTTGTCAAGCTCAAACACACCTAGAAACCCTCATATCCGGTAAGGGCACTGTACGGACACTTGGGGTCCTGAAACCTTGAAAATCCTTGAGAGTTAGGGGATTGAATAGGAGTCTGTTTGGAAGAGTAGCCAAGATTTGGTGAAGGTTGCAGGCAAAAGTCCTATAAATCCGGAAAGGAGGCCTAATTGGGGCTCTTTCCTTGTAGCCCTATTTTGGGGGAAAATGGTGAGATTGGGTAACAAGTTAGATTTCCCAAGCCCTTGGAGTCACATGGAAAGTTTTAAAAATACATTAGAACCTATCTCCGTCATTGCTAGAGTCTAAGAAGGCATAGAAGTAGTGAAGCCATTATAAGCTTATGTAAGGGTTTGAAGCCAAGTAGTGTGAAGGAGAGCTTAGGAGAAGGAGTTCTTATCATTGGTGATTAGATTGGGTTAGGTCAGGGGATCCTATTGACAAGAGAAATTCTAGAGACTACATGGTGTGGGTAGAACACACTAGAGATCCAAGAAAGGGATCAAGGAGCATAGACTAGTCTATTCTATCCCAATCTCCCCATCAGATTGTTATCAGAGCCACCTACGACTTGGGAAGTCGATATTTGGAGAGTGTGAATTTTTCAAACTCTAGAAGAATTAGTAGGGTCATCTCAAAAGAATAAGATGGTGACTAGTGCGGAGGTAGAAAAGAAGGAAGAAGATTAGGAGGAAGCTAATAGACTCCTGCAAGAAAGATTGATTCAATTAGAACAACTCTTGGATGATGTCCAAGCCAAAGAAGATAAAGTCAATGACAGAATGGAGGAGCAGGATGCCAAGGAAAAATAAAAGACCATTGATGATGAAGTACATATACTTGACCCTCCAACTCAAGATGAGCAGTTCTTGAAGGCAATCAAAGCTATCACTGGTAAAGAACTTGAAGGTGTTCCATTACTCACTAGTAGAATGGACACTGAACTAGTTATGCAATGGATTGAGGGCATGGAGAATCACTTGGAATTGGAAGAGATCTCTAAAGAACAAAAGGTCAAAGTGGCCAAATCTAGGTTGAGGGGCCAAGCCCTAACTTAGTGGAACTATCTCCAAGAAGAAAGGGAGAAAGAAGGGAAGAACCCAATTGCTAATTGGAAAGCAGTGGTGAACAAGGTGAGAGAAGCCTACTTGCCTGCAGACTTTGAAATCTAGTAGCATAGAAGGAGATTGAATCTTAGATAGAAAGAGATGGATTTGGGCACCTATAAAGAAGAGTTTCATAAGTTGAGTCTGAGATCCAAAGTGAAGGAGGAGGAGAGCATTAAGGTGAAAAGGTACTTGAGTGGGTTGAAGTGGAGTATAGAAGAGGAGATGAACTTGTTCACTCCTAATACAGTTCTTGGGTGTCAACATATGGCATAAAAGATAGAATAAAAGTAGAGAAGGAAGCAAGAACCCAACTCTAAAAATAGAGGCTGAGGTAGAGAGTCTAGAGGGGGTCAAAGAGGAGGATCTAGTGACCAAGGAGGTGACTCAAGAAGCCAAGGGGAGAGTAGACTCCTTGAAAAAATTGTAGAAACTAGTACAAGAGGTACTTTCAATAGAGGTAGAGGATCCCATGGAGGGTCAAGTAGAGGAAGGAGTGCAGGAAGAAGCAGCTCCTACTTTTGCACAATGAAATGTTACTAGTGTGGTCAACTTGGACACCCTGCTTATAGGTGTCCTAATAAACCCACAAGCTATAGTAGTGAGAAGAGGGTAGCCTATGCCCAATAAGATGGAACCAACTCATGCACCAATGAGGTTAGCAAATTAGAATTAGAGATGGGGGAAAACTTAATGTTTAGAAGAGTATTGATTAGGCAGCCTACTCAAGGAGAACCCAAGAAAAGAAGAGCCATGTTTAGAGTTAGGTCATCTCAGTAGAAAAAGATGGTGACTAATGCTAAGCTAGAAAATAAGGTAGAAGATCAAGAGGAAGCTAATCGACTCCTACAAGAAAGATTGATTCAGTTAGAACAACTCTTGGATGATGTCCAAGCCAAAGTAGACAAAGTCAATGACAGAATGGAGGAGAAAGATGCCAAGGAAAAAGAAAAGACCATTGATGATGAAGTACCTATACTTGACCCTCCAACTCAAGATGAGCAGTTCTTGAAGGAAATCAAAGCTATCACTGGAAAAGCACTTGAAGGTGTTCCATTACTCACTGGTAGAATGGACACTAAACTAGTTATGCAATGGATTGAGGGCATGGAGAATCACTTTGAATGTGAAGAAATCTCTGAATCACAAAAGGTCAAAGTGGCCAAATCTAGGTTGAGGGGCCAAACTCTAACTTGGTGGAACTATCTCCAAGAAGAAAGAGAGAAAGAAGGCAAGAACCCAATTACTAACTAGAAAGAAATCATGAACAAGGTGAGAGAATCCTACCTTCTTGTAGACTTTGAAATCTAGTAGCATAGAAGGAGATTGAATCTTAGATAGAAAGAGATGGATGTGGCCACCTATACAGAAGAGTTTCATAAGTTGAGTGTGATATCCAAAGTGAAGGAGGATGAGAGCATTAAGGTGGCAAGGTACTTGAGTGGGTTGAAGTGGAGTATAGTAGAGGGGATGAAATTGTTCACTCCTAATACAGTTCTTAGGTGTCAACATATGGCACAAAAGATATAATAAAGAAGAGAAGGAAGAAAGAACCCAAATCTAAAAATAGAGGTAGAGGTAGAGACTCTAGAGGGGGTCAAAGAGGAGGATATAGTGGAAGAGGAGGTGACTCAAGAAACGAAGGGGAAAGTAGACTCCTTGAACAAATTGTTGAGACCAGTAAAAGAGGTACTTTCAACAGAGGAAGAGGATCCCATGGAGGGTCAAGTAGAGGAAGGAGTTCAGGAAGAAGCAGCTCCTACTTTGCCACAATGAAATGTTACCAGTGTGGTCAACTTCGATACCTTTCTTATAGGTGTCCTGATAAACCCACAAGCTCTAGTAGTGAGAAGAGGGTAGCTTATGCCCAACAAGATGGAACCAGATCATGCACCAATATGGTTAGAAAATTAGAATCAGAGCTGGGGAAAAACTTAATGTTTAGAAAAGTATTGATTAGGTAGCCTACTCAAGGAGAACCCAAGCAAAGAAGAGCTGTATTTAGAGTTAGGTGCAAGATCTTAGGCAAATTTTGCATGGTGATAGTTGATTCAGGATCAACTGACAATATCATATCAGATGAGGTAGCTAAGAAGTTAAAATTCAAGAAGATCCCCCACACTAACCCTTACAAAGTAACTTGGTTAAATCAAGAGTAGAGTGTACTAGTCAATGAACAAACTTGGGTGGAGTTTTCCATTGGATGGTATAAGGACAAGATCCTTTGTGATGTCCTACCCATGGATGCCTACCATCTTCTATTAGGAAGACCCTAGTAGTTTGATAGGAAGGTGATCTATGATGGAGAGGAGAACTCCATTTCCTTCAAAAAGGATGGAAAAGAATTTAAAATTCAGTCTCTGACAAAGAATGATGAAGGATCCTCAAGGACACCTAGTGTCTTTCTTAGTAGTGTTAAGGAGTTCTTACATTTGTTTCATGAAGATGAAATAGTGGGATGTGCTATTATTGTGAAACCAAAGGAGGAAGACCACAAGTTGCAGACATAGATACCTAAAGAGATAAAGTAAATGTTGGAAGAATACAAAGACATAGTAAGTGATGGAGCACCTACAACACTTCCTCCAAGAAGGGCTATAAGCCAACAAATGGGTTTTGTACCTGATGCATCTCTACCCAATAAAGTAGCATATAAACTCACACTTGATCAAAACAAGGAGGTGGAAAGGCAAGTGCAAGAGTTATTAGATCAAGGACTGATTAAGAAGAGCATCATCCCATGTGCAGTCCCGGTGGTGCTAGCATCCAAGAAGGGAGACAAGTGGAGACTTTGCACTGATTCAAGGGCCGTCAATAGGATTAAAATTAGGTATAGATTCCCAATTCCTAGAATAGAAAACTTGATGGACTATTTAGGGGGTGCTATGTACTTTACCAAGTTGGACCTTAAAAGTGGTTATCATCAAATAAGAGTTTAGGAGGGTGATGAGTGGAAGATATCTTTTAAGACCACAAATGGGTTGTATGAATGGCTTGTGATGCCATTTGGGCTTATGAATTCCACAAGAACCTTCATGAGGTTGATGAATGAGGTATTGAATGGCTTCACTAGAAGATTTGTGGTAGTGTATCTAGATGATATACTCATATATAGAAGAACTAAAGAAGAGAACCTTGAACATGTGAGATTAGTCTTAAAGAGGTTGCACAAGGAGAAATTAGCAATAAACCTAGAGAAGTATGAATTTGTGAAGCAAGAGCTAGTCTACTTGGGGTTTGTGGTGTCCAAGGGTACCTTGAAGATGGACCCAAGCAAAGTGGAGGCAAACTTGAATTGGCCTGCCCCTAAAACAGGGACTGAAGTTAGGAGTTTTCATGGCTTGGCACAATTCTATAGGAAGTTTGTGAAAAAATTTTGTCACATATGTGCACCAGTACTTGACACCATCAAAGGAGGACTTAAAACTAAGTTCAAGTGGACTGAGGAAGCTGATAAAGCATTCCAACTATTGAAGCAAGAAATAGCCACCAAACCTATCCTACTCTTACCTACTTTTGACAAGCTCTTTACACTAGAGTGTGATGCAAGTGGCATTGTAGTAGGGGGTGTTTTGAGCCAAGAGGTAAAGCCTATGGAATTTTTTAGTGAGAAAATCAATGAAGCAAAGAAGAGGTATTCAGCTTATGATCTAGAGTTGTATGCACTAGTGCAGTCCCTCAAGAAGTGGAGACATTACTTACTCCCAAAGGAATTTGTGATGTTCACAGATAACCAGGCCTTGATTTATATTAATACTCAAGATAATCTTAGCAAAAAACATTTTAAATGGATGGATTGCCTCCAATCCTTTACCTTTACCATCAAGCACAAGAAGGGGCAGCTCAACAAGGTAGCAGATGCTTTGAGCAGGAAGTTATTGACTGTCCAAGAAGTGAAATTGCAAAGCATAGGAATAGAAAGTTTCAAGGATCTCTATGAAGAGGATGAAGACTTCTCCACAACCTATAAGGTATGCAATGAGTTTAATAATCACTTTCATAGTGAGTATGTAGATTATACACTTCAAAATGGCCTCTTGTTTAAAGGCAATCAGTTATGTGTGCCTCGAGGATCCATGAGAGAAAATCTGATACTGGAGAAGCACAATGGGAGCCTAAGTGGGAATTTTGGCATCAATAAAACCTTGGAGCTAGTATAGAGGTACTACTATTGGCCTAGGTTTCCAAGGGATGTGAGGAAGTATGTGGAACAATGTGGTGTTTGTCAAAGGGCTAAAGGAGGCTCAAGAAATGCAGGACTCTATCAACCATTACCAGTTCCAAATAGGCCTTGTGAGTGTGTGAGCATGGAATTTGTGGTTGGAATCCCTAAGAAAAAAATAGGTATGGATAGCATATATGTGGTAGTAGATAGGTTCTTTAAGATGATTCATTTCATTCCATGCAGAACTACTCATGACGTTAGTTATATTGCACATATCTTCTTTAAGGAGATTGTAAGGATTAATGGACTCCCATTGAGCATTGTTTCTGATAGGGATAGCAAGTTCATGGGCCATTTTTGGCAAACCTTATTGAAAAGGCTTGGAACTAACCTATCATTCAACTCAGCTTACCATCCAAAAACTGATGGTCAAACTAAAGTTATTAATAGGGTGTTAGGCAATTTGCTAAGGTGCCTAACTAAGGAGTATGGGCAAACTTGGGATCTAGTCATTGCACAAGCTGAGTATGCCTACAATGATAGTGTTAAAAGGACCATAGGAAGGAGTCCTTTTGAAGTTGTATATGGAATACATCCTGGAGGGGTGTGTGAACTAAGAGAACTTGGTTCTATGGAGATGAAGAGTGGCCAAGTAGAGGAATTCACTCAAACCATCAAGGAAGTACAAGAATAGGTCAAGAAAGCCATCCTAGAGTCTACTCAAAAAATGAAAGCTAGAGTGGACAAGAGAATGAAAGAGGTTCATTTTAAAGTGGGTGACTATGTGATGGTCCATTTGAGTAAAGCTAGAATGTAAAAGGGTATGTCTACCAAGCTGCAAATGAAGAGAGTAGGACCTTGTAAAATTTTGGCCAAATATGGTGAGAATGCCTATAAAGTGGATTTACCATCAGATTTAGCTAGATCACCAGTCTTCAATGTAGCTAACTTGGTCTTATACAAAGGAGAAGTAGTAGGGAAAACTGAGAGTCAAGCCAAGGTACTACAGGACTTACACAAGAATGCCATGCCTCAAAGGAAGCAGTCCAAAGTAGAGAAGATCTTGGAGTCTAGAGTGATTAAGTCAACAAGAAACCAAGTTTACATGAAACACCTGGTGAAATGGGTAGGTTAACCTGAGTTTGAAGCCACTTGGGTTGAGGAGAGAAAGTTCAAGAAGCTAGGTATTGATCTAGCCCTTATCAGTCCCAAAGTGCCTTAAATTTGTGTCGAAGGGGAGTATTGTGCAGGAGCACCCTTTTAAGGGCTCCCACAATTGAATTTTTTTTTGTTCTTTGCTTCAGTATGAATCCTTATAATTAAAATAAGAACCATGAGCTCAATGTGGGTTTTTTAGGTCCTAGGTTGGGTCCTAAGCTCACAGTCTGGCTTAGCCATTTGTAAATGCTTAGGGACTTAGTGGATGATGTCATCCTAATGTCACATGGCCTTAGATTTGATATAGGTCCAATAGTATGGTTATATATTGATTTAGCACATGTGTGCATTGATTTTGGCAAATGTGTGGCGTAGAAGTGTGGAGAGAGCAAAAAGTGCTCAAGCAACAAAAGTTGCTCAAAATACTACTAGCAACTTTTAAAAGTTTCTTAGCAAATTTTCTTATTAAGGGTTAGAACCTTAAATTAGTTTCTAGAAGCCCTAATCAAATCCATACCCCAAAGAGGATACCATAAATGCTTGGAAAAACCCTAATCTAAGGGTTGGATGTCAGACTGTACGACTATGAGGAAGAATTTTTAGACTGTGACTATTGTTTGTATGCCAGATAGGACAAATGGCATGGATTTTAGAAGCTAATGAATAGAAATTGATAGTTTTGAGTATTTTAGATCTTAATTTGTGAATAAGCTTTCATTATTGTGTGATTAGATTAGTTTCTTTGTAGGTTTGAGTGTGTTTGTCTTAGTAAGTTTGAAGTTAGCAGTTCACTATCCAGTTTGAAGTGAAATGTAAAGATGGGCCTGTAGCTCCTATCCCCATAGTGGAAACACCATGGAACCATGGGATATGGAATTAAAAACCATGTACTATGTAAATTATCAAACTAGGCCTTGGGAAGTGTGTTCAAGAATTTTTGAGACCAAGCCCTAGGCGGGACTATATTGTGCCCGGCTAGGTGAGGTAAGCGTTGTGAAGGCTCTAGAAAGGAAGGGTGAAGATTGCAGAGGAAACCCTTTGGAGGATTTCAAGAAGGGATAAAAAAGGATCATTTGTGTGAAGGAGAGGCTTCTACCAATCTAGACAAGGTGGTGAAACAAACAAACCAGATTTGTGACCCTGTCAAGCTCAAAAACACCTAGAAACCCTCATATCTGCTAAGGGCAATATACAGACATTCAGGGTCCTAAAACCTTGAAAATATTTGAGAGTTATGGGATTGAATAGAAGTCTATTTGGAAGACTATCCAAGATTTGGTGAAGGTTGTATGTGAAAGTCCTATAAATCTGGAAAGGAGGCCTAATTGGGGCTCTTTCCTTGTAGCCCTATTTTGGGAGAAAATGGCGAGATCAGGTAAGAAGTTAGATTGCTGAAGCCTTTGGAGTTACATGGAAGGTTGTGAAAACACATTAGAACCTATCTCCATCCTTTCTAGAGTCTGATAAGGCATGGAAGCAGTGAAGCCTTAATAAGGTTATGTAAGGGTTTGAAGCCAAGTAGTGTGAAGGAGAGCTTAGGAGAAGGACTACGTATCATTGGTGGTTAGATTGGGTTGGGTCAGGGGATCCTATTGACAAGATAGATTCTAGAGACCATAGGGACCATAGGGTGTAGGTAGAACACACTAGAGATCCAAGAAAGGGATCAAGGAGCATAGACTAGGCTAGTCTATCCCAATCTCCCCATTAGGAAGCCCAAAGGAAATCACATGGATGATTTCAGGAAAATACCTAAGGAAGGAAAGAAGATTACTTAACTAGATAAATACTTCAATTTGGACAATATTTTGATTTAATGGAAGGTCATGGAATAAATCCGTTGAGGTATGTTACCCTAGATGAAAGGTTCAAAAGATTTCACTCTCAACTCTTATATTAATTCACTTCATGTATGGCATTAAGATTAATTTTCCTTTTGGACACATTTTGCCCTTTCTTAATCGATTATATTTGTTAAACCTAAATCAATTTCTAACCCTCTCCATAAGGGTTTCATCCTAAAAATCTATCAATGAAATTTTAGCCTTACCCTACCCAAGAACTTTCTCTTAAACATTAGTAATCCATCTCTAATTATTAAGTTGAATGATTTCCCTAAACATAATAACTTGAGAGCCTCTTCCTTTTCTATGATGAAAAGGAAGAGTTTGGTTGGTTCCATTATGTAACACAAAAATGAAAAATGTAATTTTTTTTTTAGAAACCAACCTAAATAAAACTTTGATTATTCTAGCTCCACTTGGACAACTACTTTTGACTTGTCCCCTAAATATTATCTTGCCCATAATTATAGGCCCTCTCCTAAACATATTACTCTCGATTTTTGAAACTTAGCTCACTTTCCTAATCAAATCATTATCTACAAGCTTTGGGACGATCCTAGCTCTAAATTAATTAACTTTTCACTCTTTATAAAAAATGAAACAAAAATCTTAATGTGTAAATTGGCTCAAATCCATACAAAAAAGGCCAACATCAAAAGTTAGAGGTACTCACAAAAGCTAGTTCCAAGGTTGTTGATTGGAATTTGAAGGTTATTGATGAGATATAGTGAGACTCTATGAAAGTCTTGGTTGAAAAATATGAGAAGTGGGTTATCATAGAGGAAGAGGTGAATTTGATTAATGCTAATGTGGCTGTTTACCAGAGGAAAGATAGAATTTGGAGATGATTATTGTTGACCTCCTAGGTAAGAAAAATAGAATAATGAATAATATGGAGTTACATTTTTGCATTTAGTAAACATATGGTCAACAAGATGGTGATATTTATATTGGTGTTGCAATAGGAACTAGAAAGGAAGAATGCCAAGCTGAAGACAAATGAGAAGGTAGAGGTTTCTAAAGTCTCCATTTATACACTAATTCAAAAATATAGATATTACTTTACAATTGTTTATTTTCTCTTCTCAAAGATGTATCTCAACACTATAAGTTAAGAAAATAATTAAATTTCATATATTTTTACCAAGGATGAATGAAATATTTTTACAATATTGTAAAAAGCCATACTAAATATACAAATAATTATTTGTTGGTGAAAAAATTGCATAACTTAATGTGTCACATACAAATACATGTTCAAATTTATATTGAAAAATTCAAAAATAAATTTTGTCATAAATTTAGGTTGGACGAAGTTACACATATTTTAATTTTCAAAAATTTATAATAAAACTCCGATGAAACTTCTAATTTTCACAAAATAAATTTAATCTTTTTTTCCAAAAGTTACTAGAATACAAAGTCCATTCCACTTACAATAAATTGCTTTTCTTCATAATTTTAAAATTCTATGAATAATCTATTAAAATATTTATGTGAAATTTCTTATCTCTTTTGTACTTTCATTGCCACTTAGAGGTGTGGTTTTCCCCATCACGATCCTTCATTTATCCACAATAATTATATAATATATATTTTTAAAATGATACAATACATGGGAGACTTATTTCATCATTAAACATGGGTGAACCCACAATAGTGGGTCACACTTTTTTGCCTGAACAGACATTGAACTCTACATTTTGAAAAAAACTTTGAGATTCAGATGCATATTATCATTAAACCATTTGAAATTGGAAGATGAAGTACATTAGAGTCTTTTAGGATTTTCTATCTAGATTCTAAATACATTTTTTTTTTTTTTGAATTGATTTAAATCATTTTTTTTTTCTCCCACGATAACTGGTATGTTGCTAAAAATGTCATTTGAAAAGAGTTACATTATTTTCAGAGCATAACTTTTTTTCTAAAATAGATATCAATGTGCTTCTTTTGAATTTAGTTTTGTAACATCGATACGAAGAGAATGCATTTGGTTTGATCATGTTATAATGATTATTTCATATTTTATTGACATTTAAAGTTGACTAAACTGTAATTTTGACATACCTTGACTACATAGCTTATAACTTCTCATGTATTTGTCCAATTTCATTTTTATTTTTTTTATAGAAAGAGAAATACAATACATGGGGCATAGATATTTTTCAGAATTTTTTTTCTTTCATTTACTATTTTTCCATAAGCATCAAACATAGAGGCAGACATATGGTGAAATATCTATGTTTACTAAAACTAAAAATACAAAGTCATAATAAACTTAATATACATTAAGATTATAATCATTGGAAAGGTTTTTATCAGTAGTACCTCGGTATATGGATAGATCTATCAAATGGATTTATTTGATCTTCCAAAAGATAAATTCGAAGTGATTTTTTGTCAACATTTTAATAGGTGCAAAGGAGACTCCGTTATAGGTATGAATGAGGAGTATAGATATTATATCAAAATTTTTTTTATCTAAGAGGCTTTGAGATAACCATTTTTAATTAATTCTTTCAATTGGAACCTCTCAAGTCTTAAATCATCATATTTTATTAAAAATGTGTTATTTCAGCAAAAATCAACATGTCTAAAAAAGTGCAACCCACTATTGTGGGGTCACCCACATACATAATTATAAAATCATTATATATGACATTTTAAGAAGAAAGAAAACTAATATGACAACTTGTTCCTTAATCATATAACTTGACACCCAAAAAGTTAATTCATTAAAAAATATTTAATTAGAGTAGTGTAAAATGGTACCAAATGAAAGTGAGGTAGGTAGAAAACCCTAGTCAAAGCAAGAAATTTTAAAGAAGTACAAATAAATAAGAGGTAAAATTTTATACAAAAAGATGCAATTTTGTAATGTTGATGTAAATATGAAGACCAAAAATATTAACTTGTAGAATTTAATGCTAGATCAAAAAGCTTTGGCGTGTGATGAAGCTATATCTCCATTGAAGAATTTAAGCACTAAATTGTGGCATGGTTATCATATAGGACTCCACAAATTATTAAGGATGGCTATATAAGTCATGGTCATGTTCTACCCTAGAGGAATGCCTTAAGTGTTGAGTGGCTCTATTCTTCTATTTTTTGAAATGATCATTATTCTCACATCTTGAGGTGTGTAAATTTAATTAGAGAAATTATGTTTTATGGCTTAGAGGATTCTATATTTTTTTTATAATATGTCAAATTGATCCTATTTTTTCAATAATATATTTCAAAACAAATCTTATGGTAAATAGAATTGGATTTCTAGTATTGTTTTGAAAATTAAGCAAAAATAGGTTTTATAGGGACGTTAAACCCGAAGATTTAAAGATACAAATAAGTCATTAAGAACAACTGGAAATAACAACCAAAAAAATAGAGGGGGACACAGTTTACCCCAGACAACCAACACCGAACAAAATAGGAAACCAAAAGAAAAGGAATCAACAAAACAAACTAGGATCTACCATCCTCTCAGATTTTGGATGGAATCTTTCATCTTCTTCTCTAGCTCTGGCATATGCTTCAGGTTCTCCGTGAGACCTTCAATCTCTTTACTGGAAGAAGTGTCGCTACTCTTTTTCTCTTGGGTTCTGGCCCTAGGTCCTTTCCCAGTGTTTTTAGGCATCTGCATGGCTTCCCATTCCTTCTTCTCCAATATGTTAACCGACCCGTGGAGATCACTGGTATTGTTGTGTTATCTTGATGGTTTGGTTTTAAAGTTGCAAGGATGTAGTGATTTTGATGTCCATCTTTTGTTTCAATCACAGTTCCTAAGTTCTTTAATGATTGTCTATGCATAATGTATATTGCATCTATCACCATTTACATGCTTATTTTAATATTTTATTTCTTCTATATTTTAATGGTAGTATATCTATCTTTAGTATTTCATCTTAGAGAATGTAATCCCAAGTGTGGTTTATTTAACTTAGGTATTTTGTTCAAGAATTTCTTGTGCTTTTATTATCACATTGGTGTTGTGTCCCTTAATATAACATTAAACAATAATAAAATGAAAGAATATGATATATAAGTATTTTCTAAGAATGTACCCACTTACCAACAATAGATTGATGAATAATTGAAATAACAAGTGTCCATGTATACATAAATTAATTGTAAGAACACTTACACATGTAGAAATATTACTACAACTAAAATATATGTATTGAAACTTTATAGTAATAGCATTTTGAAAGTTCTAATTTCTAAGGAAAATTTTGAGGAGTAGATTGTTAAAACTAAAAAGTATACTTTGAAAAATATTATTATAATAGTTTTAAATATCTAGTCTAAAAGGAAACTTAAAAGGAGACTATATTTTTATTAAAAAAATTGCTAATTATTTATAATAAGAATTTTTGCAAGAATTATAAGTCCAATTCCTCCTAAAGCTTACAATTATACATTAATTTTTCATAATAATAATTGCACACATTGTTATTGACAAAAATAGACTAGTCTTGTGATCTTAGTAATTTTAACTTAAATGTATAAGCACATACCTCCGACTCTATGATTGTCATTATTTAAATATAATGACAGACCAAGTCAAGTACGACCTTCTCGCCAACTGTAATCTTTGAATTATCGGACGACTTACAATGACTTTTGATGCAGCAAACCACGCGTCCGGCAAACATAAGGCCATTTAAAAAATCCTACCAATATTTCGTTGAAAATTCGAACTTCCAATAGAGATGCTACGTATATTTTCTATTCCACATGATTCAAATCTTCCGGTCCGCGTTCCAAATTCCTTGTGGACCACGCGGCCATTACCGGAAACTTCCAAGCTACACAGCCGTTGATTTTTCCTCGCTTGCTGTCTACGAAATCCGGCCTATAAATGCTGGTCATCCTTTGCTTTGTTCTTCACATCTCATATCTGCAATTCTTCTCCCTGAAATTTGCTCTTTTTCTTGCTTTTAGTTTTGCTTGGGCAAGAAAAGAAGTGTGCAGATATCATTACAAGATGGCTTTCGAAATGAGAATTGCATTCGCCATTTGTTTGGCGCTTTTCATCTTGCAAAGTGTTTTGGTGATGGGTACGAATTTTCATGTTTTTAAAACATTATCAGATGAAATAGTCGTTCTCTGCATTATTGTTTCTCCTCGTAGGAATACAGAAACTACGTTGTCTTCCGAGCACTTTGAACTGATTGAAATGATAGCTAATCTATATTAAATTTAGATGTAAACATCTTTAGAAAAGGCTAGAAAGAAACCTCGGATCTATCTACTGGTTTTTGGGCTTAATTTAAATCAGTTTTCAAATTTTGTAGCAAGTCAGTTTTATATCTCTTGGTCTGAATTACATAGAGTAAAAGGCGTCAACAGTTACTTGTGATAATAACGCAATAAGTTGTTACCGTTGATGAAACTTTTCAACGATGAAATTCAGTTTATATTGAAAAATCGCCATTGGTGATTTTGTGCAGGTGAAGGAGGCGTGGAATGTGAGAATGTAAAGATTGAAATTACAACTAGATTGCCACATAAGCATAAAGCATAATAAGTTGAAAGTCGAAAAGACAAAGTCGACATTTCATTACATTTATCACATGTTACAACAAAAGAGGAACACACAAGCGACCAACTTGTCAAGTGTATAATGAATCAAAATATAATTACATATAGTTACATGCCGACCAACTTGTCGGATTTAGAAATCAACGTACAAATTATACTGTTACATCAAAGTTTATTACATTCAGAAGTGTCGACCAACTTGTCGATCACTAGATAAGTACAACATTTAAGATAGAGAGAAGAAAAGAAGATAAACACTGGAAGTATCAACTCATCAAGGTCTGTCTCCTAAGCCTCAGACTGAGTCCCTTATGCTTCCTTGAGAATAGAGGTGGGGTCCAGGCACTTTTACCGCCCAACCGTGGAGTGGTCAGCTTCGGAAATGATGAGCTTCCCCGGGGTTCTTCCTAACACGAATAATGCCCCGTCCCTAAACGAGAGGCCTAGCTTCTTGCTACTGGCAGATTCAGATGGTCTTAGTGCAGTCGTGTAACTTAACCTACAACACATATGCCTATAGTAGGTTCTATACAACAGATGTAGCAAGGGGTGAAGTTAACCAAGCATAATCAATAAGAACTTATGCAATTTTCTACTTTGGCCAAAGTAATTTTTATCCAGGTTTGAACTGGCAGGTAAGAACATTACCCTCCCTTGTAATCTACATTCGGCACAACTTCCATCAATTGATACATTCCAGATTTCACATGAATCAAAAAAAATAACAGCATCTCAGAAAATTTATGTCAATAAATTCAACAATCAAAGCAAGGTGTTTAACAGAACTTAGTTAAAATATGAACAAAATTTGAAAAGGTTTAATGTCTGTCAAGTTTTGTCTGTGTTTTTCTTTAATTATCTATAACTTTCAAACTGGTAAAACATTGGGAAAGATATAAAATTTTGTAAAGAATTAAACACTAACCAAAAAAATGAACAAAGCATGTCATCAATTCACCAACTGACATGTTACAACACCAAAAATTATTACCACAATGTAATGTACAATTTGTCACACAGATATCTGACACAGAACAACACTAAATATCTTTAAAACAGAGCGTTAAATTTATAGGGTCAAATATCTATTGCTTAGTGAGTGAAAACTACAAATACAACAGAAGGATTAGAGTTCCTATATGGTCTTATCATAATTTTTACATGACATGTGAACATTGAAATCCTAAATCAACACTTCAGGAAACCATAGAGAACAATTTCTAAAAATACTATATCCTAAAGTTTCAGTGATCATAAGAAGCATAAGCCTTAATGATTCAACACGTCTTTCAATTTAGTCTAACATCATGCGATCAACAAGCAGCCAAACACAGCTACAAAATATAGGTAAGGTATTTACACTGACTGAACAATCTTCACAATTTAGAGATTCTTGCACCTCTATCGTTCCCATCAATGACCACTAATATATTAATCTAGTATTATGCATTCCTATAAAGACAATTATCAATAGGTTTAATACCATAAAAATGTAATTTCATCATATAATTACTAGTGCATAGAATAGAAATCATGGATATAATAGTCTAGGAACTTGTGTTTGGCTTCTCACGGTCTCTAATTGGATCGATTTTAAATAGCCAAGGCCACTTTTCTTTGAGACATTTTGTCAAACAGCTCGCATGCCTTGTCTATGCTTTGACATTTTTCACACCTGATTACTATAAAGAGGCATAGGGTAGAGAGACGTTATGATTTTACTAGCTGAACTCCCAGATGATATTCTCCTACTTCTTGGTTGAGGATAACCCTTAACCATTCATCTCTCTGTCTTTGGAATGGCAACTATAGAGGTGGATAAGGGTTAATAGCTACAGGGAAATTAAATATGTTTCATCCTATGGATAGCATTATATATAAAGTGTAATGGTAGATATATAGCAGCAACAGGTACTATGATGATGTGTTATGTTCTTCAATCTCCCTTGAATTTGCAACTCCCACGCCCTTCCTTCTTGAGACATTTGAAAAAAAAAATCCCCCTTTTCACTATTCTATTAAAGGTACCAATCTAAAGTATTCTTAAACATATTTTGCTAAAAGAACCTACAATTTGTTTTTGATTCGATGATAGTCTATGAATTAACTTAATCACATAATACTTTTATTTCAAAATACAAATGCATTCTATCGAAAGAGATTCAAGGAGTTTTCATGAGGAAAAACTTGGAATCAATGGTGAAGCCTGTATGTGGTTTAATCCTTCCAATCCTGCTCATTGTTGTAGGTGCAAATGACCAGTGTGTGTGTTCTCTAAACTAAGCACAGAACAGTCATGCGTTAAGTTTAGAGGAATGACTTGCCTCCATTATAGTGGCATAAGAGCTTCTAAAGACTGCCCATAATATTTTTCCAGCCACTCCTCCTGCATGTCTGGGAATAAATCTCCCATAATGAAAAATTTCTTGGCATTTAAGCATTACTGGCCATTAACTATTTCTTGGCTTTACTAGTTTCTTGATTTACTTCCGTTAATAATGAAAGTAAAGGAAAAGAATACAATTAAAGCACACACACATACTTTAGAAATCACAATTTTATTAATTCCTAACAATTATAAAATAGCCTAATGTCACATTATTTGTTAATTCAAATTCCTACACTTCTAAATTAGTCTAATCTAATTCACATTTCTATTTAGATAAAATGAAAACAAAAACATGCTTGCAAATATTTATTTCCATTCATCTAACATTAAGCACATGAAATTTAAATTCTAATATAAATCTATCAATGGTGTGTGCGTGGCACCAAAACATCTGAATCTGTCACTAGGCGGAAAGCTAGACCTCTCTCCTCGACCACACCCCTGTCCTCCAACCTGCAACCACTCAAACACTTGACAAGAAAAACCATCATCAGTAATTCATATAATAAACATACCTCCAAAATGAAATAATCATTTAAAATTTGCAACATTTGCAAATTTCCATCTCATTTAATAAAAATTTACCATTTCTCATAGTTACCCAGAATGTCGATTCATCCAAGTCGTCTTAAGTCGACTGAATGATCTGCATACTAAGGAGGTCGTAAAATCGGTCATGACATCCCTCCCCACTTGGAAGAGACATCATCCCGATGTCATGTTAGCATCAACAACAGAACATATTCATAATTATTTGCAATGTAAGCATAAAATGATATGATTATCTCATTAATAATTTTTGAAACCAAATCAAAAGTATCATAAGCAATATCTCATAACATAGAATGGAGCAGTGTATATAAGTGTCTCCAACATGCTAGTCCAAACAACAACTGAAGTATAACAATATCCAAGACATCAAATACAAAAGCATCACACAAAAAACTCACTGTAGAATGAGTACAATGTCACATCAAAGGTCTATGATCTATCAAACATAAACAACATCTAACTGAAAAGATGAGGGAAGGAACAACACATGTCATCTGCATCCTCCCATGTAGCACTATCAGCTGAAAATTGGTCCCATTGGACCTTATACTAGAGCACATCAGCATTGCGCACTCTGACGGTATGCTGGTCAACGACTCGAGTAGGCTCCACTAAGACCACTCCCGGATCCTGCACCTGTAAAGCATGCCGATCGAAAATGTGAGAGGCATCAGGATGATAAGGTTTCAATAATGAAACATGAAAAAATTGTGAATACGGGCAAGAGCGGGTGGTAGAGCAAGTCAGTAAGCCATGGGATTGATGACTTCCAGCACATCAAACAGACCAACATAACACGGGGCTAATTTTGACACCCTGCCAAAAGAGATAGAACTCTTTTCTGGCCGTACACGCAAGAACACTTTATCTCCAACCTAGAATTGTTTGAAGGTGCAGTTCTTATCCGCATAACTCTTCTACCTATCAACTGCTTCCTTCAAACGTGAGTGGATCAAAGTCATTTTCTCCTCCATCTCGCGGAGCATATCAGGACCAATAACCACTTGATCCTCTACCTTGTCCCAACTAATGGGTGTGCGACATTTGCGTCCATACAACACCTCAAAAGGTGCCATACCTAAAGATGCATGATAGGAGTTGTTATAAGCAAACTCCACTGGTGAGATATATTCTTCCCACTTGTACTGCTGATCCATGTAGTATATCCTCAATAGATCCTCCATGACCTAGTTCACCCTCTTTGTCTGACCATCTGTCTGTGGGTGGTATAAGTACTAAAATTTAGTCATGTGCCTAGGGATGCATTCAAGGTTGTCCAGAACCTTGATGTCATCCAAGTATCCCTATCTGAAATAATAGTCTCTGGAACCCCATGTAATCGAAAGATCTCATGAATAAATTTCCTAGCAAGAGCTAGGGAACCATCTCGCAAGCTACCAGGTATAAAGTGTGCTACCTTGGTGAGTTTTTCAACTACCACCAAGATAACATCATGCCTCTATCTAGTCATGGTAAGACCGTGAATAAAATCCATGCTTATGACTTGCCACTTGTACTCTGGTATATCATGAGGGTACAACAATCCTGCCGGATGAATATGCTCAGCCTTGACTCACTGGCATTCTAAACATTGGGCCACAAAAGCTATAATATCATGCTTCAGCCCAAGCTAGAAGTACAATGGTCTCATGTCATTAAGCATCTTGGTCACCCCTAGATGACCGGCATAATGAACACAGTGTATCTCTTCCAAAACAATCTTCCTCAACCCTGGACGGTCGGGAATATACATCCTAGTTTGGTATCGTAGGATACCATCACTGTCAAAAGGATAGCCACTGAACTTGTAATCAGAAGGATCTGTCTATAAGGCAGATCGAACCATCTCATAATGGTCATCACCAGGTAACTACTTTAGCACATGCTCTCTCAAGCCTGTCCTGGTAGTGGATATAGCGGACAAATGCCTTCTCCTGCTGAGTGCATCTACCACTCTGTTCTTCTTTCCTTTGATATATTCTATACCAAAGTCATACTCGCTCAAGAAATCAAGCCAACGCCTCTGCCTCACGTTCAAATTTGGCTGCGTGAAGATATATTGTAATCCCATGTGATCAGTCCACAACTCAAAGGGTTTCCCGAGTAGGTAATGTCTCCACATTTGTAAGGCATGCATAATCGCTACAAGCTCAAGGTCATGCGGGGCATAATTCACCTCATGTTGTTTTATTTTCCATGACTCATAAGCCACAACTCTGCCATCCTGCATCAACATGCCTCCTAGGCCTTCACCTGACGCATCTGTGATAACTATAAATTGACCATTTGGATCAGGAATGGTCAATATCAGAGCGGACGTGAGCTTTTGTTTTAACAACTGAAAGGCATGCTCACAAGTCTCTGTCCACTCAAACCGTTTCCCTTTTCTCTAGAGGGATGTGATAGGTGCTGCTATCCTAGAAAAACCTTCCACAAACTTTCGGTAATAACCATCCAACCCCATAAAACTCTGAACTTCATGAACATTAGCAAGAGAAGGCCACTCAAGTATTGCTTTGATCTTGGTTGGATCAACCGCAATCCCTTCTCCGGATATGATATGGCCCAAGTAATGAATTCTCTTCTGGTAAAATGAACATTTGGATAGTTTTCCATACATCTTACGTTCCCTTAAGCACTGCAAAACTATTCGTAAATGCTCCTCATGTTCCTCAACAATTTTGGAATATATCAGGATGTCATCAATGAAAATCTCCATGAACTTATCCAGACAATCTTTGAACACATTGTTCATCAGGTTCATGAAAGCCGCTGTGGCATTTGTTAGCCCAAAAGGCAGAACTACAAACTCATAGTGCCCATATCTTGTTCTAAAAGTTGTTTTATGGATGTCCTCATCTTTGATTCTGAGTTGATGGTACCCAGAATGCAGATCAATCTTTGAGAACACCATTGCTCCTTTCATCTGATCGAATAGCTCATCTATTCGAGGAAGAGGGTATCGGTTCTTGATGGTCACTTTGTTTAACATCCTGTAATCAATGCATAAATGCAAAGTACCATCCTTCTTTTTAACAAAAATCACCGGTGCACCCCAAGGAGAAATGCTAGGACGTATAAATCCTTTATCAAGGAGATCCTAAATCTGAACCTTTAGTTCATACATCTCTGTAGTAGTCATGCTGTAAGGAGCTTTAGACTGTGGTTCAGTCCTAGGCTTTAGATCAATAGAGAAGTCAAACTCCCTTTTAGGTGGAAGTTCTGGCAAGTCTTCTAGAAACACCTCTCTGAATTCTTGAAGGATTGGATAATCATCTAAGTTAGGAGGTGTTTCCTCCAAATTCTTCATGTGGACAACAAAAAGTTTACACCCCTTGCGTTTGGCTCTCTTCAGCTACATAGCTGAAATCTATCGGAGTTCAAGAGGCCTTTTAACACCTCTGATCTCTACAGGCTTCCCTGAATCATCCAAACATCTAAAGGACTTGTCCTAGCAATTTACTATGGCTTTATGTTCAGTTAGCCAATTAATCCCTAGGATTATGTCATAAGAGCCAAGAGGTGCTACATAGAGATTCACTTGCGTTATGAAGCTAGGTAACTCTAATTTGCTGCAAACCAAACACTGTTCTACCCTTCACTCTACCTCGTTTCCATATTCTACAATCCATGGTTTAGCCATATAATTAGCTCTAATGGGTAATTTGGAAGCTACTCTAGGATCTATAAAACATTCAGTTGCACCAGTGTCCACAAGAATAGATACATTATGACCAAAAAGTTTACCTATCCTGAATAGGAGAAGCCTGAAATTTTGCCTGCCTGTTATCCACTGCAGTGTGGATATCATGCTGAGCTTGAGAGGCTTTACCCTCTCTCTAACCTAACCTCTGGGAACAGTGACTGGCAAAGTGGTCTCCACCATGAACATAGCAACCACCCTGTGGACCTTGTCATCCCTCAAACCTACTGTTCCTGTTCTCATTCTTGTTATTGTTGTTCTAGTTATTCCTGTTGTTGTTCTTATTTCCAGTATTTCCCTGGCCTTGATTCTTCATGTTCTTGATCTGGTGTTTTTCATTTCCCTTCTAACGGTTATCCTATTTTCTTTTGAAACCTCCTGATGTACCAAATTTTTGAGGCGCTCTAACTGCTAACAAGCTCTTCAGTTTTTCTTCCTATTTTAGAGCCTTTATAAGTGCTGGCTCCATCTATTCAGGCTCATGCATCAGTACCTCTGAAGCAATTTCTAGTTGTAACCCCATAATAAATTTATGAGTACATAATTCCTCATCATTCCAGTACTGTGGAACATATTTCACGAGATGACATAATCTGTCATGAAGGCCGTAACTGTCATGACTCCCTGTATTAAATATTGGAATTCTAAAATCTTTTTGTCAAAGTAAAGCTTTGGTAACCAAGGAGTTCTGAATAGTTGCAGAAATTCTTCCGAAGTGACCTATCTAGGTTCAAGCTTCTTTTTTGACATTATATTTTCCCACCAAGTCATAGCCTCCCCTCTTAACTAGAAGGTTGCCCACATGGCTCATGTCTGTCCTGTAAAATTCTGAACCTGAAAATACCTTTCCATCATAGCTATCCAAGCCTTAGCCTCATCTCCTAAGTCTTTCCCATTGAAAGTGGGAGGAGTGACCTTTTCGAGGTCCTTTCTTAGCTCTACTAAGATCTACTCTCTAGTCACAATCTAAATAGTGGCTGCTGCATCAGCCTTAGCTTTACGTTGTGCTTCTATTCTCCTATCCTCTTCCTATTTCCTTTGGGATTCTACCCTCAAATCCTTCTCATGTTTTTGTCTTACTTCCTCACTAGAATCTGCATGACCCCTTCCCTGAATACTACTCTCCAAGTGTTCCATTTTGTCCTTTTGTTGCTGCAAAAGTGTACCTTACTGAGTTAACAAGGCAAGTATCTGATCAAAGCATTCACTGGATTCCCTAGTGTCATTACTAGATCCTCCCTTACTAGCATTCCTAGTCATCATGATGACAAATCAAAATCCTGCATCGTCACACAATGCATAGCATTAGCATAAGACCCATAAGGCCACAGAGTAGAAACTCAGCTCTGATACCATATGTAAAGATTGAAATTACAACTAGATTGCCACATAAGCATAAAGCATAATAAGTTGAAAGTCAAAAAGACAAAGTCGACATTTCATTACATTTATCACATGTTACAACAAAAGAGGAACATACAAGCGACAAACTTGTCAAGTGTATAATGAATCAAAATATAATTACATATAGTTACATGCCGACCAACTTGTCAGATTTAGAAATCAACGTACAAATTATATTGTTACATCAAAGTTTATTACATTCAGAAGTGTCGACCAACTTTTCGATCACTACATAAGTACAACATGTAAGATAGAGTGAAGAAAAGAAGATAAACACTGGCAGTATCAACTCATCAGGTTCTGTCTCCTGAGCCTCGGACTGAGTCCCTTATGCTTCCTTGAGAATAGAGGTGGGGTCCAGGCACTTTTACCGCCCAACCATGGAGTGGTCAGCTCCGAAAATGATGAGCTTCCCCGGGGTTCTTCCTGACATGAAGAACACCCCGTCCCTGCATGAGAGGCCTAGCTTCTCACTACTGGCAGATTTAGATGGTCTTAGTGTAGCCGTGTAACTTAACCTATAGAACATATGCCTATAGTAGGTTCTATACAACAAATGTAGTAAGGGGTGAAGTTAACCAAGCATAATCAATAAGTACTTATGCAATTTTCTACTTTGGCCAAAGTAATTTTTATCCAGGTTTGAACTGGCAGGTAAGAACATTGCCCTCCCTTGTAATCTACATTCGGCACAACTTCCATCAATTGATACATTCCAAATTTAACATGAATCAGAAAAAATAACAGCATCTCGGAAAATTTATGTCAATAAATTCAACAATCAAAGCAAGGTGTTTAATAGAACTTAGTTAAAGCTTGAACAAAATTCGAGAAGGTTTAATGCCTATCAAGTTTTGTCTCTATTTCTCTTTAATTAATATCTATAACTTTCAGACTGGTAAAACATTGGGGAAGATATAAAATTTAGTAAAGTATTAAACACTAACCAAAAAAATGAATAGAGCATGTCATTAATTCACCAACTGACATGTTACAACACCAAAAATTATTACCACAATGTAATGTACAATTCGTCACACAATTATCTGACAAAGAACAAAACTGAATATCTTTAAAACAGAGTGTTAAATTTATAGGGTCAAATATCTATTGCTTAGTGAGTGAAAACTACAAATACAATAGAAGGATTAGAGTTCCTATATGGTCTTATCATATTTTTTACATGACATTGTGTGTGTGAAAATTGTACCTGATCTGTAGACACAACACTTCAGTAAAACATTAGAGGTTAGCAAAAATCAAAATCGTGAAAAATTGAAATCTAATTTAACCAAGAGATTTACTGCCTTCTAGTAGGTGCGAGATTAATGTTCTCAGATTGTTATCAAGATCAATGACCTAGACGACACCTAAATGAAGGATTTGAATGCAATTGATCTAGATATGAATTGAATGCAATTAATCTATATTTTTGAATTTTCTATGCAATAAGAATGATAAAAATTGATATGAAACTATGCTAATATGGAATTTGAAATGCTAAAATGATCTAACAATGATATGAAAAAGAATCTAAATGAATGTAAAAAAAAAACAAATTGATCTCACAATAACCTTGATTCGCAATAAGCTTTGATTCTCCAAATTTCAATTCTTCAAAATAGTTGTGCAATACGTAGATGACTTTGGCAAAGTAAACTTGCAAAATTATGAGATGATTTGAGATGACCTGAAGCCTTGATTTTATAGAAATACAGGGCTTTGGAGGTGCATGGGAAAAAAAAGCCATAAATCACTCAAATAACTCAGGTTGATTTTTGAGTTATTTTTAAATAAAGGATAATTAACTCACAAAAATATGCAAAAGCTAAGTTTTAACTCAAAATAGAGTTTAGCTTTAATTGATAATTGATAATTGTCTGCTTTTATGATTGTGCATGTTTTACTTATGAATTAATTTAATAATAAAGTGATTTATTTCCAACTTAACTGCTTTTAAAAATAAAACAATTGATTTATGGGTTAATCAATTATTTAATCAAACTTTTATTAAAAACTATATTATTAAATAATGATAACTTGCTTTAATTAATTAAATAAGAATTTAATCAATTATTCATATGATATTAGATTTATTGTAAAAATTAAATAATACAATTATTAATAGATAGAATTAAATTTAATTACACAATTAAGTAGCAAGATATTAAATCTAATTAATTAAATATGAAAATATTCAATTAATCAAACTTTAGGATAAATGTGATTTATTGCCCAATAATTATAAAATTAAAGATAATTATGATGATTAGGAATATTACTAGGAATATTTCCCGATGTATAATTTAAGATAATCAATTATGATTCGATGATGTTTAGATGTGCCTTAGATTAGGACTTTGATGTCGATTTCATTTGAATTGAAGATGTAAGAGATTAATGAACTTATAGCCCATTTTTGGGGTATTACATTTTGTCCCTCTTTGAATTACTGTGCGAAGCGCAGTGGTTCAAAGATAGTCTGTGTTTGATAAAGATATAAAACTGATGTTTGAAATTGATAATTGATATGAGACAGAAGCTGATTGATATTGATTTGATATGGAGATAATAGGTCCTGAATGACCAAAGATAGTGTTCACTGTAGCAGTGATGAACCGAGGATTGTGAAAAAGTGTCAAAATGCCTGATTCCAAACCTTAGGATTGCTAAGAAGTGAGTGACCGGTTCTAGACTCGATTGTCTTAGCAGAACTAGCAGGTATCACATCTGAATCCTTCAGTTGCCGAAGAACCAAGGAAAGAACACTATGATCCGATGGTTGCAAAAACTGATATAGTTTACAAGATTAGGAGAATACCAGATTGATATGGATCTTGATGAATCTGATATGCCCCAAGTGATGATAGATTTGCTCCAAACGATGAGGACTTTTGATGAATCAATAACTAGACGTGGTTTTTATCTTGATTACTGAGGAAGATATGATTGAATTTTATTTACAGACTTTGAATGATGTGCAATACCATGCCCCATTCAGGATGAAAATTGAAATCTGACAAGAAAAGTCAGTGTTGATAGTTTAGAAGCATGTTAATTGATTTGAGAAGTGGTTAAACACGTCCAAGAACACATTTTGCATCGTTGGAAGGTCTCAAAAGACCAAGTTTGACTAGGTTAAACCATGAGTTGACCATAGTTGACCAAGTTGAAATTTTGATAGTTTGATGTAAGATAATCGATTAAGTTGAATACTAGATTTCTATGATGATTGAAGGTTGATTATGTAAGTAGTTAGTAATATGAATGATTTCAGATTTTGATTTTGATCCCGAAAAAGGATTCTACTTGCTATTTCATTGGAGGAACCTTCATGTGGGATTCAGCTCTTGTTAGATTTGAAGATGCGATTTGAAGAATCGTTTAAGCACTGAAGTTTGTTTAGTCATTGTGAGATCATGCAGAGATGAAAAATGCAAAGAAGCATGCAATATGAAATGCAACCTAAGACCTAGGACCTAGTCACTGATCATATGTCGATTTGTTATCATCATTAAACTTTTAGGTAACCAGATAAATCAATACAATGCCCACTAGCTGAAAAAAAACCATAGACATATGAATATTGATTTGTATGCGCAAGAATCAATACAACACCCACTAGTCAACAACCATGGATATATGAATATTGATTTTATTTTCAGAATGTCGGATTAGATATAAGCACCAAGGCATAAACGCCAGGATGACTTGAATATCATGTCCATTTTGATATAGCAATTTGTATAAGTATCAAAACATAAACATCATGATGACATGAATATGCCTTGCATTTAAACACATCAAACAGTCAAGAGATCATTCTAAATCCAATGTGAATTACCCGTACTGACCCTTTATCGTTCACATCCTTAAGTAAGATCATGTTTCACAGTAGGAGAAAGAACTCACTTGAAAAGACAATAGTTAGATCAAACTTCTTTGAATCATCTGAGTATCAATGGTCGAGGTACGCATGGCCATCCAATTCAAGATAGAGGCTCTTACAGTCAGACACCATTTCAATCTAGAATTTCCAAAGATGTTAGATTTTCACATACAAGCAGAAGACAAAGAAAAGATTATGCCTGTAGTCATCACTCTCTAAATCCTATAAAGGACATCATTGAAGAGCTTGAAGGGACACAATATGCAAAAATCTCAATGCAAATCAGTAAGCATACAAGGAGATAAAGCATGAAAAGCACAAATTTTTTTCAGTTGAGTTTTGATGTTGATTGCGTTGTTGTAGATGCAAAATCCTTTCTAGAGACAAGACAGACTGACTGACTCACATGAAGCTTCAAAGGACTCTGACTAGATATGATCTATTTAAGATACATGGGAGACCATAGGATATGACATTGACTGCCCCCAAGTGTTAAACATTGATAGGATACAGACGCTTGAGCCGATTGGTGTACATACCGACTTATTGAAAATTAGAAATGCAGAAACAAACTGGGAGATATGTACAAACTAAAGCAAGACTGAAAGCTAGGAAAGACCAAGATTGCACGGATAGATGGAGCATTTGGAACAAGTGGCACCCGTTTGCTGGGTTTTCACCATCTTGGCAGAGATTCTATTTTTGCTACCAAGGTGCCTATTTCTAGGTTTTCACCAAGGCACTTTTTCTTCTTTTTTTTTTTTGTATTTTTTATTTTTCCAATTTTTTTTTGAATTTTTGATATTTTCTAATTTTTTTGTGAATCATCAAGCCGCCTATTGCTAGGTTTTCACCAAGATGTTCCTTTTTCAGGACTTTTTCTAATTTTTAAGATTTTTTCAGGACATTTTACCATAGACTGAATGCCTTAGGCATAGAATTTCTTCAGATGGAGAACGTTGATTGGTTCTCAGAGCTGTTCTCCTTCAGTTGTTGAGAGTTGATAGGCACCAGAGCCAAAAGTAGTAGTGATGACAAAGGGATCCAGCTAGTTGGGTTCGAACTTCCCCTTGTGTTCTCGATGGGATTGATTTTTAGGATTTTCTCTCAAGACTAGATCATCAACCTGAAATTCTCTGTGTCTGACTTTCTTGTTGTAGCCTCTAGACATTCTTTTCTGATATACTCTGAGATGATCATACGATGCTTGTCTGTGCTCATCTAGTAGTTCTAGCTCGTGTAACTTAGATACTTTGTAGTCATCATCAGTTACTAGACCATGCATTCTAATTCTTAGTGATGAGATTTCAACCTCAATAGGCAGTACCGTTTCAGACCCATAAACTAAAGTGAAAGGTGTAGCCCTAGTAGGTGTTTTGATACTTGTTCTGATACTAGTTTTGATACTTGTTCTGATACTAGTTTTGATACTGGTTCTGATATTTGTTCTAATATTGGTTTTGATACTTGGTATACTTGATAGCATCTTTTTCCATTGCAAACTCCCAAGCAAGATCATATTATGCAGTCCTAATGTCTAGTAAAGTGGGGAACAAGAGGGATTGGCAAGCTGGTCGATGAGATGGAAGATAAGAGAATAAAGGAGAATGAAGGGAAGAAATCCTCAAGGGAAAACTCCTCAAGAATACTCAAGCTAGAAAAAAATTGTCATGTAAAGCGCATTTGGATAAGCAATGAAAGGCTAGCATAGGATAAGTCACAAAATCATAATGCAAGAGCAAGAAAGGATGCAATCCAAAGGAGTAGACATGTCAAAAGGCTTCATAGCACCGTGTTTTACACTTTTTCTTTTTCTTTTTTTTTTTGATCAAGACCAAAGGGGAAAAGGATAGCGATAGGTGAAAATGAATGGAGGAAGATGGATATGAAGGCTAAACATGGAAGGAATGAAAGCAAGATCATCATCAGACAACTCACAAAATAGCCAAATGTTCGTGTACAAATCAACATTGTCAAGATCAAAGAGAGAAGAAGGAATGGATGAAATATGTAGAAGAACTATGCAGGATGCCTGATTGCCAGGTTTTCATCATGGTACTTATCCAAGGAGCCACAAGGGAGTTGTTTTCACCATAAGATGAATTTATTTCTCTTTACTTTTTCTACCAAGGTGCCTGTTTCTAGGTTTTCACCAAGGCACATTTTTTATTTTTTTATTTTTTCATTTCTTTTTTTTTTTTGGAAGAAGGCAAGCTTTTTAGATAATGCTCCTTGAAAGGATAAACCATGATATACCAAGGATTCAAATGATATGCTCAAAGATGCTGATAGGGAAAGGAATATGGAAGACAAAAATAGAAGATAAGGTTTTATGTAAAGCAAGTGAGGTTGGAAGATAGGAGGAATAGACAAATGAAGAAAAATGATAGAAGGTAAAAGGATAATGCATGGAAGGATTGTGAAAGGGTAGATGGAAAGGAAGGCAAGCTCAAAATCAACACATACCTTGAAGGGTGGTGAGAGGATGGAGGAATCATGAATGAAGGAATACGTTAAGGAATATGGTGAATGGATAGTAGAGGCTGTGGTTTAGGCACATGGAATGGAAGAATTTTTTGGAGGGAGATGAAGTAGAAGTCTTTGGAAGCTTGAATGTCAATTTCACTTTTTGCTCAACACCAGACTCTTTCAAGAGAGACTTTGGAATCCATATAGCCATAGGATTTTTATTTCCTTTTGATGATCTGGAGAGAATATTTTCAATGATGGCTTTTGGAACCCATACTTGTCTTGTAATTTTTTTCTTAGATATCTCTTTTGACGTTATGTGTCCATGTCGATTAGAGGAGACATGGTAATCTTCTCTTTTTGATGGATTCTTGTATTGCTTCTTTTTCTTGTATTGAACATTCAAGTTACTTCCAAAAGACTTGGGACTTGTGGAAGAAGGAGGATATGACTAGTTTAGATGGGTGGGTGGATGAAAAAAATTCAAGGGTATGCATCTATGTTGATCTTGGGGAAAGATAGGAGATGGAGGGACGTAGGGACCCAAGATGGATGATGAATTAGGAGAGTTAGGAGGGGAAAGTGAAGGGACATAAGGACCCAAGATGGAAGGCAGACATGAAGCCTTTAGTAGTGGTGGAAGAGGTCCAAGGATGGAAGTGGGAGATGCAAAAGGATAATCAATAAGTTCATTAGCATTTATACGACAATCAAGGATATCAGCATCTTTAGAGTGAGCATTGGAATTTTCAATAGAATCAAGTATATCTTGAATATGAGCACCTTCTTTGATAGGATTGTTCAAAGCTTGCAAAGACTTAGGAAGATTAGAAAGTGGAAGCAAACATGGAGTGGTAGAATAAGAAGATGGAAGACTTTGATCTTGACAAGGATCTTTAGATAACATAAGCGCATAATTTGTCTCTCAATTTTCAATAGGCTTAATATTGGAAGTAACAAAACCATTTTTACCAACCTTAATGGAAGTATCATCTTTGGAAAGCACAAGTGTAGTAAGGTTATTTTGATTGTCAATAAGTTCAACAGTGTAAGTAGCATCATGATCTTGCTTAGGAGAAGATTTAAGACATGGTGGAATGCATGAAAAAGGGTGTGCAGGATCAAAAGATTCCTAAGGTGGATAAGAGACATCATGAAAAGGAGTGGATGACATGGAGGGTTCTTGATCTTGATCTTTCTTTATGTTCTTTTCTTCATCATTTTGAGTCCTCTTGACATGGAGCCACTTCTAAGGACAAGGAAGCATGTTGGGATTGTATGGAAGACTGTTGCAGAGATGGTGGAGGATTGGCTGAAGTGGGAATTATAGCATATGAAGGCTTAAGCTCTTTAGGTTTAGCATCATTGAAAGTATTTGCAGCCAAGTGAAGGTTAGCTTGAGTTTCTTTAAGAGGTAGCCCTGGAGGATAACTATAGGGAACCACATGAAAAGTATCAGGGCTTGTGTTGAATGAAGGTTTTGTGAAAGATTTGAAAGACTCAGAAGCTTTAGGAAATGTACGGATATTGGAGGAAGTAAGGGATGGAAGGGAACTGTCACAAGACAAAGGTTCAACATTAACATGATCTTTCTTGAGAGTGTAATCTTTATTTTTAGCCTGAGAGCTCTTAGAGGAGAGATCCTTATACTATTGACGTTTCAAGCTAGCATGATGCATTTTATAGTCCTCAGCAGTAGTAGATGGATCATAATCAAGGTATTGTCCACAAAAGCCATCAAAATCTCTTTCAAAATCAGAATTATATGGATCACCATCATGATCTATCCAATGTGATGGCCCATTTGTAGTAAGCAGGAATGAATGACGAGGAGGATTCTTAGGAACAGAGGTGTCATAGGTATCATTACATTGTCTATCATCATAGTCATCATAGTCTCCAAAGCTGGATGTGTCACTCTCCATGGAAGAGGTATCATAAGGGTTGTCACGTTGCTCACATTTTGTTTGAGGGCATGGTGACATGTACAATTCTTTATCAAATGGAAAAGAGCATAGAGTTTCCATGGAGAACTCTTTAGGTTCCTTTTCTTTCTCAAGTTTGTCAAGCTGGACTTGCATAGCTTGTAGCTGCTTCATCATAGCAGTGATTAGAGCTTCGTCCTCTTGTGTACTGATTCTTTGAGACATGTGTACTGATTCTCAATAGCTATTGCTCTATTCTTGACATAGTGATTTGTTCGATAGATTCTGGAACTAGGCTGAAAAAGCTGGGTATCTGGTAATTCTGACAACTTTCTGACACTTTTTCTAAATTTTCCCAAATGACACTCTACAGACTTGTACGACAGTGGGTATGCTATGAAATGATAGTTACAAAACTCGTACGACAGTTGGGTAGCAATGAAACAATAGTTGAAAAACTCATATGACAGTTGGGTAGCAATGAAAGGACAGTTGAAAATCTCATACGATAGTTGTAAGATTTTGACTTTGAGAATTTGCTGGCATCGAAACTCATACGACACTAGCTACTCAATCATACGAAAAATGGGTTGTAATGAAATGACACTTGATAGAAACTCATCTGACTTTCTGACTTTCTGAGATGACTTTTGACTCCAGAAAAGAATTTTACTTCAGATTTTGCAAATTTTGAGTTTTTAGATTCAGATTGTTTGCAAATTTCAATGTCTAGATTTGAGGATTGTAACAGATTTGTCTCTTTTCAGTAACCATATAGATAAATAAGCACGCAAAATAGAAAGCAAGTGATTTCAAGCATGTCTGAAAATAATGAACAAGGGAAAAAGAAACCTTGCGCATGAACAATCAAGTGACTTATTCATTCTAATCCTCAGAAGTGCTAATTGTGTATGTTCCAAAATATTTTGCAATAATGCACATATACCCTATAAAATGAAAATTTGGCCTCGCTAGGGTTTTTAGTAATGGTTTGACTTTGAAACTTTTATGATCCAAAGGGGTAAACTCCAATCCCAGTGCACCAGGGTTTTGACACAGTTCGAGAACTTAATCTTCAGGAGCTCCTAGGGACATCTGACAACCCAACAATGAACCATACCCATGGAGATTTCTTCCACAAGGACATTTATATAATGGCTGTCACTACCACAATGAAAATGGCTATGACCGCTTGAGGTTCCATCAACGCAGTTTTCCCTGTGAAGGGATTTGTCTGCTATGGTTAACCCTTTCTAAAGATGACTCACAATAGTATACCACAAGGGGACTTGGCTCTAGATCTAAGGTTTTTGACACCTTTTCACTTTTAACCCAAACAAAGCAAGCAGATTAATCTGACATGCTAAGACAAAGTTTTGCTTCACCAAGGTCTATGATGCTAACTCCACGTGATCTATCAACCTCTCTAGGGAGAGAATGTATCAATCAATAAGAGAAGGCACACTAACCAATTTTGATTCACCAAAGCTCATGATGTCAACCCCACGTGATCTATCAACCTCTCCTAGGAGAGAATGTATCGATCAAGAAGAGAAGACACACTAACCAAGTTGAATGTGAAACGCACTAAGTATCCTCCCTACCTACAAGGATTCTATCGTCAAGAAAGATTTCTCTAGGAACCCAATCTCTCAAGAATCATGAATAGTGTTCATAGGGCCTAATTACTATGTGAGCATAGATATATTCTCAAAAGCAAATCTACCAAAAGTACCAAAAAGAAGAAAGAAGAACACTTAACGCTTAAAGCGAATATGAGATGAGTCCACAAGGTGGAACACTTAACACCTCACACAAGCTAAAAATGAGTCCCCAACTTAAAAAACAAGTGAGTTCCTAAAAGCACAAAAGAGTTGCCAAGTGGAACACTTAACGCTTCTGTCTTGTTGACCCCTCCCCTTTATGGCGCTGAGATTGCAACTATGGGGCGCAAATGAGGGGCCGATGGATTAGCGAGTCCAATAACCTAAGATAGTAATCAAGATCAATCACAAGTATCTAAGACTACTTAATGAATCTTTAAGGGGTCACAACCTAGTATCAATTATGCAAGTGTGTAAAACAAAAGCATGAAAAGAATCACCCAAGCTAGACACACGAGAGATTTATGTTAAGTCCCAAATAGAAATGTCATTAGATGAAGGAGAATATCTGGGATCCTTGCAATGTGCTTAGTAGATTTTACCTGATTTTTAGGAATTTTTGTTGAGCTTTACTATGCAAGCAAGCTACTAACTCTTCAACAAGCCAACAAGCAAACAAGATATGCAAGGTATATTCAACTTATGAAAACCCTAGGGCTAGATATAAAAATCAATTTTTAAGAGCAATAATAACCAGAAATTAATCCAAATGACAACTCATATTATGCATTGAATCATATGAAAAATAAGTGCATACCCATCACAAAATTTTAATTTTTTTGCACTGCATTTGACCTAGTCAACAAGATCTAATTTTTTTGATATGATTTTGTCAACAAAAATAGAAATTCAAAATAGAGACCCCTACTAAAAAATAGAGAGATTTCCAAAAATGCAAAATTTTTAGAAAAACCTCTTCATTTGGGCCCTAGAGACCCGTTTTATCAAAACAGACCAGTTTTTGTAAATTGACTATTTGAGCTATTATATCATGTTTAAATTTAAAACACAAAGAATGAAACCCCTATAAAATTTAAAGGTTTTTCCAAAAATATAATTTTTTTTGAAAAATATGCTGATTTACGTTAGATATTAATTTTTTCTCAAATTTCAAGAAACAATTATTAAAAATTCAAACCATCTCTGAAAATTCTACATTTTTTACTATAGGTTCCTTGATATGTCAGAAAGTTGCAAAAAAAATTTTAGACCAAAAAAACAAGCCGTTTGGGAGATAAAATTAAATCTTTGAAACTTTGGGGCTTTATCTCCCCAAAAAAATCAAAACCATCATGCAAAGGTGGGTTGCCCCATGGTGGGCACCAGAAATGTGTGTGTGAAAATTGTACCTGATCTATAGATACAGCACTTCAGTAAAATATTAGAGGTTAGCAAAAATCAAAATCGTGCAAAATTGAAATCTATTTTAACCAAGCGATTTATTGCCTTCTAGTAGGTGCGAGATTAATGTTCTCAGATTGTTATCAAGATCAGTGACCTAGATGACACCTAAACAAAAGATTTGAATGCAATTGATCTAGATATGAATTGAATGCAATTAATCTATATTTTTGAATTTTCTATGCAATAAGAATGATAAAAACTGATATGAATCTATGCTAATATGGAATTTGATATGCTAAAATGATCTAACAATGATATGAAAAAGAATCTAAATGAATGTAAAAAAAAAACAAATTGATCTCACAATAGCCTTGATTCGCAATAAGCTTTGATTCTCCAAATTCTAATTCTTCAAAATAGTTGTGCAATTCGTAGATGACTTTGGCAAAGTAAGCTTACAAAATTCTGAGATGATTTGAGATGAGCTGAAGCCTTGATTTTATAAAAATCCAGGGCTTGGGAGGTGCATGGGAAAAAAAAGGCCATAAATCACTCAAATAACTCAAGTTGATTTCTGAGTTATTTTTAAATAAAGGATAATTAACTGACAAAAATATGCAAAAGCTAAGTTTTAACTCAAAATAGAGTTTAGCTTTAATTGATAATTGATAATTGTCTACTTTTATGATTGTGCATGTTTTATTTATGAATTAATTTAATAATAAAGTGATTTATTTCCAACTTAACTACTTTTAAAAATAAAACAATTGATTTATGGGTTAATCAATTATTTAATCAAACTTTTATTAAAGACTATATTATTAAATAATGACAATTTGCTTTAATTAATTAAATAAGAATTTAATCAATTATTCATATGATATTAGATTTATTGTCAAAATTAAATAATACAATTAATAATAGATAGAATTAAATTTAATTACACAATTAAGTGGCAAGATATTAAATCTAATTAATTAAATATGAAAATATGCAATTAATAAAACTTTAGATAAATGTGATTTATTACCCAATAATTATAAAATTAAAGATAATTATGATGATTAGGAATATCACTAGGAATATTCCCCGATGTAGAATTTAAGATAATCAATTATGATTCGATGATGTTTAGATTAGGAATTTGATGTCGATTTCATTCGAATTGAAGATGTAAGAGATTAATGAACTTATAGCCCATTTTTGGGGTATTACAGACATGTGACCATTGAAATCCTAAATCAACACTTCAGGAAACCATAGAGAACAATTTCTAAAAATACTATATCCTAAAGTTTCAGTGATCATAAGATGCATAAGCCTTAATGATTCAACACGTCTTTCAATTTAGTCTAACATCACGCGATCAACAAGCAGCCAAACACAGCTACAAAATATAGGTAAGGTATTTACATTGACTGAACAATCTTCACAATTTAGAGATTCTTGCACCTCTATCGTTCCCATCAATGACCACTAATATATTGATCTAGTATTATGCATTCCTATGAAGACAATTATCAATAGGTTTAATACCATAAAAATGTAATTTCATCATATAATTACTAGTGTATAGAATAGAAATCATGGATATAATAGTCTAGGAACTTGCGTTTGGCTTCTCACGGTCTCTAATTGGATCAATTTTAAACAGCCACGACCACTTTTCTTTGAGACATTCTGTCAAACAGCTCGCATGCCTCGTCTATGCTTTGACATTTTTCACACCTGATTACTATAAAGAGGCGTAGGGTAGAGAGAGGTTATCATTTTACTAGTTGAACTGCCAGATGATATTCTCCTACTTCTTGGTTGAGGATAACACTTAACGATTCATCTCTCAGTCTTTGGAATGGCAACTGCAGAGGTGGATAAGGGTTAATAGCTATAGGGAAAGTAAATATGTTTCATCCTATGGATAGCATTATATATAAAGTGTAATGGCAGATATACAGCAGCAACAAGTACTATGCTGCTATGTTATGTTCTTCAATCTCCCCTGAGTCTGCAACTCCCATGCCCTTCCTCCTTAAGACATTTGAAAAAAAAAAATCCCCCTTTTCACTGTTCTATTAAAGGTACCAATCTAAAGTATTCTTAAACATATTTTGTTAAAAGAACCTGCAATTTGTTTTTGATTCGATGACAGTCTATGAATTAACTTAATCACATAATACTTTTATTTCAAAATACAAATGCATTATGCCGAAAGAGATTCAAGGAGTTTTCATGAGGAAAAACCTGGAATCAACGGTGAAGCCTGTATGTGGTTTAATCCTTCCAATCTTGCTCGTTGCTGTAGGTGCAAATGACTAGTGTGTGTTCTCTAAACTAAGCACAGAATAGTCCTACATTAAGTTTAGAGGAACGACCTGCCTCCATTATAGTGGCGTAAGAGCTTCTAAAGACTGCCCATAATTTTTTTCCAGCCACTCCTCCTGCATGTCTGAGAATAAATCTCCGATAATGAAAAATTTCTTGGCATTTAAGTATTACTGGCCATTAACCGTTTCTTGGCCTTACTAGTTTCTTGATTTACTTCCGTTAATAATGAAAGTAAAGGAAAAGAATACAATTAAAGCACACACACATACTTTAGAAATCACAATTTTATTAATTCCTAACAATTATAAAATGGCCTAATGTCACATTATTTGTTAATTCAAATTCCTACACTTCTAAATTAGTCTAATCTAATTCACATTTCTATTTAGATAAAATGAAAACAAAAGCATGCTTGCAAATATTTATTTCCATTCATCTAACATTAAGCACATGAAATTTAAATTCTAATATAAATCTATCAATGGTGTGTGTGTGGCACCAAAACATCTGAATCTGTCACTAGGCAGAAAGCTAGACCTCTCTCCTCGACCACACCCCTATCCTCCGGCCTGCAACCACTCAAACACTCGACAAGAAAAACCATCATCTATAATTCATATAATAAACATACCTCCAAAATGAAATAATCATTTAAAATTTGCAACATTTGCAAATTTCCATCTCATTTAATAAAAATTTACCATTTCTCATAGTTACCTAGAATGTCGATTCATCCAAGTCGTCTTAAGTCAACTGAATGATCCGCATACTAAGGAGGTCGCAAAACTGGTCATGACAGAGAAGCTTCCAGTAGAGATGTGCGCTTTCTCTGTATCATCTTCTGGAGCTCGTTGTGTGCTCGAGAAGAAATACTCATCCGTCCCCTCCACACAGAAATCATCAGTCGAATACCAATGCCATGTTAGAAGATTCTAGTAATTTCTACCAACAACTTTGCGGGTTAAGATGAAATTTTCCAGAATAAGTAGTTTCTGGAAATTTACACCTTCTAGAAGGGTTTCCAGAAATTTCTCTAGAGGCCCTCTAGCTGGATTAGGGATTAGGTAAAGTTTCTAATATTATATTTAGAATGTTCTAGATATGTATGTCCAGTATGTGAAAATATTCTAGAGTTTTCTATGTAACTTCTAAGCCTTCTATAAAAAGGCATTTTGTAATTGTGTTTCAAGCAAGCAATAAAAATGGTTTATGTGCCGTAGCACATTTATAATATCTGTGTATCTTCTAAATCTGTGTTTGTATTTTTGGTTTGAGGAGTGGATCCAATCCATCCTCCCCTACAGAATTCATATCAGAGCCAGGGCAAGCTCTGTAATTGCTGAGTGTGAAGCTGTGTGAGATAGGTATGTTATAACAAATCTTGTGAGGTCTGAGGTGCTAATCTTTTGTCTGTGTGTGCACAGTTAGAAGAATCTGGAGAAGTTTTTTAATGCTAGAGTGTTCAAAGCTGTAGAAGGCTGTCGTTCAATGAGTTAAGAGATTATAGAGGTTGCATGAATAAGAAAAGAAGTTGCTAAAGCATGCACAGCTACCAGAAATTGATCGTAGGCATTAAAAAATAAAAATCGGTAAAGAGGAAAAGATAGTCAGCCAGATTGATAGTATTTTGTTGCAGTATTCTGAGGTGGTGCTGATTAATTATGTGTGCTAATAATTATGTGAGGTTGTGAAAGAATTGATCATTGTTTGCAGCCAAAGATAGAAAAATTGTAAATGAGAGTGTAGTGTTGATTGAAACAAAAAAAAACAAAAATTAGAATTGAAAGGAAGAATTTTTAGAAAAGGCTAGAAGATATAATAGCTGTTGAGCAAGGTCAAAGAGTTCATTGTTTCCTGAACCATAAAGAAGATGCAAGAAGAAATTATGGATACCACTGAAGGAAAATGTGAAGGCGCTGCCTGAAGAATGCAAGGTAATTTTGATTATTTAAATGTGTTTTATCAAAGATAAGATTATCAGTTCAAGAAGTTGTTCAAGGATAGTCATAAATTGAACATTCTAGAGTTTTCTGGTTCTTTAAGTGTCCTGGGTTGGATGTTTATTTGAGTTTTGAAAATTTGAGAAGTGCCTGAGTTGTTAAAGTGAGTTCAATAATTTAATCCTAATGGGAAAAGCTGGTAGAGTTAAGAAAGAAAAATCAAATAATTTAGAAGAAGAATTAATAAGGGTGAAGAGAGAAAATACAAATTTAATATGTGAAAAAGGTCTTTTGGAAGAGGAATTGGCAAAATTAAGAAAAGAAATGGCTACGCACATAAGAGAGGGGTTAGCAGAAAAATGTAAACTTCAAGAAAGAATTTGTGTTTTTTATGAAGAATTAGACAAAGCTGAAAAGAAAAATGAAGAGCTAGAAAAAAAGTTAAAGTTGTTTGATGATACTAAGAAAATAAATGACGATTTAGAGGAAAAAATGAAGAAGCTAGAAGAAGAGAATAATACATACAAGAAGGAAATCACAAAACTAACAGAAGAGAATGAATGTTTAAAGGAAAATAAATTAGTGCATGATGTTTCATGTAGTACAGAGGATTTGAATTTGTCAATTGAGAAGTGTGATTTTGCTGAAGTTATTTGTAAAAAAGAGTGTGATGATGAAAATATAAGTTGTAATGATAAAGAAAAAGACACTAGTTGTTTTGATGGCAACATTGGTTTGAAGATTATGAAAAGAATGGGATACAAGGGTAAAGGACTAGGAAAGAATGAGCAAGGAATGAGGAATATAATTGAGCCTAAAATTAGGCCAAAATATGAAGGTCTTGGATATGGTACAGACAATGGAAATATGCATACAGGTACAAGTGAATCAACTAAAGGAATGAAGTCTATGCAGTGTTCGCATTGTAATAGGAAAGGGCATACAGAGGATAGATGTTGGGATCTACATCCTTGCAGTATTTGCAGTTTGAAGAGTCATTGTGAAAAGACATGTTGGAATAAAGTATCAAAGAATGCTTCTACGAAAGGTTACATGAAAATGGATTGTGGATGGAGCTACGGATCAAGTTGGCAAAAAATTACAGGTATGATCAAGAATTTGTTCAAGTATAAAAATTCACATGTGAAAGCTAATGGAAATGGAAATTATAGCAATAGTAAAGACATAAAAAATATTTATGGCAAGACATCTATAGATGGAAAGATTCCAGAAAGTTCCAGATTCAGGTTTTGAAGAACTGCCGCAGCAGTTGGACAAAGACAAAGGCATCAGTGGATATGAAAAATGACATTTTGGAATAAGGCATAAGAAAGGCTTTGGCATCAGGAAAATGAAAGGATGTTGATAGTAAGAGAAGACAAGAGGGAAGAGAAAAAAAGAATTTGAATGCCGCAACATTCGTGGACAAAATTCAGGGAATAAGATCTTGATGTATAATTATAGATTTTGATGTAATTAGTGGTAGAAATTAGGGGGGAGTGTTAGAAGATTCTAGTAATTTCTACCAACAACTTTGCGGGTTAAGATGAAATTTTCCAGAATAAGTAGTTTCTGGAAATTTACACCTCCTAGAAGGGTTTCCAAAAATTTCTCTAGAGGCCTCTAGCTGGATTACGGATTAGGTAAAGTTTCTAATATTATATTTAGAATGTTTTAGATATGTATGTCCAGTACGTGAAAATATTCTAGAGTTTTCTATGTAACTTCTAAGCTTTCTATAAAAAGGCATTTTGTAATTGTGTTTCAAGCAAGCAATAAAAATGGTTTATGTGCCGTAGCACATTTATAATATCTGTGTATCTTCTAAATCTGTGTTTGTATTTTTAGTTTGAGGAGTGGATCCAATCCATCCTCCCCTACATGCCAGGTACATGTGCAATTATATTACAATACTCCAATGTTTTTCTCTTTCTTTTTTCCTCAAGGATAGTTTTATTAAATAATGAGTGGTGCGTGTGCAATTGTATTCCAGTCATCTGGCGTAATGGCGGAGAAGATGATGCAATGGATTGAGAGCGAGGAGTGCATGCAAAGGTGCGGTTTGCAGAGAATGAGTACGGGCATGTCTAATGACGGTATTTGTGAATATTCCGATTTTACCTCTAAATTGTGCTCAGACAAATGCCAAAATAGTTGCCCTAATATTGTTAATCTCTACCAAAGTCTCGGAGCAGGAGAAGGTAAGAGGCCCATTAGTCTTGTTTGATTCTTTCTAAGGAAATATATATGATTTTATTGAACGGGATGGTAACAAGAATAAGGAATGTAGGAATATATTTACCTCACCTGTGCGAAGCTCACAAGACACGAAGCAGGAGAATGATGTTCGAAACTGTTGCAGCTGGGCCAGCCGTGAAGACGTTTTCCCTTTCTGATGTTGCTCCTGCACCGTATTAGAACATATATTTGTACTTCATTGTCATTAAAATTGTAATTGAGCTATCTTTTCCAATAATTCAAACATAAAGTATCTATGGATCTGGATCTTCGCATGTCTAGATCTAGTAGACGTTTTCCCTTGCTGGTGCTGCCTCCGCACCCTAATAGATCAACATATATATACTTCATTGCCAGTAAAATTGTATCTCATCAATGCTATAATCTCCATTATTCATAGATTAAGTTATCTATGGATCTGTAATTTCTCATATTGTAGATTCTTAATTGAAAAAACATTTCAGTGCAATTTGCTGGTATGTTTTTTGTTTTTTGTCAGTTTGTCTCGGATGAAATTTTATATTGCATAAAATTAATTGTCTATACAAATTTCACCGTATGAAATGTTATGAAAACTCTTAAGTCAGCACGTTAATTTTATATTGTTCTATTTTTATTTCCAGCTTCCCTGATGAACGACTTGAATGAAGTCATATGGCACACGTTGATTAGATTAATTTCAATTTCGTGACATATAATGGTATCTTAGACACAATTTTATTATATTAGGAAGGTGCAATGATTCCGTCAATATACGATATGCTCTTTGTAATGTATTAGAGGTTGGGAAAATTCAAGCAAGAAAGTTGGAAGAACTGAACACTGTGAATACAAAGCTAATAAAAATTATTTACAGGTAGAATTAAAAACAAGAACAGAATAATTGAAATGTAAACATGAAATATCTTTTCACAAATATTAGTTTCTAAATGCAAATGTCACACACATGGAACAGAATAGAATAGAATCATGAATTAGTTCTCATTTAGTTCTCTCTTGTTCAATGAAGTAAGATTGAGATTCCTTATATTAAATTTGCAACAAGTTACAATCCTCCTCACAATCAAAATTATGAAGAATGCAGATACAACATACCTCCATGTCAACCTTATTGCTGCCATAAGGAATTTGGTAATCCAAAATTCCCTTGGTTATGGATGTTAGAAAAAACAAAACTGACATTTGTATATCTGAAAATTATGCAAAAAGTTGGAACTTCATAGAATAAAGGCATGACATAACTCTAGGCCCCTACCACATACACAAGAATAAGTCACAACTTGTGAATATTCATCACAAAGGCTGTGTTTAAAGTAATAATTTTTGTTTCATGCATTATACTATAAATGAAAAAAATACATTAAATAAAGAGAAATAAGACTCATGAAAGGAGAAGGAGAAAGGATTTCACATTATACAAACTTATTAGAAAGTTTAATTACAACAAGATATACACTTCTAAGCAAGGAAGAGGTTGTATAGAAGGATATAAATCGCATAAAAAGAAAGATTGTTAAAAGAAAGTTCATATATGGAAAGACTTCAAAGTATTAAAGATTCCACCAACAAAAAGATAATAGATCATTTTAGATGAGAAAATGAGGAACATAGAGAGATTCATTGGTCCTGAAGTGAAAGGACAAGGTAAAAGAACTATTAGGTTGCTAAAAAATGAACACTACACAAAAAGAAAAGGCCCCAATCATTTAATATATTAAGATTAAATGGTGGAGAATAATATAATAGAAAAGAGAGATTCTAATGTATATTTTTTACAACGCCCCACTACAATTCTATGTGGCGAAGCACCCTGCAAACTATAAAGGGGGGGGCAGCCATTAGAGGTGCTTCATTTATCATGATAGCTTTTTATGGTCATTCAAACTGATTGGAACAAGACTAAATGGAAGGTGCATGTTAATCTTAAAGAGAGTAACTTGACGGGTGCTAAAGGCGATTTCGTTATTATAGGTGCTAGTGATTCATTCCATCTTTAGTGTTTCCATAAGAGGATGCATACTGAAACAAATTAAGTAAGCCAACATTCTATGACTGTATCGATGAACCAGCCTACGTGCCCAAGGAGATGTGTTCATGCTTCGAGGTTGACGTTTCAATGAATGTCATTAAGGATGGTACTTGTTCTTTTGTCAATGGCTACTACATATATAAAACTAGTAGTTATCTTCTTTGCTTGCTTTATTGAGCTATTTATGTATGCCAATTGATTTGATCCAGATGGCATAATATCAGTCAGTAGCTTGCACAAGTTCGATTGTAGCCATGATTAGATAAATCATAATATCCATTATTAAGAAAATAAGAGATCTATCTTCTAAATTTTGAACAAATTATCTAAATTCAATAAAATAAGCAAGAGAATATTTTTTTCTATGATTAAAATACAATATAAAGTCACCAATAATAAGTATTTGATTGTTTGGAAAATTTCTAAAAAGAAAAAATTCTTGGTATCATATTTAAGTCTCAAAAATATTCTTTTAGCTAAAGACAAAGGATCATTAATAGGATGTGTAACATGAAAGATTTCATAATCCAAATCTTCACAACCCAAGAATAGCTTCAAGAAAAAGCCTTTCATGAGAGAAGAATGGACACAAATAGCAATTTCTCTCAAAAGGAAAATTGCATTAGAGAGAATGAGAAAAAATAAAAATATAATATTCATCTTTATGAAAGGAGAATAATAAACCCTAAAGGAATGTGCAAATCTAAAGGTAAAAATGTATTTAATAATTATAATAATTATTAAATACCTACAATGAAAGGATAAGTAAATATTAAGAGAGGAATAAAAGGTGACTCAATTAGGATAATTAAGTGGAAAGAACATTTTACTCTAACACCCCCCCTTAAGATGAGCTTAGGGAGAAGCTTCAAACTAATGAAAAAAAGAAAAAGAAAATACAAATAAAAGATAGAACAAAAATTTGGGTCCCAACAAAATGGCCTGATGAGGTACCCAATCACAACCAAATCTCTGTAAAGTGGAGAACTAGAAAAAACCACATGGAAAAAACTCTACTCCAAAAAGAGATGAAGGAACATGCTAAAAAAAAGGAAGGAAGGCCTCAATGAGACCCCCCAAAGGAAAATTTTCGTCACCCGAAGCGTCGAGCGCAAATGAAGATGGCATAGTGATGCAAAAGGTTTAGTGAATATTTTTACAACCTTCTCTATGGTAGGAATATACTCCAAGATAAGAACACTATCTTGTATCAGCAACTTGATAAATTGCATGTGTATCTTAATGTGTTTGGTTTGGTGATGCTCTATTGGGTTGCAAGAAATGTGAATAGCACTTTGATTGTCACACCAAAGAAGAGTGGGCCTATTTAGAAGAAAACCAAACTTAGTCATCAACTATCAAATCCATAAAACCTCTTGACTAGCAAGAAAAATAGCTCTGTACTCGACTTGTATAGATGATAATGCACGAGAAGTTTGCATCTTGTAAGACATGTGATAGGATGAGAACCAAGACAAAAAATAAATCCACAAGTATACTTCCAATCATTCATATCACCAAACCAATCCAAGTCAGTGAAGCCAACAATATCCATTTGACAACTTTCTAATGACTCTCATGTCAATCATGTGATAATATAGAGACAAGGCCACCTACAAAGGAAAGATCAAGGTGAGTATTTGTTAGTTACAACAAGCTCCCAACCAACTATCAATACAAAGTAGAGTCTATTAATGTAGTGCAAGTGGGAGACAAAATAATGCTTGACTAAAATGGTGTCGATGCAGGCTTGCAATCAAGCATCATAAATCATTGGATCATATCAAGAGCATACTTATGCATGAGTATGAAATCCCATCTGAAGACTCAATAACTTGTAGGCCCAAAAAAATAGTGTAGAAGACCAAGATCTATCATATCAAACTTCTCCATCAAAGATCTCTAAACACTCTAAATCATAGAGGATGGTCCACCTGTAAGAAGAAGATCATCAACACATAGCACAAGAATCAAAAGATCTTCCTCATGACACTGAATGTACACAGTAGGATCAGAATGACATCGAGTGAAGTGTGAAGAAAGAAGAAAGAAGTCCATCTTCTCATACGAAGTTTGAGGGGCTTTTTTCAAACCATATAATGATTTCCAAAGTCTACAAACTTAAGAGAAATCATCTACAAAACCCTGAGACCGCTCCATATAAATCTCCTCAAGTAGCTCTCCATACAAGAAAGCACTCTTCACATCCATCTGAAACACTCTCCATCCCTGTGAAGCTATAAGGGAGAGTACAAGGTGAATAGAGTTCATCTTGGCTACAAGATCAAAGGTTTTGGAGTAATCAATACCCTCCACTTGATAAAACCCCTTTGAAACAAGACATGCCTTATACTTATCAATCAAACTATTTGCAGCATATTTGGTATGATACACCCACTTGTAGCAAACAAACTTTATCCCTTTTGAAAGAGAACAAAGATCCTAAGTGTGATTCTTCATCAAAGAAGAATACTCATCATCCATAGCCATATCCCACTCTAGATGTCCTCTCACCTCTCAAAACTTTTGAGGGTAATTTGAAATGGACTGACTCAGAAGGATAGATCTAGATGTATGAGTAGGAGTACAATGAGTATCTCAAGGATCACTTGCAAAAGATCTAGCTACCTCAATAGTCAAACAAGCCCACTTGGGAAAAGGTTGAGAAACTGGTGGTGGTGGAGATGGTGGATTATCATTTGCATCATCCTCAAGAGTGGCTCAAGGAGTGATATGAACAACTAGGTCCAATGGCACACCTAACTATCTAGCCACCTTATAGAATAAATACAACGGAAGAAGAAAACACGAAGAACAACACCAAGGAGATAAGGAACAACAAATGCTTTATTGATTTGTCCAATTATCCTCATACATGTCTAGTTGTGAGGCCTTCTAGGTTATGACAAATAAGATTTCTCCTTTTCTATCTTCCTTCTTATATCTTTGAACATTACTTCTTCTATACCTAGACATCCCTATTTATACTTGCCAAAATAGCTAACAAAATATTCTAGATCATTACATAATAGAAGGCCAACCTCAAAATGGTTTACACACATCCCAAGACAAGATCCAAACATTAAATTCATGATCTAAATTAAATACATAAGTCATCTCCAACTAAGAACCAATCATAGACAAACTCAATCAAAGAAGAACCAACCATCATCAAATATCAAGTTCACTCTCCACAAGAAGGAATGCCTAGGAAAAACTAACAACTCGGCACATATAGGAACTCGGCCAACACTAGACATCTCAGCACATATAGGAACTCAGCTAACACTGACAGCTTGATAATGACTACAACTCATCACTTACTAGCAAAATGAACAAAGATGACCAGGATAGAAAGGCAACCCAAGATGCTCCTGTATCAAACAACCAAGGTTGAAAGAAATGATTCTCCTGAATCATTGAGATGTCACAACTTGAGCTAAATCCATCTCAAATTGAGAAATCCATGTAGCATCTTCAAGTGGTCTAGTCTTCCACTTCACCAAAAATTCTTAGTAATCATTTCCTCTTGTGCTTTTACCAATCCTCTGATCCAATATTTGTTCAACCTCTTCAATATGCTTCTTAGGATAATCATTTGGTCTAACAACTTCATCATCTAAATCATGATACTTATGTAAATCAATAATATTGAAAATAGGAGATATATCCATATCATCAGGTATGTCAACTTCATAAGCATTACCACTGCCAAACTTCTTCATTTTCAGCTTATTGTATGTTCCAACTGGAAATCTACCCTTCTACAAATGACCCATCACCTCGTCACCAACTTTAAAAACATGATGTCTCCTAGACTTTTCAACATTTTCCTTAGATTTTTTATTACTTTGTTCAAACTTCAACTTCACTTCCTCATGTAGAGACTTCATAGAATTAGAAAATACTTCCCCTTCAACACTTCTCTTTTCTTCACCAACAATATACCTCAAATCTAAAACTCCTCTAGGCTGAATTCCATTAACAATCTCAAAAGGTATTGATCTGTAACTCTTATTCAAAGAATTATTATATGCAAACTTAGCTTGTTCCAATACCATATCCCAATTACTCAGCTTATCTCCAACTAAACATCTCAAAAAATTACCCATGATTCTATTCAAAACCTTTGTCTATCCATATTTTTATGGATGGAATGTAGAACTAAACCTCAACTCATTATCCATCTTATTCCAAAAATTCCTCCAAAAATAACCAACAAACCTGCTATCTAGGTCAGAGATAATACTTTTTGGTCATCCATGTAATCTAAGAATATCTTTGAAGAAAATGTCAACAATATTCACTGCATCTGATATCTTCTTACATGGTATGAAATAGGCCATCTTAGAAAATCTATCCACAATAAGAAATATGGAATCATACCCTCTTATTATCTTAGCACTACTACATTTGGGGCCAAATTTCGACAGACACTTCCGACGGGTAAATTTTTTTAAATGAATTTGTTATTTTAAAAAAAAAATAGGCCTTGATGGTGTTAGTATTCTGATGGGTTTTAAATTGATCATCAGAATTCTAATAGTTTCAGGTATACATAAAAAAAAAGTGAAGCACCAAATCATTTTTATTTTGATTGGCATAGAAAAGGAGTGGGAGAAAATGAGCAAAAGCTGAGTGTGAGAGAAGGTATGTGATTTCTTCATCTTTTGTGCCTCTGGCATCATATTTGACCACAAATTTCAAATGCATTGCATTTTATTTGATCATGAATTCTCTCTGAAATGACCACATTCTATTGTTGTTGTACCCTAGCCAGTGCTTTATCTCTATTATTTGATGTTATTGGTGCTTGTGCTCGAGGATATCGATGCACTTTTTTGAAATGTTTGGATTCACATTTGTTGATATTACTAGCACATTTAATGATGCTATTGTATATTTATGAGATGCTCACTGAAATGACCACATTGTATTGGTGTGGTGCCCTAGCCCATGCTTTAACTCCATTGTTTGATGTTATTGCTGCTTACACTCAATGATATCCATTTTTTAAAAATGTTGATTGTGGTTATCAAATGGACAGCCCATGAGCTTCTAGCTAGGCACCATTTGTATTGATAGCTTAGGGCATCAAATGTATTGTATCATTGATAGTTGAGACTTTGTTAAAAGGAAATAGGACAAAGAATGATTTTGATTTAGTACTTTAACTCCATTATTTGATATTATTGGTGCTTGTGCTCAAGGATATCCATTTTTTTGAATTGTTGACTTTGGTTATCAAATGGAAAGTGCGTGAGCTTCTAGCTAGGCACCATTTGTATTGACAGCTTAGGGCATAAAATGTATTGTATCATTGATAGTTGAGACTTTGTTAAAAGGAAATAGGACAAAGAATGATTTTGATTTAGTTTCTCTATTTTGATCCCTAAGTGGCTTACAACCCTAGAGAAGTATATGCAGATTTACGGATGCAGTTGCAAGATACATAGCAGCTGATAATTTATAAGAAATCCATTCATCCAATTTGAATAGAAATTAAAACAAATAAATAGGGTCCTCGAATGGCCTAGTCATCTGGACCTTGACTGTCCCCTCAACCAGTGACCCTTCAAAATTGAGTTATGATGCAATCAGTGAATGATCCTTCATTTTCCCAGTCTACCCTACATCCAAACATATTGGAAATAAAGAATAAAATGATAATAGGCCTTTCACAATCCCCCTTCCCTCAAGGAATACTATCAACATCTAGACTTTGACTATGCCCTCAACTAGTGACCCTTCAAAACTAGGTTATCATGCAATCAGTGAGTGATCCTTCATTCTCCCAGTCTGTCCTACATCCAAACATATTGGAAATACAAAATACAATGATAAAAAGTCTTTCACAATCCAGCTTCCCTCAAGGAACACTATCAACATCTAGACCTTGAATGTCCCCTCAACTAGTGACCCTTCAAAACTGGGTTATCATACAATCAGTGAGTGATCCTTCATTCTCTTATTCTGCCCTGCATCCAAACATATTGGAAATACACAATACAATGATAACAAGTATTTTACAATCCCCCTCCCCTCAATGAACACTATCAACATCTAGACCTTGACCGTCCCCTCAACCAATGACCCTTCAAAACTATGTTATCATGCAATCAGTGAGTGATCCTTCATTATCATGGTCTTCCATACATCCAAACATATTGGAAATACACAATACAATAATAAAAAGTCTTTCCCAATCCCCCTTCCCTCAAGGAACACTATCAACAAGTTATCCTTCCTCTTATCAGCCATATCCAATGTTTCATTGAAGTCATGACCAAGAATGAAGGTCACCTTACCCATAGCATTCACGGATTCAGAATTGTTGTTCCAAACTCCTAAAAAAAATTTTGTTGCTTCTTGTTTCCCCTCTCTAATTAAGACCCCCCTCATCCTCAATAAGGTCTTCATCACCTATAGTCTCGACTTCATGGATAGTGGACATGTAAATATCTTTAAATACTTCTTCTACGATAATGTCCTCCTGCCCCATCTTTTTGATCTTCCTATGTAAAGTAGATGAATCCACACACAATATCCCAAAATGAAGGGTTTTGTATCCTTTAATGAATCTCAGTCACTGGTAACGCATGGAAAATCAAACCAGTAGTCTCCAAAGCATTCAATAAGTGAATATGAAAGTTTGAAAACTTTCCTCTCAACTTCCCCAACCACTCCTAATCAGTTAGAGGGATATTTCTAGAATCTCCACTATTCCTATGATTACCAACAATTCTTAAACATACTTTATCTAATATGATAATAACATGCTACAATGAACCAATGGCATGTTCTTCATGTGGTACAGGGAATATTTATTTATCAAATCTTCCTTCGTACAAGCTAAGTGTGAGAGAAGGTATGTTATTTCTTCATCTTTGATTGGTATCTTTGATGGGCAACATCTTTTGAGCCTCTAGCATCATATTTGACTGCAAATTTAAAATGCATTGCATTTTATTTGATCATGAATGCTCACTAAAATGATCACATTCTATTGGTTTCATGCCCTAGCCTATGCTTTATCTCAATTATTTGATGTTATTGCTGCTTGTACTCAAGGATATCGATTCACTATTTTGAAATGTTTGTATTCACGTTTGTTGATATTACAATTCATCATATCAGATAAAGTATGTTTAATAAGTTTTAGTGTCTAAAAACTCAACTAATCCCTCTAACCAATTAGGAGTGGTTGGGGAAGTTGAGAGGAAAGTTTTCAAATATTCATATTCACTTATTGAATGCTTTGGACACTACTGGTTTGACTGTCCATGCGTTAATGTTTAGAAGAGATCAATAAAGTATTTAAAGACATTCTTACATATTTGGAGAGGTTTGAGAGGCCCTTATCATGACTATACCCTCACAAACAACAACATAGACTAGTTTTATATGCACCCTAAAATGGTTGCCAAGAGTTTGGGCCCCCATTCAACAATTTATCAATTTCTTGAATCAGCATTTTCAATTCAATATCAATTTCCTTGATCAAATCCTAATTTTATCATTTATTCAATTTTATTCTATGGGGTAACCATTTTATCCTAAAGTCTTTATTTAATCAAAAGGAAATCCCTCGCCTTTTATTAAATAAAAAGCCCCCACTTTTCCTCTTATCCTAAGTTGCACAAATAAAGCATTATTCTTATTTTATTAAAAAGGAGAAAAAGGCCTTTTTGTCTCATATGGGGTATAAAATTCAACTCTTATTTTCTCATTGGAGGAGATTTGTGCACATGGATTGTTCCTCTTTCAAGCTCCACCCTTGATTAAATCTTTTTCCTCTTAATCTCCATGGTCCATTCCTTTTCAATTCCTTTAAAAGGAGAGCTCTTTTCTCATTCTAGGATCCCAAATTTTGAATACTAATCTTATGTTGCAATATTTCTTGGTGATTTTGGAGCTTTGGAGATCTTCTTTCATTCTAGCTTCCATTCTTGCATCATAGCTTCATGTTTATGCTTTCTTATCTTAGATTTACTTTCAAGTTATAGCTTAGCTCACATATCTTAATTAGAAAGGCTTGTAATACTTTCATTTTCATGGCATAGTTTCACTCTTGTATCTTCACTCTAGCATAGCATTGCATTTCATTTCCATCTTGATTCTTGAGTATATTGGCATTCTTTCCCTTGTCTCTTTGAATCTCCCATTGTATGGTTTACTAGCAAGGTTGCATGCTTCAATAGCTCTAGCTGAGAGCACTATACACATCATTGTGACTCCATGACTAGGGAGCTCTAGGTCACTTTCTCAAGGTTTCCAATCCATGGATTCTCTTGGAAGTAATGACTTAGAGAAGTGCACATCTTAGATTTTACATTTTTAGCGCCCACCGTGGGGCAGAACACTCTTGTTTTGTCCTCCTTTTTATGCATTTCCATCAATTTTTTGTCATCATTTTTGCTTGTTGTTTCAGCTCTCTATTTTTTTGACAAATTATCATGCGATAGTCTTCTAGCATAATGTGATATTTTATTACATACCTGTGCGATACTTTTCCAGTAAAAGTATCATTCGGTCATACAGGTTTCTATCGCATGGCATAGCCATACATAACTTCATCGTCTAGACACAGTACAATTTGTCACAAAGAAAGAAAGCATCACACTCCCATACTGCGAGTATCGTGTGATCTCTTTTTCTAACAGACTATTTCCCAGACTTATAGGTGACTGTTCTAGTTCCTCTAGCTTGCAAGATTTGGATTTTTAGCTTTCTAGTTTGACTTGTTGTAGCTAGACAGAGTTTTCATTTGCAGATTATTTGATTTTTGATGTCCTAACCATTGTGGAGCTAACAAGTTGTGCTTGTAGGTGCCTTCATTTCTTGAAATATTTTCTTAAAATAACGCATGTCAAAGCTCCAAATGCATAAGCGCTACTAATTGTTTTTGCAGGGCTGCCCAAATCATAAAAACAAATCAAGTGCTTGTTTATTGCTTTCATTTTGAGTGTGGCATATACTAGTTGTTTCTTTTCATAGGCACTTAATAGCTTGTTGTAGGAATCTTTTGGTGGTAGGAGAGTATGCTCTTCACCCTTTTGGTGAAATAGAAACCTTGACCCATCTTTGGATTTTGAAGGCAAGAGGCTAATTGAACCTTTGCTTGGTGTGTTTGGGAGAAATTTTTGAGCTAGGAGAGTATGCTCTTCACCCTTGAGGTGAACCAGAAATCTTGAAACTCAAAGGTTGATCCACTCTTTTTTTAGTTTTAGAATCCTTTAGTGGGCCTTCTCTTGAGTAATCAAGAGGAATGACCCAAGTGGGGACAAGCTAATGCCAAGCTATTCCGACACACTATAAAATCAAGGCTATCAAGGACACAAAACCTTGGTAGATGTAGTACTTGTCTTCACTTGGTGTGAGTACTTGCGGGATTGTGACCATGAGGAAAATGCTAAGCAAGAATGCTTAAGGTACTCTTGTGGCTATGAGGTCTATTACTTTCCATGAAGTAAGGAGTCCCTTTGGGGAGCAAGAGTGTTATTACGAATGAAAGCCTTTAGTAAGAACCATAGATAGAAGCTACCCAATTTTTTCGCTTAGCATCTAGGTGCAAGGATTGATCCTAGTGGATGATCTTGGATCACTCCAAGATTACTCACCATTTGTGTTCCTTTGGTTGTGTCATTGGCACTTCCAAAATAAATCCAATATCTATCGTGGGCAACCACTTTGTGTGAGGCAATGGGACATCAAGTGTGGGCCAAGTTGTTAAGTATTGAGCCTTTATCTTTCTAGGCTAGTAAGTGTTTGAAATGTTCTCACTGTGATCTACCCGTGTAAATGTTCTCAAACATCAAATATCATGGTAGTATTCATAGGATTTTTTTTTCTTTAATATCACAAGTGTTCATCTTGACAAGGTTGATTTTGCCCTTGTGCAAGTGTCTTATGACATGTTTGATCACCTACTATTTGCAAACTTGTTTCATTACTGCTAGTACTATGTTTGAAATTGAAAAATCCAACCATCAGATTACAACTTTGACCAAATTACCCTAAAAAAAAAACTAAAATTTAAACACTCACTGGTCAAGAGTTGTATGATCCTGAAGAATCATCGCACACTATTCTAAGTTTTATCATGTGATACTTCATTGCTGCACAACTGTCGTACAACTTTCCTAGATTTTATCACATAGGCTACCTAGAAACTGGCACATGTCCTCTATAAGAAATATTCCTTGACTAGATTATATCATCCTAGTATTCTATGAATTGTCGCATAGAGTCTTTCTAATGTCCTATTTATTTGTGTCACTTTCAGTCCTCCTTGGTCGACTAGATTTTAGTAGGTTACTTACTCTACCACTGGAAGCATGTTTGTACCTTAGGTTCTTGTATTTAGACATCCTGAGTTAGTGATTTTTGGTTTCACAAGTGATCTTTCTTGTAATTTATAAGTTAGGAATCATCCTCATTGAGAAGATCAACCTTTAGACTCTTTGACAACACACTTGGAGATTTTTAGTAGTCTTTTGTCCAAATTCACTTCCATGTAAATTCAATTTCAATCAAAAATATATTTTGGGTAAATCATCATCTTGATCCATATGTGTTAGGATACTTATCCTTTTATTATATACCTCTATGGTAGTGTTGGTTTATACCTCTTGTCAGCTTTCTATCTCACCATCTCTCTTTTTGGACAATTGAATACTTCTTCTATCCTAGTTTGGTACCAACATTTCTTAGGATCATTTTATCACCTAGGATTCTTTCTTTCATGTCAGTTACGACAAGGTATCAAGTGAACCAAGGAAAATGACCTCAGGTAGTTTTTGAATAATTACCTTTAGTCCAAACTCACCAAAAGATAAAGGGAAAGGAACCCATCTTTGATCAATCCCCTAGGAGTGAGCCCAAAGTTTGGTTTAAACCTAACAAAAATCCTAGTGAGTTGAGTACCTCTTTAGCACCTTCTCATTCAAATATGGACATGAGTTACACCATGACTTAGAGGGAGAGGGAAGCCATGGATCAAAATCTTGATGATATATTTCAAAGACATAGGGACAACATGCTATTTGGTGATGACAATCAACTAGAATCACCCCTTATCAACACAAGATATTTAGATGCCCATCAAAGAGCTGAAAGGTATACAAGATGAGCTCACCAAGATGAATGGTCAAAAATTGAAGACCAGAACAATGAATCTTGTGATTCTCATGTGAATGCAACATTTACTAACAACTTGTTCAAACATTCAAGGCCCAACTCTCCACTCAAAACAACCTCAAGGTATGTGAGTAAAAGGTTCAAAAGAATTGAAATTGAAAAGAAACCCTTTTTGGATGAACAAGTCGCTAAACAAGAGAGGTTTAGATTCCTAGAGGTAGAGCAACAAGCTTTTTTAGAATTGGAAAGAAAAGCATTTCAAGAAGAAAAAGATAGGCTCTTAGCTCAACAACTCAATGACCAATTCAACAACAGGGGTACCAATAGTGGAAACAACTCTCCACCATCTACTCCTTCAAGAATCCCACAAAGAAGAAGGCATTCAAGGACCCCTTCAAGATCTCCTAGTCCTAGAGGAAGCACTTCACAACATGCTCACTATAGGAGGAAAACACCTCCTAGGAACTCAAGACAACCCTCCCAACAAGCTCATCATGGCTCCCAACATGGAGGAAGTAGTGCAAGTTTTGATGATCAAGGCTTGATGAGGATGCAACAAGAACCACTATTCCAACAATATGTGGAGAATTATATAGAGAAAAACAAGGATAAGTTCCTAAAGAGCTTGATTAATAAGGGTGCCAGAGTCCCTTACAACTTTGATGTGGATAGAAAAATCAAGAAACAAGGTCCATCCCGAGAAAAGGAGATCAAACAACTCAAGTGTATGTTGGAAAAGGTGTTGGCACCCAAGAGTTCTTTCAACCTTGACTCTATTTGTCCCAATCCTTTCGACAGGAGTGTGAGTATGAAGGATTTTCCTAGAAAATTTGAATTTTGCCCACTCTTTATGCTAATCTTATGCTGCAGGTTTTCTTGGTGATTTTGTAGCTTTGGAGATCTTGTTGCATTTAGCTTCCATTATTTCATTCTTAGCTTAATCTTTCCTGGCATCTAGCTTAGTTTCTTTTATGCTCTAGATTAGCTCACATAGCTTAATTAGCAAGACTTGTAATACTTTCATTTCCATAGCATAGTTGCATTCTTGCATCTTCATTCTAGCATAGCATTGCATTGCACTTCCATCATGATTCTTGAGGATATTGTCATTCTTGCCCTTATCTCTTTGAATCTCCCATTGTGTGGTTTACTAGCAAGGTTGCAAGCTCAAAACATCTCAAAATTTTGTGAAAATTGTACCCTTGACTAATTTCGATGTCCTGGATCCATTTTTAGGATCATAATCAAAATCCAAGTTCATCTTGATAGTCAAAATCATATTTCAAAATTTCCCCTTCTTCTGCACAGTCGGCTAATCATTTGAGGCCTGATTCTTTGATCTTCATTGGGGCATCTTCATTTCTTCATCCCCATCTCTTTCAACCTTCTAGTCTTCCATTCATTTTCATTTGCTTCATCTCTCTAAGGTTTGACTTCATCTTTATCCTATATCTTTTTCAGTCAAACCTAGTCAAACTGGGGCATGTCTTCACTCCTCGATGGTTATCCTTCATCTTCAATTATGATTTCTAGTGATTTGATTAAATTTATCAACTAGAATCACCCCTTATAAACACAAGATATTTAGATGCCCATCAAAGAGCTGAAAGGTATACAAGATGAGCTCACCAAGATGAATGGTCACAAATTGAAGACCAGAACAATGAATCTTGTGATGCTCATGTGAATGCAAGATTTACTAACAACTTGTTCAAACATTCAAGGCCCAACTCTCCACTAAAAACAACCTCAAGGTATGTGAGTAAAAGGCTCAAAAGAATTGAACTTGAAAAGAAATCCTTTTTGGATGAACAAGTCGCTAAACAAGAGAGGTTTAGATTCCTAGAGGCAGAGCAACAAGCTTTTTCAGAATTGGAAAGAAAAGCATTTCAAGAAGAAAAAGATAGGCTTTTAGCTCAACAACTCAATGACCAATTCAACAACAGGGGTACCAACAGTGGAAACAACTCTCCACCATCTACTCCTTCAGGAATCCCACAAAGAAGGAGGCATTCAAGGACCCCTTCAAGATCTCCTAGTCCTAGAGGAAGGACTTCACAACATGCTCACTATAGGAGGAAAACACCTCCTAGGAACTCAAGACAACCCTCCCAACAAGCTCATCATGGCTCCCAACATGGAGGAAGTAGTGCAAGTTTTGATGATCAAGGCTTGATGAGGATGCAACAAGAACCACTATTCCAACAATATGTGGAGAAGTATATAGAGAAAAACAAGGATAACTTCCTAAAGAGCTTGATCAACAAGGGTGCCAGAGTCCCTTACAACTTTGATGTGGATAGAAAAATCAAGAAACAAGGTCCATCCTGAGAAAAGGAGATCAAACAACTCAAGTGTATGCTGGAAAAGGTGTTGGCACCCAAGAGTTCTTTCAACCTTGGCTCTATTTGTCCCAATCCTTTCGACAGGAGTGTGAGTATGAAGGATTTTCTTAGAAAATTTGAATTTCCCCACTCTTTATGCTAATCTTATGCTATAGGTTTTCCTGGTGATTTTTTAGCTTTGGAGATCTTGTTGCATTTAGCTTCCATTCTTTCATTCTTAGCTTAATCTTTCATGGCATCTAGCTTAGTTTCTTTTATGCTCTAGATTAGCTCACATAGCTTAATTAGCAAGACTTGTAATACTTTCATTTCCATAGCATAGTTGCATTCTTGCATCTTCATTCTAGCATAGAATTACATTGCACTTCCACCATGATTCTTGAGGATATTGTCATTCTTGCCCTTATCTCTTTGAATCTCCCATTGTGTGGTTTACTAGCAAGGTTGCAAGCTCAAAACATCTCAAAATTTTGCAAAAATTGTACCCTTGGCTAATTTCAACGTCCTGGATCCATTTTTAGGATCACAATCGAAATCCAAGTTCATCTTGATAGTCAAAATCATATTTCAAAATTTCTCCTTCTTCTGCATAGTTGGCTGATCATTTGAGGCCTGATTCTTTGATCTTTGTTGGGGCATCTTCATTTCTTCATCCCCATCTCTTTCAACCTTCTAGTCTTCCATTCATTTTCATTTGCTTCATCTCTCTAAGGTTTGACTTCATCTTTATCCTATATCTTTTTCAGTCAAACCTAGTCAAACTGGGGCATGTCTTCACTCCTTGATGGTTATCCTTCATCTTCAATTATGATTTCTAGTGATTTGAACAAATTTATCAATTTGTTGTTTCTCCTTTACCTGATTTTGATTTTTATTATGAGGGGGCAGTACCTATCAACTTCAATCTTTGATTCAACTTTATCAATCAAACCTTCCTTGAGATTCCTATCTCTTATTTGAGACTTGACAATCTCCTATTTACAGGTATGTTGGTCTTGTCTTTTAGCTTATCTTTGTTAGCTTATCTTTGTCTTGATGTGTTCCCATCCATCAAACACATGTTTGGGTTGTTTTGTGATCCCAAATTGATCTCACATTTCAATTTCATTCTTTGACCACATGTGATCCCAAATTGATCCAACATTAGTCAAAGAGGGGCAAATGCATGCACCCTAAAATGGTCACCTAGACTTTGAACCCCCATTCAGTAATTTATCAATTTGCTGAATCAACATTTTCAATTCAATATCAATTTCCTTGATCAAATCTTAATTTTATCATTTATTTGATTTTATTCTATGGGCTAACCATTTTATCTTAAAGTCTTTATTTAATCAAAAGGAATTCCCTCCCCTTTTATTAAATAAAAATCCCCCACTTTTCCTCTTATCCTAAGTTGCACAAATAAAGCATTATTCTTATTTTATAAAAAAAGAGAAAAGGCCTTTTTGTCTCATATGGGGTACAAAAGTCAACTCTTATGTTCTCATTCGAGGAGATTTGTGCACATGGATTGTTCCTCTTTCAAGCTCCACCCTTGATTAAATATTTTGCCTCTTAATCTCCATGGTCCATTCCTTTTCATTTCCTTTAAAAGGAGAGCCCTTTTCTCATTCTAGGATCCCAACTTTTGAATACTAATCTTATGCTGTAGGATTTCTTGGTGATTTTGGAGCTTTGGAGATCTTCTTGCATTCTAGCTTCCATTCTTGCATCACAACATCATGTTTATGCTTTCTTAGCTTAGATTTCCTTTCAAGTTCTAGTTTAGCTCACATAGCTTAATTAGAAAGGCTTGTAATACTTTCATTTCCATAGCATAGTTTCAATCTTGCATCTTCACTCTAGCATAGTATTGCATTGCATTTTAATCTTGATTTTTGAGGATATTGGCATCCTTTCCCTTGTCTCTTTGAATCTCCCATTGTGTGGTTTACTAGCAAGGTTGCATGCTTCAATAGCTCTAGCTAAGAGCACTATACACATCCTTGTGACTCCATCCCTAGGGAGCTCTAGGTCACTTTATCAAGGTTTCCAATCCATACATTCTATTGGAATTAATGTCTTAGAGAAGTGCACATCTTAGAGTGTATAGGTTTACTAAGTTTCCTTTCTCTATTTTGAGGTTTCCTTTCTCTTCCGCAGGGTTACAGTAAGAGGGTTCATTGACAAAATGATCCTTTGAATGGTTACTATAAATATGAATGATTTGATATAGCATATTTCTCATTTTACTTGAATTTTGGAATAGCTTGTGCAAGGGTGAAAGTACTTTTGATCATTTTGGTCAGGACTATTCCTCTATATAGTGAGGAAATGTAACTGTCTAATGATTATATGTAATTTTATATGGATTAAATGCTTTATTCTTGGTAGAAGTGAATGGAAGGAATAGTGTTTGTGTTAGGTTTCATTTATTATTGAATTCAATGGTTTCCAAGATGTGTTGAGGAGTTTTCTCTTTGTTTAATATTAACTATTCCTGCACAATCCACTCATACAATAGTGAAATGCTATGTGATTGACAATTTCATACAACTGGTCCTTTGGCATGTATTAAACAAAATAGAATTTTTAGCATATTATTATCATTCTATTTCTTTATTGTAAACATGCCATTGGTTTAGTTTTGTAAAAACAATTTCGTGCTAATTTATTTTATTTTTTTCTATTTTTCCCATTTCATAACCATAGTCAACATTTCAAAATAGTGAATAACATCAAATAATGGAGATAAAGCATGGGATAGGGCACGCCATCAGTAGATTAAAAGAAATAGAATGATAATAAAATGTTGAAAATTCTATTATGTTTAATACACGCCAAAGGACCATTCCCAACAATTCTTAAACATACTTTATTTTGTTTAAGAATTGTTGGGAGTACTTTTCAAACATTCATATTCACTTATTGAATTCTTTGGAGACTAGTGGTTTGACTTATTCACTCATTCACTTATTAAAATATAGTTTTGATTTGGTTAATGTTTAGAAGAGATCAATAAAGTATTTAAAGACAATCTTGCATATTTGGAGAGGTTTGAGAGGAACTTATCATGATTGTTTCAACCATTAGTATACCAATATATGACTATCCAAATCATAAAAATGCCTCACCCTTAGGGCCAAAGTCTCATGATGCTCCCTAGCTATCAATTCCCTTAAGCAACACACTGTTCCAGCCAGTGTTCTCTTTACTTTCTCAAATCTCTACAAGTCAAGAACATTAGAGTTTTGTAATACATTGTTATTATCCACTTTCCATGGGTCCTAGGCCTTTGGGGCCATGGAAAGGAAATATATTAAAAAATACTCTTCAAAACAAAGGAAAAACTTAGCAAATTCAGTCTAACTTGTTGTAGCTGAAGGAACAGTCATGCTAATAGTTTCTCTAAGTCTTCCAAAACATTTATTGAACTCCCCTAAAGTCATATTAGATCCCCAAATTTCTTAATCCTATCAACTTACATGAGGATCATGAGAAACTTCAAAGGATTAACAACATTACTTGGAACAGTCACTGGTTTTACCTGTCAAAACATAAGGAACAAAACTTTAAAGTGCTTCCAATACATTTAATGATAAAATGAATGCTTGGAGATTTCTTACTATTCCATCCTTGAATTAAGAAACTAGAATAATAAGTAAAGAAGCCTTTCAACAATGCATAACACAATTGACTTGCAGATTTAAACTTCTATTTTTTTTTAATCTATGTTCATGTCGTACACTCTAGGCTTAAGTCTGTCATACAATGACTTCCAAATGTTACATATAACTCCATCATAACTTCCCCAACCATGAAGAACATAGGTTTTAATGAAATATCAATATTATTTGCAAAGTTTGCATTCTTTACAAATTTGAATGGCTCTAATACTTACTAGGGCAAATGTGGATGTGCAACCTTATGCTTTTACTACTAAGTCTCTGTTTGTTGGGCATACTAGTTATAATTACTTTACATATATCACAAATGTTGCTAATTAAGGTTGGTGGGATGATTATGCCTATCCTAAAAAAAGACTGTCAAATCATTATGCTTTCAAATCAATTACCAATCATTGTATCCCTTGTGAGGGAGAGAAGAAAAACACATAAAGAACATGCACATAATCATGGTAGCTGAAAAAATTAAATGGAGTACACCAAGAAGTACCAAATGATGAATGCTCAATTGTTGTAATGGTAAAGCATTAGAACCGTCCATTTTTAGAACTTGATTTTCTAGTCTAAATAATTTTTCTATAGTCGTAATGATTTTCCTAGAACTTGATTTTCTAGTCTTAATGATTTGTCTATAGTCCTAATGATTTTTCTATAGTCTTAATGATTTTTCTTTCATCCTAATGTTTGTTTCTCTTAATAAATTAGGCCTTGAATTTGAATTTTTTTCACTGTTTAATTTCAGCTTGATATTTTATTCATTTTTCATATACACAGAGACTACACATGCTAATAAAAAAATGAGCTATTTGATTAAGGTTAACTATTCATGATTTTAAATAGTCATGTTTCTGATGGTACTCCTTGGTGTATTCCATTTTAAAATAATCATGTTTCTATGGATATGATAAATGTCCCTTTGTGTTGAGAAAATTAGAGTTGAAAAAATGGTTGCCAACAAATCATCCTTCTTCCACCAACATTCTAGTCAATGTACAAGTAACAACTCATTCCATTGAAGAAAGACCATGTTTGACAATATCAACCCAGAACAAAATAAGGAGTATGTAGAATTTAGTGATTGTATCTTCCATTGGAGCCACTTCATATGCATAGGTGATGAACATGCATATTTTCCTGAGCGCTATTGGGAGCTTACCCAGAAACACATGTACTATTGTGAAAATCACCACAAATCTATTTGTTGTTGGGTCTAGCTCCCAGTATTGCTTGGTCAAATATGCATGTTTTTCACCTGTGCATATACCTTTTATGATCCAATCTTATATGCACAGGTGATGAACATTCATATTTTCCTAAGAAGTACTTTGAGTATTCCTCCAACATATGTACTGTTGTGAAAATTATCACAAGTCAATTTGTTGGAGGAAATATCATAGTACACATGTTTGGAGGTCTGAAGGAAACAAGAGAATTTGAAGAGTCACGAGTCTTAAAATTGTACTTAATATATCCAAGCTTCATTCAATGGTACATTCAAACATGAAACAAACCATTCTTAAACTAGATTAAACAAGTAGACCAAAGGACATACTGATTATAAGTAAACTAGTAAACCAAAGGACATGCTTTTATGACTAAGTCTCTTTTTTTTTGTCGCATACTGATTATAAGTACTTGGCATATATCACAAATGTTTCTAATTAAGGTTGGTAGGATGATTATGCCTATCCTGAAAAAACACTGTCAAATCAGTATGCTTTCAAATCAATTACCTATCGACATATCCCTTGCGAGGGAGAGAAGCCAAACACATAAAGAACATGCACATAAACATGGCAGCTGAAAAACTTAAATGGAATACACCAAGAACTACCAAATGATTAATTCTCAATTGTTTTAATGTCAAAGCATCAGAACTATCCATTTCTAGAACTTGATTTTCTAGTCTAAATGATTTTTCTATAGTCGTAATGATTTTTCTAGAACTTGATTTTCTAGTCTTAATGATTTTTCTATAGTCCTAATGATTTTTCTATAGCCTTAATGATTTTTATTTCCTCCTAATGTTTGTTTCTCTTGATAAATTAGGCCATGAATTTTAATTTTTATTCACTTTTTTATTTCAGCTTGATATTTCATTCATTTTTCATACACACAGAGACTACACATGCTGATAAAAAAATGAGCTATTTGATTATTCATTGTTCATGATTGTAAATGGTTAATATTTCTAATGGTACTCCTTGGTGTATTCCATTTAAAAATAATCATATTTCTACATGATTATGATAAATGTCCCTCTGTGGGCATATGAACTGTGGGCTTAGTTCCATGTTTTCTTTCATTCTTGCATTTGAAATGTTAAATATGAGCTGCATATAGAAGTATTATGTGTATCATTATTGGTGATTATTTAATTGCAATATTTTATTTTTTATTTTTTTTTCTTTTTTTTCTTTTTGTTTCTTTTCCATTTCTACAATATGGACATGTACTTTGCTTTGAGTACTATGCTCTATGTTGTGGGCTACAAGGGAAAGCCATTAGGCCTCTGTGATAGTTTGAAGCTATTTACCCTATTGGTACCCTTGGTATTTTGGACCACCCCTTGGAGGATATGAACACCATAGAGATGCTCAATATTATTACCTTGGCTCATTTGAAGGTGGTTGATTTTTTTTTGCTTGATGTTTTGGGGTCCTGTGGTTATAGTATTGCACAATAGGCAGCTCTATTCCACAACATAAAACCTCTATTTGCCAATAAGCCTCTTATTGTAGTTTGTAATAAGATTGATTTCTAGCCACTAGAGACTACTCTAGAAGCTTGAAGAAGAAGTATATTTTGGAAAATGAAGAGTGGAAAGAAAATGATATTCCTAAGATCATGGATGGACACAATGTTTTAGACTTTATTGATCTAGATATCTTGCAGAGGCTTGCAGAACTAGAGAGGGAAGAAGGGCTTAGGATGGTAGCTGAGGGTGATGAGGATGATGAGATGGGGGAAGTGGAGTTGAATCTTGATGAAAAGGAAGCTCTGGCTATAATTAGGAAGAAGAAGAATAATCTTATCATTGAACAGAAATTGAAGAAGAGTACTGCTAGCATGGGAAGACATATTTCTAGCCTGGGCTTGGATCCTTCGACATATTTTTCTTGGGAAGCTAATTAATCATATGTCATATACTTCATTTTTATGAAGCTAATTTTTGTAGAATCCAAGCCTAGGCTAGAAAGGTGTCTTCCCAAACACATAAAAAACAAGCACATAAACATGATAACTAAGAAACATAAATGTAGATATCACAACTGTTGAGAAAATTTAATGTAGGCATCATGGTCACAATTTTTTGGAGACAACATAATTGAGTTGTATACCCAGATGATGCAAAGCAACTACTACTTCTCTGGTTCCATAGGAGTAGTGGTTTCTTTACATCATTTGGGTATACCACTCAATTATATTGTCTCCAAAATCTTGTGATGATGATGCCTACATTTATGTTTCTCAGTTGTTGTGTCCTAGGACCCCTTATGACCATTTACAACCCTTTACAACCCCTAAGAATACACATCTTAGAGGTCTTAAAATGTTGTAAAGGGTCATAAGAGGCTCATATGAGGGGCTTGATGAGCTTCCACCTTCATGTGGTTGGCCCTGTTACGTAGATAATGTTAAACTATTCTTGAAACAAAGAGAAGCTCAATAATTCAAGGTCTCAGTCCATGGGGATGGTGAAAAATGATAGGAATCAATGATGGAGTGTTTTCAGATACTGAGAAGATGTATATGCAGTGGAGGCTAGAAGGGATTTTTGTGGAGATTTTCTAGAGAGGGTTTCCAGATTGAGTACCAATGTAGAGATGATGATTTAGTACTACATTTATAAAACCTTCACAAATATCCATTTTTTTGCTTCCACTCATACCTCTTCTCAGAATCTATAAACTTTGGATATTGTTTATCATCCATGCACAAAATGCGCTAGTGATCATATAAAATTACTTTTGTGAGACTGGGATCAATTATGAGAAGGTAAACAACAAGATAATTTTATTGTATCTTTCAATATTTCTTTTATCCATTCATATTTTTTACCTTCTCTTATATTGGATACTGTGCAATGTACATAAAGGCAAGGTGGTGATTATTCTCAATGATCAACATGTATAAGTCTTCCAGCCCTTACCCAGTAGCTAGGACTAAAGATAGAAGAGCTCAAGAGACCATCATAGTTGGTCTCCATCCTTGGTCCATATACTGACAAAACATTTTACATTTTGTTAGCTCATCAAATGTGGTGATTTGGAAGAATTTAATGGATTATATTTTCATATATAACATACATTATTTTAGTTTGACATTGAACAAATTTATCTACTTTGTGCATTGGTAGACATCAAGCACAACCATAAAGAAGCATCCCCTCTCATGGCTTGAGTAATGTAGGCCATGGGAGGAGATGCTTCTTTATCATTGTGTTTCATGTCTACAAGTGTGTGGAGTCAATAAATTCGTGCAATGTCAACTTAATAATTTATGTTATCATGAAAATATTCTATTAAATTCTTTCAAATCCCCTCATTTTATGAGCTAACAAAATGTAAAATGTTTTTTCAGTATATGGACCAAAGATAGAGACCAACTATGATGGTCTCTTGAGCTTTGTTTTCTTTACTATGCTAATCTGTAGCTTTTTTGACAAATAGTAAAGCATTTTCGATAGATGCACCATACGTCTGACTGATTATCCTATCGGTAGTATATTATAGACCGTTAGATATCCAATAGGCTCTGATAGATATGTGCAATGAGATTGCTGGCACTCAATATTCAAGCAAAGGGATTGTCCTTGTATTCTATCAACAAGTTTTCAATTTTTGTTGGCACTCAGTCTTTATTGTCTAGTATTACTCGGCCATTACTATTTTTTGTCACTCGACCATTACTACTCCAACTCAGCCCCTTATGAATTATAGAAAAATAGACTTTGTTATTCTTCATATATTTTTGAAATTGCTTTCTATTAACCTTGTAAATTCTTATAGTAGTACATTTTATTTCATCTGGAATCTCAATCAAAGGTAACAATGTTTTTTTTCTTCCATTCACCCAAATATTATATTGATTAAATCTACCATCATACACAACATGTCTATCACACTACCAAGGTCTATCCAATAGAATATGACAACAATCCATAAGCATAATATCACACAGAACTTCATCAAAATAATTTCAAGTCTTTATTTTCACAATACATTTCTCACTTACCAACAATTTATGCTCATCCTTGATCCATGAAATATGATAGGGTTTAGGGTGTATCAACCTCTACAATTGCAACTTTGTAACCAGCTCCTCTAATGCCATATTCACTAAAATTCCACTCTCAACAATCACTTTACTGCATTTTCCTATCATCTTACATCTGGTCTTGAAAAGACTTATGCTCAAGATAGGTTCTTCATCAATTCTTTTATTACACTAAGTTCTCCTTACCATCATGTTTTCTCCAGCTTCACGTCCACTTGGTGAACCATCAAGATCCTCTTGTACCATATAATTTCTATGACTTTGTTCATTTCCATCAGAGTGTCTATACTCGAAATATATTCCCTTCTTTGCCACATGTCAAATAATTACAACTAAAACCACCTCTAGAATAAGAACTACCTCTTCCTCGGTATGAAATAGTACCTCCTCAGTAAGAACTACCACCTTTCCACTCGATCTTGATTTTCTCTTTAGTTTTTCACTCAGATTTTCCCTTCTCTTCCATAGAATTATCATATCTACCACTTTCACCATAGGATCTACCTCTACCTCTCTAGAATATACCACCTCTACCTCTCTGTCTTTGTTCATGCTTCTTTGTAAAGATCTCCTCATCTTTAAAGGCATATTGATATGCTTCTTCCACACTAGCCAATTTCATAAAACTTATTTCATCTTGAATTTCATATCTCAATCCATTTAGGTACCTTGAAACTTTCTCAACCTCATCATCCACATGTCTAGATCTGATGTCCAATCTATAGAATTCCTCAGTGTATTCCTTCACAATCATGTCCTTTTCTCTAAGGTTTTGCATCTTCCTCAACAAGATAACTTGGTAATCGACATGAAGGAACTTCTTCTTCACCTTGTTCACCATTTTCAACTAGGTTCTAATCTTTTTCTTTCCTCTTGTTTGTCTATTAGTTTGAAAATTATCCTACCATAGTGAAGCATGACCTTTCAACCTAGTCATTGTAATTTTTATCTTCCTATTATTAGGAGTCCTTTCAAACTCAAAGAAATTTTCCATATCAGAGATCCAATCCAACAAAACATTAGTATCCAACTTTCATTCGTAAGGGATAACTTCAAAAACAAGCTTTGAATGTTCCCTAGTCAATACTCTCAATAATATTTCCTCATCTTGATCTTCATCAAGCTTTGGATTAGGGTCTAGTGTCACTGCTTCATCATCACTTACATCATCAATATGTGATCCTCTCCTCTGGGCTATCGCAACAACATCTAATTTAGTTGCAATTTGTCGTAAGATGTCCATAATGACATTATCAACATTTCCTCTACCTCAGGCCATCTTGACAAATAGGTTCTTGGAAGATCATAACCCTTTACATGTTATAGGTCAAATCCACATATCTCCCACCCTACAACCAAATCTAACTCATGGTTCTACATGACCCAATCTCCTTAGGGACAAACTTGATGCTCTGATATCACCTAGCTCAAGTAGGGACCTGAATAGCTATGGCCAAGGGCACACCTAACTATCTATCCACCTTGTGGAGTAAACACAACACAAGCAAACAACATAGAGAAACATACAAAGGAGAGAAAGAATAAAAAATGTTTTATTGATTCATCCATTTATCCCCATACATGCATGGTTGTGAGGCCTTCCAGGTTATGGAAAAAAAGATTTCTTCTTTTCTATTTTCCTTCTTATCTCTCTAAAAATTACTTCTATACCTAGACATCCCTATTTATGCTTGCCAAAATGGATTACAAAAGATTCTATATTATTACATAAGGGAAGCTCAACCTGAAAATGGCATGTACACATCCCAAGACATGATCCAAACATTAAATTCATGATCTAAATTAAATACATAAGTTGCCTCTAACTAAGAACCAAATAGAGGAAAACTCGGTCAAAGAAGAACCAAGCATCAATAAATATCAGGTTCACTCGGCACAGGAAGCAATATCTGGCCAACACTGGATATCTTGGCACATACATGAACTCATCTAGCATTGATAGCTCAACAATGAATGCAACTCGACACTTACTGGAAGAATGAACAAAGATGAGTAGGATAGAAAGGCAACCTAGGATGCTCCTGCATAAAAGCAATGAAGAGGGAGAAGTAGGTAGTGAGGGGGAGGTTGATGATGGAGAAACTATAAGAGGAAAGAACTCATCAAACTAGACATCTTATTGAAACACAACCTATATGGAATCAGGATCAAACAAATTATATGCCTCAACATCCTCATCATAGCCAAAAAATATGAGTGGTCGACTCTTTTTCTCCATGGATTTTCTCTGAGCATCTGGAATAAGTGCCCAAGCCTCACTACAAAATACTTGGAATGATGAAATATTAGGCTTGACATGGGACCAAGCCTTCTCAAGATTCATAGGTCATATTGCATTATTAGGCATCTGATTCTGAATATAGTTGGCACATTTTACTTCCATTTCCCCAAAATAGGGCAACATATCTCCTTAGTGAAGCATACAATTGGAAAATTCCCATAAGGAGTTTTTCTTTCTCTCAGAAACACCATTCTGCTAAAGGGTATATGGAACTCACAACTAATGTTGCAAACCATGCTCAGTGTAAAAATATGTGAAAGCATAATTCACATATTCCCCCCATTATCTGTGCATATCCTCCTGATAGAAAGTCCATACTCCTTCTCAACAAGTGTCTTAAAGATTTGAAATGAATCAAAGACATTAGACTTGTACTTAAGAAAGTACACCCATGAACATCTGGAGAATTCATCAATGAAAGTGAGCACATATCAAGCTCCTGAAAAAGGAGTCATAAATGACATAAAGTCACTATTAGAGTAATTAGTTAGTTTTAAACTCTTTTTTACTTAAGCTATCTCTTAGGTACATTATAATTAATATCTTTATTAATTATAATGTGCAGGCTAGCTTTTCTAGTTTTAGGGTTTTGTTCACCTTTTTAGGTTGAACCTTATAATTTTTTTTTCATTAGATTGGAATACAATTTCTCTCACACTGATGAGATTTTCCAAGCTTTGCTTTTTGTGTCTTCTGCTTCTTTCTAGCAATAGGTCATTTGCATGCAGGTGTTCTTAGCGAACTGTGAAGTTGGATTTCTCAACTTCTACATAGTATCAGAGCTTCCCATCTATTGTTTGTTCTGGTGTTTTTGAAGTAATTTTTAAGATTAATGGTTTAAAGTTTTTTCAGATCTGGTATTCTCTACAAAAATGGATGCCACCATTACACTCAAAAAGCCCATGAGAGTCAAAAATCATATAAAATTTGCATTATTTTGCCACTGTGACCTCTAGAAAAAAAATTCTCCCTCTTAGAGTCGTACGGGCATGAATATTGAGAAAAATATTAATTTTTTCTTTAAAAAATTAAAAACGACCTTAAAAAACAACCCCTCTTAAAATTCAAAGGTGCCACTACGCTGCCACTCATGCGCCACTGCACCACCACACCATAGCCCACCTCCGACCACCGCGCCACCCATCCATTACTTGTGCACCACCATTGTGCCACCGGCCACCTCTGGATGTTCCGTGATGGCCATACGGCCATCAAACTTTTTCTCGGGACTATTTTTTTCCAGTGTGCTTGCATTTTTGGGGGTACCTGGGCATTTTTGGTGCTACAGGGCTCATACAGACTCAAAATTTGACATATGATATATCATTAGAAAGGTCTTTCCAAGATCGTCATTCTTGTGTAGGTCTCACTTCTTGATTTTTCCATTTGATTTTCATTTTTGCAATCAAAGTCAACCCTTCTTGTGTGCTCCTGTTCTAGTTCTGGAACTTAGGTTTTTTTCTCATTTCATATGGTTTCATAGTACTTTGTTGTGTGCGGGGGATAGTATTATACTTTGTGGGGGGGTTCTTTTTACTTTCTATAATTTACTTCAAAAAGACCCTTCTACTTCTGTCTTCTTTCTCTCAATGGTGGACTCTTCTATCGCTCACCTTACACCTCAAAACTATCACACTTGGAAAGGATGGATGACAAGATTGCTTATGGAAAAAGGGCTATGGTCATGCCTTGATGCAACTCAGCCAGTTATACAGAGGCCTTATGAGGCTCTTATGCAGAGAAACATGATGGATGAGGCAATGGGCCTCATTGCAATGAGCATTTCAGATGGGTTGTTGTTCCACGTGGATGGTTTGACCACACCCAGGGATATGTGGAACAAGTTTTCCACCTTATTTGGCACAATGAATCAGTTCAAGGTTCTCCAAATAGATGCAAAGTTCACCTCCTTGGTACCTAAATCATTCACCAGCATTGAGAACTTCTTGATGAAGTTCAAGTCTCTTCGATCCATTTTACAGGGTGCTAGAAAGATGAAGTCAGATGATGAGTGTATATTTTTTATACTCTCAAAGCTTCATGGCCCTTATCATATTTTCACTTTTACCTTCTACTCCACTATGGATGCATTGGTTGCACATCATGTTATGCCCTCTTTTGAGACTTTCTATGATAGGTTGAATCGTGAGCAATCCAAGCTCAATCAAATGGATTCACTTATAAGTTCATAGTCATAGGCATTGCTTGCCAAGACACCTCAGGATACATAGAAGTAGAAGCCAAAGCAGATATCGGATTCCTCTTCTCAGCACTGTACTAGCCCACCATCTTCTTCTAAGAAGGAAAAATAGAATACTGAGAGCCCTACATGTTCTTATTGTCAGAAGGGACCTCATGATGAGTCACATTATTTTTAGAAGAGATTTGATGGCTATGAGAAATAGATTGTAGATTTGCAAGCTCTCCTTTAGAAGAGCACCATTTCCTCTCCATCCTCTTCCACCTCATAGGGGTCTGCTTTTTAGTCTTCTACCTCATCTTTGACATTTGGAAAGGATTTTGGATAGGGTCATGCATTATAGGCTTCCATTGTATCCCCTTCATAGGTCTCTTGGATACTAAATTTAGGTGCTTCTCACCATATGGCATCTTCTACGGAGATCTTCTCTTCTATTGAGGCTTCTCCTATTCCTCACATTCTCATGGGGAATAACATAGTTATGCCATTTTTTGCGAAAGGTTCTTTACATATTCAGGATGGCACATTCAATGATGTATTGTATGTTCCATCTCTATCTACAAACCTCCTCTTGATTTATCAGATTACACTCAATGGGTTAGGGAAGACAGTTGAGTTCACGCCAGATTCAGTCTTCATCTAGGATAGTGTGATAGGAGGCATTGTTGCTACAAGGATAGTTGATCACTCCACCCATCTCTATACCTTCTCACACTTTGGTCCACCATCTCCATTATCAGAGCATAACTCTCCTCTTATGTGAGAGCATCATGTGGGACAGTCAGGTCACTTGAACCTCTGTGTTGTTCCTGAGACCACTTCTATGGCTACCTCACCTCATCTTGTTTGGGTTTCTTCTCTTTAGTAGGACTCTTCTTCATCACTACCAGACCCTCCAGCTCCATTAATTGAGCCACCAGGTGTAGTTTTTGAGGATTCTACAGAGGACACTCATCTCCTCTCTCCTGACAGTGTCAACACACCTATCATTCCACCTACATTGGGGGTTCCCTTTCAGGATCCTTGTGTCTACTCCTTTGAGCATCAACTTAGCCTTTTAGTGACACCTCATCTTTCAAGGTTACCTCTTCAGTGCTCATTGCCTTTGACTCCTTTGTATTGGTGTCATGATGGTTTGTTCATTGATCCAGGGGTTCTTTCATTCTTGGGGGGCTTTGGAGCCTTGACCCACTCTCATGAGGGGGCTGGCAGCACACATTGTACTTATGGCTTTAAGAGAGTCTCTTGAAGTCATTTTTTATCTTTTTCTTGCTTTTATATCTCTTTTTGGAGAGGATTTTTTCCCATTGGGTTTTCTCCTTTGTCTTCGGTTTACAAAGATTTCCTTGTATTGGGTACCTGATGAGGCCTTGTTGTTGGGACCCATTTCCTAATTTCATAGCTATGCTAGGTTATCTTACCTCCTGAGCTTCAATTAAGGGGGGTGTTAGAGTAATTAGTTAGTTTTATTACTCTTTTTCACTTAAGCTATCTCTTAGGTACATTATAATTAATATCTTTATTAATTATAATGTGCAACCTAGCTTTTCTAGTTTTAGGGTTTTGTTCACCTTTATAGGTTGAACCTTGTAATTCTTTTTTCATTAGATTGGAATATAATTTCTCTCACACCATTGATATTTTCCAAGCTTTTCTTTTTGTGTCTTCTGCTTCCTTCCAGCAACAGGTCATTTGCATGCAGGTGTTCTTGGTGAACTATGAAGTTGGATTTCTCAACTTCTACAGTCACTATGGACAAAATCCAAGGGTGTCGTAGCATGTGTGGATCTTCCTATGGAAAAAGGATCAAGATGGTGTTTTCCAAGTGCACAACCTCAACACACACCATATGTACAAGTAATTCTAGGAAGCCCAATCAAAAGTTCCTATGTACTCATCTGCTGTAAACATATGTACTTGACATGGCCAAAATGCCCATTCCATATCATTCTCACTGTATCTATATGTGTAATAAGTGAGGCACTAGAACTATCTAAACTCTCAAATCCATCAAACCTATACAAGCGAGACTAAGAATCAACAATAGAAGAAGCTACAATCAAATCAAGATCATGAAGGTCTTGAATAACCACATCTAATGGTGAGTACTCAATTGTCTTACCACACCTAGAATGGAAGATTTGATAAATAGAAAGAAGGTTTCTCAAAATTTCAAGAACTAGAAGTACATCCTAAAGACAACCTCCATTCAATGAAACTAAGCATGAACCTCTAATTCAAAGCTTCACCGAGTCACCAACTACAATCTGTGAAGTAGCACTATGAGAAAGTGTGGTGACAAGATGGTGGGAGTTTTTCATATGGTGAGAAGCACCTGAATCAATAATATAAGAAGAATATGTAGATATGCTTATGCAAAAAGAGCATGACCTTTTACTTTGGAAGAGGAAGAAGGATGAGGAGATGAGATATTAGGCTGTTCTATGGACTTCTCTAAGGCCTATAATCATTTCCAATGCTTGGAAACTGGATGTGCTTCCTTGCCATATAATATACAAGAATTTTTTTATTTCTCATAATTCTTGGAGGAAGACTCACAAAAATTTGAAGAATTTCCCTATTTGGAACCAAATTGTGGTTTTGAATCAAATTAAAGAGTTGGCTTGAAGGAACTCTCACTACCTAGTGAATCTTTCTCTGGCTTCAGTTTGTGTGTCTATTTCTTAGTAGGTGTCTAAGAAACTAATGCTTGGTTCTATAGTCCTATGAGAGAATCCATCTAATTAATCTTAGCTTTCTCTCTAGTCAAGCGATAAAAAAAAACTCAAAGGAAGTCATGATAAATCTAGGACCCAAAGCATCCATTGTCGAATGGAAAGTAGAAGAGAAAATATGAACTTTTCCTTGAAGATTAGAAATAATTAGATAGATACGCTGATTCAGTCTTGTTCTTGCCACAACTCTATAAAATAGATCTAATGGATTTTAATTTCATCAAGAAATCCCCAATAGAGGGAAAAGAATTAGGTACCATGGAAGTCAATTCTTCATCAATCTAAAGTTCCCTAAAATCATTAACTATACAAAAGATAGTCCAAAAACTTCTCCACATAGCCCTTAGAGTAAGACAATCATCAAGATGAAAAATAAGACTATTTGAAACATGTAGAGATAACACATCCATAGCCTCATACATTATTTTCCTATAATTCATGACCTGAAAGGGGTGAGTCAGATGAGGTTATTCCTCACCCAAACAAGACCATAAAACTTGTGAGCTGAGAAGCCTCATCGTATGAGCTTTCTAGATGTGATAATTATGCAAAGTAAGAACCTCAACAGATGTTGGATCTATCATACAACCAACTGTTCTGATCTCTTTTTTTGAATTATTAGTTTTATTTCATAATTCGATAGAAGATACAAAAGGGTTTGTGTTTTAGTGTTTTGGTGTTCTAGTTTTATGAGATAAATGATAAAAAGTAAGAGAAAAATACCCCCCTACAGATAAAAAACAAATCAAAATATAATTTTAAAAACTAGAAAGAAAAAATGAGCAAGAATTTATGTAGACAATATTTTGTATACCTAAGAAAATTTATGATTAAATAAGGTATGGATCTGAATAGATCTTGGGAAGATCTTTCCGATGATATCTCATATTCCCAAAACGGAGTCCAGAGGGACAAGATTTGGTTCCTAGAGTGTAAAAAAAACCCTCTAACTTTAACGATAGAAAAAAAATATTTAAATGACAAAATCATAAAATCAAACCTCCAGCTCTGGATAGAGATCAAAAAGAGATTTCTAGCGATATCTTGTTTGCCCAATTTTGACACCGCATGCTCAAGATATGAGAAAATACTAGCACATGCTTTGGAAGGGAGCCAAAAGTGAGCTTGGAAGATTGTTGACATTGTGATGACATCAACTATTGACGTACTAAAAATTGATGGCCAAATGGACATCACGAAAAAAAAAACTAGGGGGCTAGGGCAGAGCCCCTGGTCACCCATGTGACTAGCTCGGGACCTAGCTAGCAATGATTGCAATAGTCATCGGACCCAACCATCAATGACTATGACTTTAACCATGGGTCTACCGGTGGTGACTGTGGCTATAACCATGGGTCTACCAATGGTGACAGTGGCAGCAACCATTTTGGTGACATTGATGGTGACTTCATTGGTTACACCGAGGGTTACACCATTAGTGATCATTGGGTGGTACCTGTGAATCTATCATCATTTTCCATTGGGTGGTGGTCACTCGGTAGTTGCTGTTTGGTGGTGGCCACTCAGCGGTGGCCCCAAATTTTTTTATTTTCTTTGGAAAACTTCCTAGGCCTTATGACCTTGTTGTCAAATTTGTTTTCCTTAGAGGTTAATGTAGGCCGAAAAGGACATGCCTTATATGGAAATAGGGGTTTTTGGGTGCTCTGAGGTCAATCATGAGGTCCATTGAGCCCGAAATGCCTTGAAATAAAGTGAACCCCTAGATCCAATACAAAAACTCTAAAAAAATGAAAACCCTCAAAGCTCAAAAAATATTGAGTAAATCAAGAACAAGCAGCAATAGATCTGAGCTCTAATACCATTAAAGTTTTGATAATCCAAATCTTCATAGCCCAAGAATATGTGCAAGAAAAAAAATTGTCACAAGAGAAGAATGGGGGCAAATAGCATTAGCTTTCAAAAAGAAAATTGTGTTAGAGGGAATGAGAAAAAATACAATATTCATCCTTATGAAAGGAGAATAAGAAAACCTAATGGAATGTGCAAACCTAAAGGGAAAAAAATGTATTTAATAATTAGAATAATTATTAAATACCTATAATGTAAGGCCAAGTGAATCTTAAGAGAGGAATAAAAGGTGATTTAATTAGAATAATTAAGTGAAAAGAACATTTTACTCTAACATAACAATTGATGTATTTTTTGCTAGTGATGTCTTAAACTTTGGTGCTTAATTGTTAATCTTTTGTAACCTGTTGTAAGGGTTTTTGGGTCCCTGTTAAAACCTATTTTTCTCTTAATCCAAAATAATAGATGGGGTTGGAATTTTTTGTTGTGATGAAGAATAATTTCAAGAAGGAAAAGTGGTGATTTGAAGTATAAATCCTAGATCACATCTCGTAAGTTGTGTAGGAGGATCTCAATGTTGAACATGCCCAATAATTGAGAGGGGTGGAAGGATGAATCAATTGTTCCTACACACTTTATAAAACTTTTACTTTGTTAGTAAATACATATATACCAACAATATAAACATTTTGTCTATTAATTAACCACATTTAACATTCATAACAAATGTAAACATGAAAGCACAAAAATAACAATACAGAGAACACCAAGATTTATGTAGACATCGAAACTAGGAAAAACTATAGAGAAACTAATTCTCATGAATTTATATAATATCAGTGAATATGACACCGATTAAGGTGATGTTTGAAAATATCACTACTGGTTGTACTCACTCCAAGTGCTCACCATTTATTGAGCTAACTAGCCTTAGTTATGAAAAGGCATTGGAAATTTAAGGTGTTGAGAGGGGGGTGAATCAAAATGTTATAAAACTTTTAGCTTTCAATAACTATTTTATACCCTTTATCCTTGCATATATGTAAAACTTATCAAACTGTGTTCTAAAAGTAAATTGTTGCCATAACTAATGGTGATAATGATGAAGAACAACCAAGATCAGAAGAATACAAGATAATAGAAAGGTTAGATCATTTATTATCTTGTCATTGATGTCAAGAAATTGATTTCTAGTTTATATTATATTCTTATATTATTCAGAGTATGATATAAGTTGAAAAAATTAAGGAGAAGAAGAAATGATACGTTGTGAAGTTAAATAATTTGAATGGGCAATTGATACAGATCATACAATGATAATATTATGTTGATTTAATTGTTTTCTACCTAATGTATGATTATATAAAATTGGTAAAGTATCATAATGAAGATTAGATAAGTCAGTAAGCATAACAGTTTTGGCTACCAAGAAGAAAATGTAATTCAGTAAAGAGAATGAATGTTTTGGTAAACAAAAAGGAATGTAAGACATCGAGAAGGTTTTAGGCACCAAGCGATCTTAACTAAAATTTAGAGTTATCCACCGAACAAAGAACAAAAATTAAATAAAAGGATCAGAATGACATTTAATGATTAGATATGATGATCTGGAAGCTTATGATGGTAATGAAAGTTATTCAAAGAGATCTATAATTAGGAAAATTTATGATGATGACCTATGGCTTAGATGTAAATGGTTGAAAGAGAAGGAACATATTTCAAAACATTTCAAGTTCTCAGGTGAAGGAAAAATGTGTTACCGAGATCCATATACATTGAATAAGTTTATGAAATGAATTGAATGGATAAGATTGATAAAATTCAAATGTGATAAACTATATTAAGTCACAAAACAAGTTCTATGTAAAGAATGTATTTGTATGAACAAATGGCTAGCAAACTGAAGGGCTAATAAGTCACCGACTTATGTAGTGAAGAAGGAAAATATATATTCTGAGTCATAAAGTAGAATTTGATGAAGTATTGAAGCCCATGGAAAGATAAGAATTGAAGTGAAGATAGAGAGCACATAAAAAATTTGATTATCCAAATGATAGTTATGGATCTATAGGTCAATTTATTTCCTATTTCTTATTAGCATTTGTAATAGAGAAATCTCTTAATCGAGTGGACTTAACAGTCTTATTGTAAAATCCTTACAAAAGGTAACATTCTAAAGAGTCTTCAAAGTCATTTTACGAGACCACTCCTAACATAGTGATGATCCTAATAGATCTAAGGTAAATCCCTTGACTGGGTCACACCTAACAATGTGTATTGTAATCTTTAACTAGATAGGCTCTTAACTGACCGTACTTTAGAAGAGTATTTTCTTTAGTGGGTGAAAATTACCATAGTGGTTTTTCCCAAAGCTAGGTTTCCACATTAAATATTGGTGTTACATGTGATGATGATTTATGTGTTTGATTTGTGGATTGTTAAATTTTATCTACTATTATTGGTAAATAGTGAATTGTGTATGACCGAGTTGACACTGAGTTAATAAGAGGAAATTTTTTTGAGGTACTAAGAATCAAGGATTATTAATTCACCACCCCCCCCCCCCCCCCCCGCTCTCCGTATTCCAACTTAAATAAACTAAAGTAAACTCATTCATTCATAATGTATTAACACACATAAAATAAATTGACATAATATTTTTGTTATGTAGAAACTCTTGGTTAGAGGGAAAAACTATGGTGGAGATGATACCCATAATTCTTCAGTACTGTAGTATAAAGGTTTGTTGGTAAGAGCATACACAATATCAATTCTAATGATTTACCCTATTAGGTAATACAAAATAAGGCCTTCTAAAGTTGACTTAGTTAAAAAATATTGTAACACTAATTAAGTATCCACTCTATTAAGAGATTTAATAATAAAAGATTGTTAAAGCCTTCTCAATAATTGGGATAAGAAAATAAAAAAAACAATATTGTATTCCAATAATATCTGATATGTAAATATGCATCTACCTAGATGCTATATCAAATCCTTGTTTCTCTTTGTAGTATTATTACCTTCCCCTGACTGATTCGATCAGAATTATCAATCGTGTCTACTCGGTAGCCTTCACTATTCTTCTCTTCTCTTATTCTTTGATTTACTATAATCTCACACACTATTTCTTCTATTTGATTCATCCTTATCTATTATTTAATTAACTTCCTAGTTACTTCACCTAATTAGGGTTTTGATCCATCTAGCAATCTTGGTCAATTAGATCAATGATCCATATTCATTCCCTCTTTCTAAGAAATGTATTATTTATTTTAATTGGTTTAATCTATGTCTTGGAATCATTTAAAATAATGTTTTCATTCCATATAAATTTTACCTAACATTTACCTCAATCTTCATAAACTATTTTCTTTTCTCGGTAGATCCTGATCAAAATTTATATTCATCCTATACCATTGAATTATTATTTCATGTTATGATTGGTACATCCTTTTCTTGGTTACACTATTTTCTCAATATACTTCTTGTGCGGTAACCATTGTGCTTGGTTCTAAGTTTCATTTGTGTGGTGTCCATTCTTTTCGATATTCACTATTTTGTATATGCATAGCATGTATTGTGCCTAGTATTATTTTTCCTAGTCTTATTGACTAGCTATTAGGAATTAATGCTAAATGTTTGGCAGCCATTCTATAGCAATTGTTGTTGCATTCATGACTATGATTGTCATTGATGTCAACACAATGATCTTCTAGAGACTTGCAGAGAAGCAGACAGAGTTTGAATTAGCACACATGGGTTATTGTAGTTGGAGCTATGAGATGTTGAGGATATACTCTTTGATATGTTATATATCCATGGTTAAGAGTGTAGATAGTAATTCTTTTATTCATGGAAGTTATGAGCATTTTGGTAGAAGTAGTATTTAGGCAGTGTTCCTGAGTAGCGGTCTATGGAAATCAAATGATATCTCCTAATCGGGATGGAATCTAGTTTTATGCAGTTAAAGGAAAGTTGAAGACATGTTGATAGTGATGTGGATGGCAGCACAAACTTTGAGGTCACATGAATGAAAATTTATTGTATTTGGAAGCTGACAGTTTTGTGTAATTTTGATGTAGCATGTGGAAACTTTTATTTTGTAATTATATACTAACTCATTTGTAATTATTTGAGTGTGGTATAAAGGAAGGAATTTGTTTCCTTGTTCATGTATAATATGATAGTAGTGTATGAATATGAAGTGAAGAAAAGAGCTAAATGTGAAATCAAATTGTGAAGGAAGACATGTGAAGTATAGAGATCTGAAATTGAGATTTGGTGTAATAGTGAGTGTGGTTTGGCACAATAAGAGAAGAGGTAAAATATTATTCTATTGATTAATACAAAGATTATTTGGATAGTGTGTTCAATGATGTTACCCTGAAGCTGTTTGGGCAATGGGTCCTTCTATCTTCCATGACTCTTAATAGGGTTAGAATCTTTTAACAGGGATTCATATGTATTGAATGTATTTCATAAGACTCACATAACAGAGTCCATCCTTTCACAAGGAATATTCATATTAGTGCATCTTTTGTGGGCATCATTCCCACCAGGGTTTACTCTTTGATCAAGAGGTTCCCTAGGCAACATATCTTTTGTCATTGTGTTATTGTGTATGAATATCTTTCTATGGTTGGTAATTATATTGCTTATATGGTTTAATGTTGTTGAAGATGATAAAATTTATAAATATCTGATAACTAATTCACCCCCCCCCCCACCCCTCCTCTTAGTTATCTTGGTGGACTTTACTTTCTAACAATTGGTATCAGAGTGGCAGGTCCTTGAAAAAGAAGTTTAAGAACTTAAGGAGATCCATGGAAAATTTCAAGAAAGAAATCCCTAAGTTTGATGGAGTAAATTTTGATAGCTGGAAAGAAAAGATGAAGAGGCACCTATTGTGTTTAGGACCAGGTTATTGGTTGATTACAAAGAATGATAAGACTATCATTGAAGAGGACAATCTTGAAACATGTACTGCTGATGAGAGAGATATATTCATGTGTAGCATACTTGCAAGAGAAGCACTTTTGATAGCCCTTCTAGAGAATGAGTACAATCAAGTAAAATGTTCAAAAAATCTCATGAAATTTGGAAATCTCTACACTCTACTTTTGAAGGTGATGAACATGCAAAAAGAGTTAGATTACATAATTGGATATGTGCATTTGAAGATATAAGAATGTCGAAAGATGAATATGCTAGAAGCTATATTGGTAGAATGTCAAAAATTATTATAGGTATAAATTCTTGTGGAGGAACAAAGATAGAGAATGAAGTGATATGAAAAATTCTGAGGACATTGACTCCTATATTTAAGCAGACAACACAGATGATTGAACAAGTTATACCTTGTACTACAAAATTTACAAGAGAGATTCTTCTTGAAAGATTGGAAGCAATAGAGATGAACTTGAGGTTATCAAGAGACTTACCCAGAATGGAGACATTATTCAGTGCTCTTAGCATTCTCCATACTTTGTCAAGAAGCATTTGTGTGAGTGGAGATTATGCTGGTAGAAGCAAATCTATCAATGAAGAAGACAAGAAGATTGAAGAAGGTATTGCCTTATTTGTGAAGAGAGAACCAGATGGTAAGAGAAATTTTAAATGTTGGACTTGTCAAGAATATGGTCATTTTACATCTAAATATCCTAAGAGAGTTAAAAAGTATAGAAACAATTTCAAACCTAGAAGATCTAAGGAATGTTATTATGCTAATGATGAAGATCTTGAAGCTAGTATAGATAGAACTTTAAGTGAAAGTGATAATGAGAATAATGATGAGATAGGATTGTTAGAATAACTGAGAGGGGGGTGAATTAGTTATCTAGTGTCCCAATTCAAAATGTATAATCCAAAACAATTCTACTACTTTTGCAAGTCGGTAAACATATAATACTTTCACTGTCTGTGTATTTACTGACTGACAGTCTAAACTTTGTAATAATTACTGATTAAATCTAACATGTAATATGAAAAGTATGATAACAAATAAATATCACCATCAACACATAACACAAGAGATTTAACATGGAAACTCTATAAAGGGAAAAACAACCTGGGACCGGCAACCCAAAATTGTTCACTCTTCTGAAGTGAGGTTGGTGAAGACCCAACCCTGTTAAAGGTTTACAAACACACTATTAGGTGTGACCTTGTTAGAGGATTTTAGACTAGAAGTTATCATCCAACTAGCAGTCACTCTGGGGTTGATAGGATAACAATGTTCACTCTATGAATGAAACATCAAAAGACTTTCATAGTCCACTCAGTTAAGAGATTTAACTATGTATAATGGTTAAATGTGTAACAGTAGATGATCTGCCTAAATACAACTTCAGTTTGTAGTTTATAAATCAATGTTTAGCTCATTCAAATATTTCTGATCAATATAACACTTCAGATTCAATACTATATCAACTTACTATCTGTCGGTAATAACTCTATGTATCTTGGTAATTGTTCTATAGCTCGGTTCTTATTAACTAGTATGATTAGAATGCATGAAAACTTCTCCACGCGATAATTCTATAGTATCTTCTTCTTCCGGCATGATTTCATAATGAAACAAATGTCTCTTATATAGACGAGTAAATTGTTTTCTTTTCCTCCATCAAATTTTTCCACTTAATCATATTCATAAATTTTTCCACTTTAAGCTCCCTCGACTGATGTGTTAGTAACATGTTTCAATCTACTTGATTAGATCCTATTTGATTTATGTTAGCCATCGATCTTCATAAAAAAAATTATATGTTACCTCGATTTCATATACTTTATAGCTCATCACTTTAATGGTTAAACTGATCATTTAATTCCTTTCTATTTTTCTTAGTTAACAAAGAAATTCATTGGTGAACACAAGCTTGATTAATACTATGCTCGGTATACACTACACTTCGTCGGTGTATACTAAAATGATTTTATTTACCGACAACACTACTTTGTGTCTTTCAACTCTATTCTTCATCATAGATGAATGCAACATAATAGAGTCAATTTCATCAAGTCATAGACTCATCAACAAGTTACTTAGTGTATTCCTTATCCTCATTTGTCATATACATCTTTCTCATGTAGATATTTGTGTTCTTCATCTCTTTCACCTTCCTTCAGATGTGTCGGTATAGTAACTTACAAGATAAGTATTGTTAAGCTAGTTGACATCAATGACAACATAATACTGATTTAATCATCTTGCATATCTAATCATCAACACCTTAGTAATCTCAAATTATAGATTCTTCATTCTTGTTTTAAATCAGTTGTAGTTCATCAATCTCTCCCTTTGGCATTGATGGCAACTCAAGTAATATGAAATGTACCGTACATATACCAAACATGTTTTCTACAACTTTGTGATCAAATGTTGTGTAGTGTAAGCTCTCCCTAGCTTAATATGTTTAATCGCTACGTTACTAAAATATCATTATAAAATATAGCTTCGTCATTCTATAGATATAACCTTTTCAGTTCTCAAGTTCCTTTCAGATTATCTATCCCTTAGATAGTTATCATCAGTGAAAATCTCCTTTTCTTTTCATATTATTTATCTCTCCCTTTGACAACAATGCCAAAGAAACAAATAAATAATCATCTCTATAGTAGCTAAGTAACTCTCTGGTGTCCATTACTTCCTTTGTATCTTAGTATACTGATATCCCAATCTGTTACAATTCTTCAAACTTAATCACAACCTTGAACAAAATCCAAAGTGTGAAGTATGTTGCATCAACATGAATGATCTTCTGATAAGATTAGGTTGATGCAACATCTAGATCACATTAGTGACCCATAGACAAGGGACGGACCCCAAGTCTAGTCCTTAAATATTCAAAAGTGTCCTTCGGTAGAGGCTTTGTAAAAATGTCTGCAAGTTGTTCTTTAGATGTAACAAATTCTAACTTTACCTGCTTCTCTTGCACTTTTTCTCTTAAGTAGTGATACTTAATTGATATATGCTTTGTCTTAGAGTGCATCACAGGATTCTTTGAAATATTAATAGCACTTGTGTTGTCATAGTATATGATCACTGGGTCAGTGATTACCTCATTCATTCCTTCCAAAACTTGCTTGATATATGAAATGTTTGAGAAATTAGTAGCAAAAACAACATACTCTACTTCAGTTGTAGACTGAGAAATACAAGCATTCCTTTTACTTGTTTAGGTTACAAGTCTTTCACCAAAGAAAAATGCTCCTCCGGTGGTACTTTTTCTGTCATCCACATTTCCAACCTAATCAGCATTAGTATAAACTTTCAGGTCAAACTTACCTTCCTTAGGATACCATAATCCATAATCCTCTATCTTTTTCAGATATCTTAAGATTCTTTTAGTAGCAATCATGTGTGATTCTCTAGGATTAGCATAATATCTAGCAACAATTCCCATAGCATGTGCTATATCTGGTTTACTGTGAACTACATACATGAGCTTACCAATCATGGATAGGTAAAGTGTCTGGTTTACCTCTGCAGTTTCATCTTCCTTTGTCAATTTACTTCTAGTAGCCATCAGTGTTCCCACAAGTTTAGCATCTTCCATGCCAAATGTCTTCAAGACTTCCTTTATGTACTTGGACTGTGTGATGAGTATCCCATCACTCGGTTGTATCACTTGTAATCTGAGAAAGAATTTAATCTCTCTAGACATAGACATTTCAAATTCATTCCTCATGTCATCAACAAAATATTTACATACATGATCTTGACCTCCAAAAATAATATCATCAATAAAAATTTCAGCAATGATAATAGTGTCATCAATATCATCTTTCATGTATAAATTGTTGTTCTCACTAGTTCTCACAAATCCAATACTTAACAAGTAAGTATGCAGTCTTTCATACCATGCTCTCAGTGCTTTCTTTAAACCATATAAAGCTTTCTGTAATCTACATACCATGTTTTTATTGTCTGGATCAACAAATCCTTTAGGTTGTTCTATGTAGACCTCTTCTTCAAGTATACCATTCAAAAATGTTGATTTCACATCCATTTGATAAACCTTAAATTTCTTGTGTGCAGCATATGCAAGTAACATTCTAGCTCCTTCCAATCTAGCAATAGGTGCAAAATTTTCCCCATAATCAATGCCTTCTTCCTATGCATATCCCTTGCATACCAATCTCACTTTATTTCTTGTCACTTCACCATTTTCATTCATTTTGTTTCTGAATATCCATTTAGTACCGATAAGATTCTTATCTTTACGTCTGGGTACTAAGGACCAAGTTTTGTTTTTTTCTATTTGGTCTATTTCCTCCTTCATTGCATTAACCCATTCATCATTTTCTAATGTAACTTTCACATTCTTTGGTTCAAATTCACAAACTAGACATGTACCTTGTCTTGTTTTGCTTCTTGTCTACATTCTAGCTTGTCTATTTCCAATAATTTATGTCTCAAGATGATGTCTTCTAAAAAAACTAGCCAGTACTTAGTTTCTTCTTTCTTGTTCATCCTGTTCAGGTTCATTTGCTTGCTCGGTAGCACCATCTTGTTCGTCGGTTTCACTTTCCTATTCATCAGGGTTATTTTCCTGCTGACCGGTTATCATAGGTTGTGGCTTTAGTAGACATTCAAGAAGTTCAATGTAAGTGAATCTACCATAGTCTTCTGGTTCCTTTCTTTCTTGTGTGTTTATGTCATCATACTCATCAACACGAACATTAGTACTTTCAATCATCTTATTTGTAACCTTATTCAGACATTTGTATGCTTTACTCTTAGTAGAATACCCTAAGAATATTCCTTCATCACCTTTAGAATCAAATTTCCCATTTCTCTCATCTTTCAGAATAAAACATTTGCTTCCAAAAATTCTAAAATAACTTACAGTACATTTGTGTCCAAACCATAGCTCATAAGGTATTCGGTAGGTGTCCTTCTTTAGTTGTACTCGGTTAAGCACATATACAACTATGTTGACAGCTTCCCTCCAATATGTCTGAGCAACATTCTTTTGTAGCATTAGTGTTCTAGCATAGTCAATGATTGACAAATTCCTTCTTTCAGCAATCCCATTTTCCTAAGGTGTTCTCGGTGCAGAGACCTGTCTTTTAACTACCATTCTCATTATAGAAATTTGTAAATTCATCAAAGATAAATTTACCTCCTCTATCAAATCTTAAGCATTTGATTTATTTTCTAGTCTCTTTCTCTACCTTAGCCTTATACCATTTAAACAACTTAAAAGTTTCATATTTCTCTTTCAGAAACATAACAGTCATTAGTCTAGTAAAGTCATCAACAAAAAGAATAAAGTATCTATCACCATAATAGCTTTGAGTTCTCATAGGACCACATAGGTCAGTATGAACCAATTCAATTATCTTCTTTGTTGAGTAGTCTTTTCTTTTAAAACTAGACTTAGTCATCTTACCTTTCTGACATTCATGACACATAGCATGATCTAGTTTTGAGAAGTTAGGCAATCCTCTAACTCTTTTCTTCTTACTAATCTTGATCATGTTATCAAAATTCACATGACATAACCTCTTATGCCACAACCATGCATCTTCATCTTTCATTAATAAACAAGAAGATTGGTCAATATCAAGATAAAATAGATTACCATTGGATTGTGTACCAGTTCCAACAAGTCTTCCTCCATCATCATAGATTCTTACCTTTCTGCTCTCAAAAGCAAGTTGGTGACCTGAGTTGTTCAACTATGCCACACTTATCAAATTGTAGTTCAGTCCATCTACCCAGTATGCATTCTCACATTTTACTCTGTCATTAATCATTAGTAAACCTTTACCTCTCACCATACAAGGTGCATCATTTCCCATTCTAACAGATCCACCATCATATTCATCAATTAGATCAAATTTCTCTATATCACCAGTCATATGATGTGTGCAGCTACTATTTATGATCCATGTATCATTCTTCTTATTTTAGAGATCAGTGTTATCTCTTCATGTTTCTCTTCTTCCTCTAAATCATCCTTCATAGCAACAAATACTACTTCTACATCATCATCATTGTCAGAATCAGATTCAAATTCTTCGGCTATGTAACATACCTTTTTCCCTTTGTCATAGCTATCTTGGTTGTCTCTATTCTTGTGTTGATAGCCTCTGTTGACACTTCTCCCATAGCTTCCTTCGGATCAGTCTTTAGATCTATCATCATCTTTCTTATTCAGACATCTAGCATTGATGTGGTTAAATTATTTATAATTGAAACATGCTAAAGGTAACTTACCTCCATATCTTCCCTTACCTTTGGGCAATCTTTTCACCATAAGAGCTTCAAGCTCATCAATTTCATCATTGGTATTACTGTCACTGTCATTATTCTTATCATTCTTGCTACTAAACTTACTGATCTTCAAAGAGGACCTGAAAGTGGATTCAATAAAAGGTACAACACTATTGTCAAAGTTATTCAATTCAAAGGTTGTAAGCTTACCAATCAGAGTGTCAAGTGTAAGGTTGGATGTAGCCCTTGTTTCATGAACAGCAGAGATCCTGATTGCATAAACTAGTAGCAAAGTTCTAAGAATCTTGCTTATCACTATTTCATCATCAATAACTCTGCTAGATGCTCTAATATCATGAACTACCTCTTTTAGTTTGTTTTTGTATTGCACAATGTTCTCACCTTCTTTCATCTTCATATCATCAAATCAACCTCTTAGGCTTTCTGCTCTGGCTCTCCTGACATTCGCATCTCCACTGTATATTAGAGTCAGTTTATCCCACATGGCTTTAGCAGTAGTGCATCAATTAATGTCTTCAAATTCAGCATCAGTACAAGTAGCAACAATTTCCATCATAGTAATGTTGTGTTCATGCCTATCCTTCAGTTGATCAAGAGTTAGGGGACCTGGTGTCAGTTTAATGTAGCCATTCTCCATGAGTTCTAGTGCAAAATTCCCAATTCTAGATATGTGCAACTTCATCCTACTTTTCCATACTGTGAAGTTATCTTTGTTCAACTTTGGCACTTCCCTCTTATACATCTTGAGACCTTTTTACTGAAGTCCTTAAAACTCTATTCTAAGCAACCAACATTGTCATGCCAATTGTTAGAATAACTAAGAGCAGGGTGCATCAGTTATCTAGTGTCCCAATTCAAAATGTATAATCCAAAACAATTCTACTACTTCTACAAGTCAGTAAATATATAATACTTTCACTGTTTGTGTATTTACCGATTGATAGTCTAAACTTTGTAATCATTACTGATTAAATCTAACATGTAATATGCAAAGTATGATAACAAACAAATATCACAATCAACACATAACACAAGAGATTTAACGTGGAAACCCTATAAAGGGAAAAACCACCTGGGACCGGCAACCCAAAATTATTCACTCTTCTAAAGTGAGGTCAGTGAAGACCCAACCCTGTTAAAGGTTTACAAACACACTATTAGGTGTGACCTTGTTAGAGGATTTTAGACTAGAAGTTATCGTCCAACCAGCAGTCACTCTAGGGTTGACAGTATAACAATGTTCACTCTATGAATGAAACATCAAAAGACTTCCATAGTCCACTCAGTTAAGAGATTTGACTATGTACAATGGTTAAATGTGTAACAGTAGATGATCTACCTAAATACAACTTCAGTTTTTAGTTTACAGATCAATGTTCAGCTCATTCAAATATTTTTGATCAATATAACACTTTAGATTCAATACTATATCAACTTACTATCCATCGGTAATAACTCTCTGTAGCCCAGTAACTATTCTGTAGCTTAGTTCTTATTAACTAGTATGATCATAATGCCTAAAAACTTCTTCACGTGAGAATTCTATAGTATCTTCTTCTTGCAGTATGATTTCATAATGAAACCAATGTCTCTTATATAGATGAGTAAATCATTTTCTTTTCCTTCATCATATTTTTCTTGTTAATCATATTCATAGATTTTTCCACTTTAAGCTCCCTTGACTGATGTGTTAGTAACACATTTCAATCTACTCCATTAGATCCTATTTGATTTATGTCAGCCATCGATCTTCATAAGACACATTATCTGTTACCTTGATTTCATACACTTTACAACTCATCACTTTAACAGCTAAACTCATCATTTAATTCCTTCCTTTCTATTTTTCTTAGTTAACAAATAAATGCATCGGTGAACACAAGCTCAGTTAATACTATGCTTGTTATACACTACACTTCGTCGGTGTATACTGAAATGCTTTTATTTACCGACAACACTGCTTTGTGTCTTTCAAATATATTCTTAATCATAGATGAATGCAACATAATAAATTCAATTTCATCAAGTCATAGAATCATCAACAGGTTACCTAGTGTATTCCTTATCCTCATCTGTCATATACAACTTCCTCATGTAGATATTTATGTTCTTCATCTCTTTCACCTTCCTTCAGATGTGTCGGTATATTAACTTACAAGATAAGTACTGTCAAGCTAGTTGACATCAATGACAACATAATACTAATTTAATCATCTTGCATATCTAATCATCAACTCCTTAGTAATCTCAAATTATAGATTCTTCATTCTGGTTCTATATCAGTCGTAGTTCATTGAGGATTTGTAGCAATTAAAGAAGAGAATCCTAAAATAGATTTTAAGGAGGAAAAATCCTTAGTTTCTCAAGTTGAAAAGAAAGCTTATTGGATTATAGATAGTGGTTGTTCACATCATATGACTGGAGACATGAAAAAGTTCATAAAGTTAAACAAATATGATGGAGGAGTTCTTAGAGTTGGAAACAATGCTTTTATTAAAGGTATAGGATCTATTACTCTTGATCGAAAGACTAATACTGATGATGTTTATTTTTTGGATGGATTGAAATATAATATTTTGAGTGTTAGACAGTTAGTTGATAAGGGATATCAAGTTTTGTTTACTGAGAAAAATTGTGTGATAAAGGATAAAGATCAAAATCTGATTGGAACTAGATCTAGAACCAAAGGTAATGTATTTCAATTGAATCCTACCAAGATGACATATTTGATTACTAAAATTAATGATGGTTGGTTATGGCATAGAAGGTTTTGTCATATAAACTTTGACAAAATTGTGAAAGTAAGTAATACACTTGCAGTAAGAGATTTGCCTAAAATTATGAATCCTACTAACATGATGTGCAAAGAATGTGTGATGGCTAAACAAAAGAGAAGTTCTTTTCCGAGTAAGAAGTTTACATCTACAAAAAAGATAGAAATTTTTTATACAGATTTGAGCGGTCCTACCAGGACTAGAGGATTCTATGGAGAAAGGTATTTTATGATTCTTGATGATTTTACAAGAATGATGTGGATAGCATTTCTTAAAGAAAAATATGAAGCATTTGATAAGTTTAAGATTTTTAAGAATAAAGTTGAGAATGAATTTGGAATGAAAATTAAATTTTTGAGATCTGATAGAGGTGGAGAATTTACTTCTCGAGAGTTTAACACCTTTTGTGAAGAAAATGGCATTAAGAGATAGTTCTCAGCCCCTAGAACACCTGAACAGAATGGTATTGCAGAAAGAAGGAACAAATTAGTGACTGAAGCAGCAAGAGCTATGGTATTTGAGAATGATTTGGAAAAGATATTCTGGAGAGATGCAGTGAACACAACAATGTATACAATGAACAAAGTACAAATCATAGTAGACACAGAGAAGACACCTTATGAATTATGGTTTGGACATGCACCCTTAGTTAAGTATTTTAGAATTTTTGGAAGAAAATTTTATATAAAGAGAGATGATGATATTGGAAAGTTTGATCCTAGAAGTGATAAAGGTATATTTCTTGCATATTCTTTGAAAAACAAAGCCTATAGATATTACAATAAAAGAACTAAAACTATTGTTGAAAGTGCAAATGTTAAAGTTGATGAAAAGTTCAAAATTCAGGAAAGAATGCTTAATTATGAATCAGATGAAGAAGATCATCCTAAACCTAACACTAGATCTACTAAATTATTTTATAAAACTGACAATGATTTGTTGAATGAAAGTCGTGGTGAAGTCAATGAAGAGCCTACACCTGAAGTGAGATCTGAGACAATGACACCTAACAAGAGTTTATTAAGAAATCATCCTATTGGACAAATTATTAGAAGCATCAAAAGATGAGTTCTAACTCGGAATAAGGTAGAAGAACATTTATGTTTGATTTCTCAAATTGAACCTAAAACTACTAGTGAAGCTTGTGAAGATGAAAGTTGGACTAATGCTATGAAAGAAGAACTAGATCAAATTGAAAAGAACAAGACATGGGAATTGGTCCCTAGACCTAAAGACAAGAATGTTATTGGAACTAAATGGGTATTCAGAAACAAGATGAATGAAAAAGGAGAAGTAGTGAGAAACAAAGGAATATTATTAGGTAAGGGATACTCACACCAAGAAGGAATTGACTATGAAGAAACCATTGCACCTGTTGCAAGAATTGAGACTACATGTTTTGTGGATACTTATATTAATGCTTTTAGGGTAGAGATCCCTATACTTGAGAAGGAACCTATTTTGTTACCTATCTCTATTAAGTTAAGTGTTAATTATGTGAAGGGTGATTTGTGGGTAATGTACTTTGATGGTGCAAATTGCAAGGATGGAGCAGGAGCAAGTATTTTACTTATTTCTCCTAATGGAAACACCTACAAATTTTCTTTCACATTGAATTTCTTTTGTACCAATAATATAGTAGAATATGAGGCATTGTTGTTAAGACTAAGGTTGGCACAAAAACATGGTATTAAGTGCTTAAGTATTGTTGGTGGTGTCTCAAGTCAGGTCAGTATATGCTTCCAAGAACAAAAGGTTGAAACAATATAGGAATGCAATTTGGGATTTGATTGAACATTTTGATGCCTTCAATATTGAGTGGAAGGATAGGAATAACAATAAGATGGCTGAAATGTTAGCCAATATAGCAATCAATCCCAGTGATATTACATTTACTGGTATTTCTAAAGTTGAAATTTAGGCTAGGCCTAGTGTACCAGACAATATTGAAAATTGGCAAGTTTTTGATGATGATAATGATATCTTGAAGTTTATGAGTTGTGAAGATCAGTATCATGGTCAGGAATTTGATTGCTCAACTTTGGTTGAGTTAGTAGAAGGAAAGGAGGTTGTCTTTGGCAATGAAGTTATTCAGCTTAGAACTAACAAGGTGCCCAAGGGGCTTGTTGTTTTGGAAACTATCTTTGATAACCAGGATAGAGTTCAAAAGAATATCAAAAGAGAAGATCATGTTGATCTAGAGGAGATAAATCTTGGAACACATGAGGCACCTAAGAGGGTATACATTGGTAGGGACATGTCTCACAATGTAAGAAAATCTTTGATTGAATTATTGAGAAAATTCAGGCATGTTTTTGCATGGTCATATGATGACCTAAAGGTTTATAGAGAAGATTTGTTTCAGCATATTATTGCATTGAAAGAATATGCTAGACCTTTCAGGAAAAAACAAAGGCCTATTAATCCTACTTTAGCACCCAAGATGAAAGAAGAATTAATGAAGCTAAGAGATGCTAGAATTATCAATCCTATAAGGCATTCTTCTTGGGTATCAAATCTTATCCCTGTTAGAAAAAAGAATGGTGACATCAAACTTTGTGTGCACTTCAGGAATTTGAACATCAACTCATTAAAGGATAACTATTGCCTACCCAATATGGAAGCTATGTTGCAGAGAGTAACCAGATCTAAATTGATGTCTATGATGGATGGTTTCTCTGGTTATAATCAGGTAATTTTCAAAGAATCAGAGCAATTCAAGATAGCTTTTACAACACCTTCGGGGACATATGTTTATGTGAGAATGCCTTTTGGTCTCACAAATGTTGGTGCTACTTTTCAGAGGGCAATGGATGTTTCCTTTTCAAATTTCATAAATGATTTCCTTGTTGTCTATCAAGATGATTTAACTGCCTATTCCAAGAAGGAAGAAGATCACTATACTAATTTAGAGAAAATATTTGTGAGGGCCTTGGAGTATGGCATTTCATTAAATATAAGGAAATGTGCATTTGGTGTCACTGAAGGTAAGTTGCTTTGCCACTTAGTTGGGAAGCAAGGAGTGAGAATTAACCATGAGAGGGTAGTAGCTATTGATAAAATTTAGAGACCAAAGAATGTTAAAGGAATTCAGTCCTTCTTTGGCTAGGTCAATTTCTTAAGGAGGTTTGTGAAAAATTTTGTAGAGGTTACTAGACCTATTTCTAAGATGTTGAAGAGGGGATCTGAAATAAATTGGGAGGGTGAGCCTAATGAGACTTTCAAAAATATCAAGCAGGCTATCAAAGATGCACCAGTGCTTAAGGCACCTAATTATAATGTCCCAATGCACATCTTTTCCTTTGCATCTTTTCACACTATTGTTGCAGTTTTTTTACAAAAGAATAAGGAAGGTTTTGAGTAGCCTATTGCATTCTTTAGTAAATCTTTGCAGCCTACTAAATTGAAGTATGACATAAATGAGAAACAAGCATATGCACTTGTGGAGGCAGTCAAGGCTTTTAGGTGTTACTTGATGGGGGCAGTTGTGATTGCTTTTGTGCCAAGTACAATTGTGAAGGATATTTTCTCACAGTAGGAAGTGTCTGGAAGAAAATGCAGATGGATCAATAGGATCCAAGAATTGAATGTTGATGTCCAGATTACTAAATTGGTTAGAGGAAAAGGACTGGAAAAACTAATGGCTCAATCCAATCTTGATGCAAATCAGATAAATCAAGCTGAAATTGATTATACATGTGACATGGATGATTGTATTTGGTATCAAGATATCATCTATTACTTGAGAAATATGAGATGTCTAGCAAGAATGAATGATAATCAGAGGACATTAAAATTATAGGCCATCAAGTATGTAATTGTGAAATGTAAATTGTATAGAAAGAATTTAGATTGCATACTTTTGAAATGTGTGGAACTCAAGCTAACAAGTTGTTAAAGGAGATGCATGAGGGAGTTTGTGGTGGGCATTATATGGGTAAAACAACTGCTCATAAAATCTTGAGAGTAGGATTCTAGTGGCCCACAATCTTCAAGGATGCAGAGCAGTTGGTAAGGAGATGTGATGATTGTCAAAGGTTCTCTAGTAAGCTTAAATTTTTAGGTAACATGCCATTAAGGCTAGTAGAAGTACAAGCTCCTTTCCAACAATGAGGGATTGATTTCATAGGGGAGATACCAAACAAGTTAAGTGGAGGACACTCATGGATCTTAGTTGCCACTAATTACTTTACAAAGTGGGTAGAGGCTATACCTACAAGGAATGCAACCAGCAAGGGGGCAACTAATTTCTTGTTGAACAACATTGTTACAAGGTTTGGTTGCCCTGAGAGAATAGTAAGTGATAATGCCATGTACTTTAGGTCTACTGAATATAAGGACTTTTGCAAAGGTTTAAGAATTCAGATTTCTTATTCCTCTCCTTATCATCCACAAGGAAATGGTCAGGAAGAATCTACTAATAAGAGTTTGATTAAGATCCTCAGGAGGATTCTTGAAAAGAATAAGAGGGCATGGAATTCAAAACTACCATTAGCTCTATGGGCTGATAGGGTAACTATGAAGAGGGCAATTGGTTGTGCACCATTTGACTTAATATATGGAATACATGCAAGAATGCCTCAAAATAACTTATTTGAAATGTACAAATTTGTGCAATTGTATGATGATGATATAGATGATGAAATGTAGTTGAGAATTGAAGACCTCATCAGACTGGATGAAACTAGAAGAGAGTTAGTTGCAAGAAATGCCAAATTGTAGTTCCAGGTTAAGAATTTGTATGACAAGAAGATTGTTGAAAGAAGGTTTGAGCTTGATGACCTAGTATTAATTTCAAATTCTAGAATAGAGGATAAGGGAAAACATGGAAATTTTGATCCCATCTGGCTAGGGCCATATCAAATTCATGAGAAATGGGGCCAAGATTCATACATTGTGAAAGAGTTGAGTGGTGAAGTTCAAGAATTACTAGTTCATGGACAATTCTTGAAGAAATACTTCAATTGAAGGTATTTTGTTTTCCATGAATAGTAGTTAGGTCTGTACATTCTGTAAATTTTGTAAAGTTGCTTGCCCCTGTCCTGTTTTGTCTTGGTCTGTAAGGTTTTGTTGCTCTTTGTTGTTAGTCTTTTCCAGTGGGATGGTCTGCTTTAACTAGTCATTCTAGATCCTTGTTATGCTTGCAGGAGGCATACATCCCTAGACAGAGCCACTGTTAGTACTTTGAAAATTTCCATGGCTTTACCAGTTTTCCTCTAGTCTCTGCAATGTTTTTCATGCCTCTAGCTCAAGCCCTAGTTCAAAAAAAAAAAAAAACTAGCCGTTGCATAAAAAAACCTTTTGTTTTACCCTGGCCCTATTCTATTTTGAAGTTACTTTTTTGGGCCACTTAAAATCCCTTTAGCGCATGTGCTTTAATATTTTGTCACCCCGCAGGGTCATGCCTTTGATTTTTCCTAAGTCTCTAAACCCCAGCGGCCTTTATTTTTCCTAAGTCTTAGCGATTAATATTTCCTATTGTTTTGACTTAATTTTTCCTGGGCCTGGCTCTGACACCATCTTGATCATATGGTTGTCATAAGTTCATGAGGTTTTTTTCAGAGGCTTGTGAACTTATGCCAGCCATTGATTCCTTTTCATGATGTTAGTTGTTAGTGGGACCTGGTTTCCAAATGCATCAGAGGGTCTTGACATTCTCAGTAAATCAATAATGGGTGTAAGTTCTTATGAGATGTGTTAGAGGTTTAAGATCATGCGCCAACTATTGATTTCATATCCTATTAGAGGGTTTTCAGGGCAGGGTAAGATTATTTATCCGATGGTTGTCTTATGATTTGGAGGAATTTGGGAGGTCTATGTAAAGATAATACAACCGTCAATTTTCTTGATGCCGGCCCAGTAAAGTCTCTTGGTCTTTTTGGTAGTTTGGACAAAGTTTTGGTGGCCTGACAAATTTCAAAGGGGTTTTGCTTGTTCACTGAATAGAATAGCAGTGTTCTAAAAGGCTGGTGATTTAGCGAATGCTATGTTTGCGTAACCACTAAAATATCTAGTGGTAGTATAAGGTATTCTACGAATGGCCGATTCCCTTCAATCCCTAAATCACTAAATGTGACTGAGGTCATATTAACAGGTAAAGACATTAAACCCATGAAATAAAAGGATCCGACGATCATGATATAAAGTTGACCTAAATTCAAATGTGGACTGCCGATTCATTGTTGGCGCTATGAAACTGACCATTGTAATTCAAATTCAAATTTCTTGGAGGGTTTCCTGCGACCAAAAGGACTAAAATTCAATGTTTAAGAGGCTGGAGTTGGTGGAAATGATTTTCAAATTATTGCAGTGTGGTCCAGGGTGTCTGATGATTAAATTGTAGAAGATTGGTACATTGAAAATATAGGTAGTCACTTGCTCAAGGTAGGTTGCAAGTGAATAATCAGATTGTTTAGCATGGTAAATTCATGATTTCTGGTATAGTACTCTAAAATTCTTCATAAATTGAGATCATTCTTGGATCTGATTGTTCTAATCACTCAGGTTTCCATCCCTATAATAAATTTCTAATTTGATTCAGTTGGTTTAGTGGGTGAAAACCTAACCCTAGTCATCCGTAGCTTATTGCAACCTATTTTAAGTTTCCAAGATGACTAGGGGTGTATATATTGCAGAAGTTTTTTTGTATTAGTTGTTGTTGTTGATGGTATTATACTAAACAAGGAGAACTTGGATTTAGGGTTTTGTTTCTCTTTTCATTATGCTTCCTTGGTAATGTATTGACTCTAAAAGTTAATAAGAATACACTTGAATTCTTGTCTTAAACTTTTTATTGTCTTCTTGTTCTGATTGTGGATTCATATATGTTAAGGTCACAAATTGGATTAGCATATGGTAAACAAAGAGTATTGTGAGATTAGCTTGGAGTTCCTAAAAAAGTTAGGATTAAAGCCTTTAGGGTGATTTCAGTGAGTTCATTGTTAGATTGGAATTTGATGATCAGGTTTGGGAGTGAGGGGAGTAATAGGCAAAGCACTTACTCTGAGTTCATGTGTGTTCAAGTTAAGGTTTCAGTTGATATATGTTATCAAGTGACTCTTTGCCCTAGGTTAAGGCACTGATCTATTCTTTGGAAGCAGTCCATCATCATTAATCACACACACATTTAAATGATAAAATCTTTAACCAATTAGTAAGGGGTATAGTTGTATATTGTTTTGAGACTCCTTTGGAGAAGTGAGTCAGGGGTACACCCACCTAAGCATTAAGGCTCAAAGTGTAGGAGGATCTCATTGTTGATCCTTGTTAATTGGCCCTCTTTGTTGTAGACTTTGGAGTGGTGATAGAGTCAAAGTTATATTAAATTTATCCATCAAAGTATAACTCTACAAGTTGAAGATCAAAGGGAAGAACTGACAGATTGAATTTGAAATGAGTATGATTGGTGAAATGAAATACTTTTTGGGATTACAAATAACACAGAACAATGATGGTATCTTTGTAAGTCAAACAAAGTACCTAAATGACTTGTTGAAAAGATTTGGAATGGAAAATTGTAAACCAGTTGGAACACCTATGGTAACTGGACATAAGTTATCTAGCATAGATGAGACTCCTACAATGGAAGAGAAGAATTATAGATCCATGATTGGAGGACTCCATTATTTGACACATACAAGACTTGATATAGCACATTCAATTGGAATTGTAGTAAGATTTCAAGATGAACCTAGAGAATCACATTATGCAGTAGTAAAGAGGATACTGAGATATTTAAGAGGCACAATAGACTATGGATTATGGTATGAAAAATCTGATGATTTTACCCTATGTGGATATACAGATGCTGATTGGGGAGGCAGTGTTGATGATAAGAAAAGCACCAGCGGTGGAGCATTTTTCCTTGGAGGAAGATTGGTTTCTTGGTTAAGCAAGAAGCAAAATTGTATCTCACAGAGCATAGTAGAAGAAGAATATGTAGCAGTAGCAAACAATTGTAACCAGATAATTTGGATGAAAAAAATGTTGAAGGATATTGGAATAAAGTTTGTTGAACCTATTGTCATACATTATAACTATTGTCACTAGGGATTGCACCTGAGTATGGCTAAGTATAGAACCTAGCATTCTCATGAAACATGGGACTATTCTTAGGATGTGGGATGCTTCTCTGAGAATAGACCTCTGGATTAAGGGCCAACTTCCCCCTTGGATCACTAAACTATTCTAAAACTTGAGAGGAAAGAGATAGAAAATGCTTGAAAAGAAACAACTGATACTTGAAATGAAAGGTGATCCACCGAAACTTTAAAATGAACTGCAATTGATGATAAGTTTACTTTATCAGCACTTCAAATCTAAACCACAACTCAATCCTACTTTCCTAACCTTCAATGAGATAAGGTACTTGGAATTTAGAAAGGAAGAACAACTTCACAATTCTGATATTTCTGATTGTACACATATCACATCACTGAGCTAAGACAATTTCCTGAATGAACACTTGAATTCAAAATGTAGATTAAGGACATGAAAATATCAGAATAATCTTAGCATAATATTTCAATAACAAAACCAAAAAATGTAGGAGAACAGAAGTATTAATTCTTATTATTGGAAAGAAACTAGTACAATTGTGTCTCTCAGAGCTACAACACTCATATCAGAGAGAAAAGTGAAGAGATAACCTCAATCACCAAAAGTGAGAGGTATAAAAACAAAGACCTAGAATCTTCCATCAAACTCCACTACCTCCTAACAATACAAAGTCAAAAAATATGACCCATGAGGCAGCATCATAGTCTAAAAGTCAGACTCCTAGATTCCTAGGGTGAGGAAAGTGGGACCCTAAAAATAGAGTCAAAAGATGACCGCTCTATCCACTAAGAAATGTTTATAACTGATAATCTAATAGTGGTTTATAAAAATCACCACCTGTCGATATCTTACAATGAATAATGAACCATGACTTAACAATAAGAACCTATTCCACTATGACAAGGTGGATCTATTAAAGTTTTAAATGATTTCAACCCAAAAGAAATGGGCAAAAGAATTTAAAATGAAAAAAATTATATTTCACAAGACCCACCTATGCCTAGACAATAAAATATGGACTCAAGATGTATTTTGAAGACCCTCAACCCAAAATCAGGGAGAAAATCCAAAATATTATAATCATAACAAAATCCACATCATAGCATACATTCTATCAAAACATAACCTCAACCCAAAAGAAATGGGGAGAAAATATTAAATGGCTATTGAAATGAAACTCCTTTCAAAAATGGAAGAGAAACTGCTAGCATCGAAATCCCTCTTTGATGGCATCTAGCAAGTTGGTATTCCCACTGGCACTCATCCTTGATCCTCGATCTAGATTTGGAAACATCAGCTTTCGAAAGTCCCCCTGTCACCATAATATGATTTGAGGTAGGCATTTACAATAGAGTTTTGCTATTACAACATCTTTCTTTTTGACTAGGGCATGATATAGGCCTCATTTGCTTGAATTTCTCAGCACATTAGTAATGTACCTTGGCTCTCATGCATTTTGAGGGCATGTACAAATAATGGCACATTGCTTCTGCATTTAATTCCTTAGATAATGATCTCTCTATATTCTTTTATAGCAGTGGATTGATGTTATGCACTTTCAAGGGCACCATGTTTACTTCATATTCACTGTTGAAATTGGTATCTCCATTATTTGATCACCACTATTATGTTATTCTCAAGGGCATAGTTGTTTTTATCTATTTGTTATTTTGCACATAAATACTCTATTTTTTGACATCATTGTCACTTGTATTCGATGCCAGTGGGTATCACATCTAGGGCATCATTCTATGTTGTTGATGTCACCATCCTTATTATCATACATACTCCTTTGTTGGATTTGGGCCTAGCCATGGTTTGCAACATTCGAATCATGGTGCCATATGAGCTTGTCATCAAGCTTGGGCATGGGTGGATATGCACACTATTGTTAATTTAGGGCACCATTCAAGTTTTGGTTCATCATGTTGTGTTTGATTTATGAACCATGATATTTTTATTTGTTTCAACCTATTGTGGACATCATCACACTGAATGGAGCATGATGCATCATTTATTTCATTTTTGTCACTGTATTTGGTATACTGTGCCATAATATCATCTTGCCCCTCACCTCTACCAGCCATGAAGAATGTGCCAGGCATTGACATCTCTCTTTGATCAAAACATATAAGGCTTATGAGCCTGGCATGATGTTAATGCCCATTGAACTTAGCCCACAAAGGTTCTTGATGGTGTGAGTGCTCAACTGAGCTCACTATTGATTCCATTGTGCTAGCCCGTGAGCTAGATGTTGGTGATGCTATTGAAACCTGAGAGCTAGTCCACAGCTTGTCGGTACCTCTGTTTGATACTATGTGACCTTTTGGTTCCTTTGGTTTGTCATTGACTATTGCTATGGCCTTACCATTGTTATTGATGTCTCACCTTTTTAGCAGTGTGATCACTGTGAGATCTATCTGTGGGTGGGGCATGTGTTGTCATGACTACCAGTAGCCTAATCCATGCTTCATTGATCCTTATTGGTGCCTTTGATTGCATGCATGTGATTTTGTATCATGCTAGCTCATGAGCTCCTTCTGATTATTCTTAGTGCTTACTTTGCATAATGATGGAGTGTTTAGGTATTCATATTTCATGGTGTGTATGATTTCCTTGATTGTGTTACTTTGATTGGTTATGACCCGTGAAGCATGACCTACATTAATGTTAAGTTTTCGGTGATACCCAAAGTGGGGAAAGCTCACTATTGATGTCTCTTTTATGCAACATCCTTTTGGTGTTTGTGTTGCCAAAAATTTCCCATTCTGCAAATTTGGCCAGGTTTCCAAGGTCTCTATTTTTATTCATCCCTGATGTAACTTGTTTTAGCTTGCGAAGTTGATCCACAAGGTTTCATGATTTGTTCCCTTAACCCCATGATCTTCAATGTGTCACCATGCTTTAGTTCTGATCGCATCACTTAATTCAAAAAAGCCACAGAGATATTCAAGTTTAAATGCTTGCAGGAAATACTCAGGTCGCAGGGTTCCAAAAAGGTGTTCAATGTCAAAAACCGTCTGTGTTTTCTACCTTTTGGTCTAAAAGCTTGTGATGTTTTTGACCTTTGGTCTGAAAGCCCTTTGTGTTTTCAATCTTTGGTCTAAAAATGCTCTATGTTTTCAACCCCTCATGTTTCGCACTTCTCCCTCTGGCATCGGCATTTCACAAGCACGCAACTCCGACTAGGTGGGTCCCAGTTCCTCATGACCATTGTCAGTGCAGTGAAGATCTGGCAGCTGTCACATAATCTCATGGAATCTTCCAACCCCATGTGATCATGTGACAACTATTTGATGAGAATCTTAGTGGGTTGTGGGTCCAATGTGTTATGGTGGTCATTTCTCAGCTGCTGGTGGGTCCTCTGGTAGTGACATGTCCATTTCTTAGAGGTCGGAAAAGTTTGCATGTGGCCCCATAGATTTAAGATCTATGATGGTCACAGTATTTTCATGGGTCTAACCAATGTGTGGTTGGGTTTCAGTTGGTCCACATGGTTGACAAGTAGAAAAGTTGCGGGCCCGAGGTGTCTTGTGTGGCAGATCCAAAAGGGCTTGTCACATGATCGCATGCGGCTTTCTAATTGCATGTGATCATGCAACCAACGTTATTTCAAAATAGTGTAGCCTGAGCTTTACCAGTGTTTGATTTGTAAGACGTGTGCGAAGCTGAGGGAGATTCTAAGAGGCTTGTGGCATGATCACATGAATGCTTTTCAGCTCATGCGATCATGTGACCAATGACATTTTCAAAGTAGTGTGACTTTTTGGTAGGCTTTCTTCTATAGAGGATGTGTGTGAAGTGGTAGGGTAGCTCAAAATTGATTTCTAAGGACATTTTCTAGTTGCAAGCATGATGATGGATGATCTGGTCAATGGCGCCATGGATTTTGTAGGGTACCAGTTAGCATTCATGTTGAGACTTTTGTGTAGAAAGGTTGATGAGTCTAGGTTGCTTGTCTGCAGGTTATTTGTAGTACAGGGATGGGTCATTTATCTGATTGGTTGAGATGTTATAGAAGTGTATTCATGATTAGATTTGATCGATTAGTACCCTAGGGTTTGTTATTATATTGTAAAATCTGTAACCCTGGTTAATTTTTGACTCCTACCTGCGTGCAGTTGAGTGATGTATATATTCCTTTTTTGGAGCTTTTCAGCTTAGAATTCACATTTGTAAAAAGAAAGAAGTTCTTTCTTAGAAGGCTATCTATGGTATCTTTTCTACCCTCTGGTCTCCTACTTAAGTAAATTCCCATTGATAATACAAATATTGTAGAGGTAGTTTGTGACAATCCTTCATGTCCCTATACTTCCTTGTTTGCATTATCTCTTATTGGATTAAGGTTTATGAATTCTTTCAGTGATATTTAGGGTTCCTGATCCCTCTTACTTTCAGCTTCTATGTGTACTACTATGTATGATCTGATTTGAATGAGTTTGTGGGTATTCTTCAGCCCCCTGTCATCTTGTCTCATACCTGTGCCCTTTTGTTGAAAAGAATGTCTGCTTGCAGGTCATAGGTTGTGTCTAATGTTCAGACCCTCCTATGAAACACTTATGCAAGCCTATTCAGTAAGTTGTGACCTACCAGACCTAAGTTTTTTATTGATCCCATTCCTCTATACTGAGATCCAAACCCTATTTTTAGTGCATCACCTACTAGGTAGTTTGCTTTCATATCATTTTCCTTTCCATGCATTCCTTCTAACCCTTTCCCCTCAAAGTTTTACTTTCCTGTCTAAGAGAAAACTAAGGTGACTATCCAAGAGGAACTAGCCTAGAACCTAGAGGTTTCATCTCAGTTAGCAAAGGTCCCACAACCTTGAGATGATTCCCAAGTTATACTAAGTTATCAAGACCAAGAGAGTTTGAAACAAGGGTGCAAACTCAGTGTATAAAAATTTCTGGCATGCCCGGTGGGACCAAAGTTCAAATTCATGTTAAACATTAAGCTATCTCTGATATACTGATTACATAGTATAGACCATAAAGAGGTTAATATTCAAGTATATCTAGCGACTCCATTGGTGTTGAAGATCAGTGACCCAATTTCTAATAGAGCTTATGAAGAAAATAGACCCTTTTGATGGCAAGAAAATTTGCATTTGCACCCTTTAATTAGGGTAGTCCATTGAATTTTGCCCAACACCATGATGTGCCCCTAGCAGCACTAAAAAGTATACCTAATTTCATAGGTGAAGAATAGACAACATCCCTTGAACACATTAGAGATGTGGCCACTATCTGCAACATACATAATATAACTCAAGAAGATGCTGCCACCAAGTTGTTGGCTACCTCCTTTAAGGGTAAGGCCCTGGAATGGTTTAGAAATCTGGCAGTTGGCTCCATTACTTAATGGGATAGACTTGGAGACCTCCTTAGCAAATACTTTGAGGATAATTCAGACTCTTTGTCTCTATTAGAGAAGCTCCAAGTTATAAAGAGAGATCCTCGAGAGCTGATGACTGATTTTAATGCAGATTTATCAAGACATGGAATAGGATTCCAATTAATATAAGGCCTTCAGCAGATTATGCTTTCCTTTATTTTTTGAGAAGCCTAACTTGTGATATATCTATCATGATTCAATCTTTAGGAGGTACTTCATTACCTCAGGCTTTTGATTTAGCTGTAAAGGCTAAAAATTGTTTAATTCAGGTAGGCATGATATAAAGAAGACCTCCCATGCCTATCTTCCCTAGTCTTCAACCCATTACACCTACACAAGTACCTCCATTTACCCCCATACCTACATTAATAGAGCCTTAGGCCAACACTAGCTATGGGAAGTCCATAGATGACCTTCCTCAAGAGCTACTCAAAGTGAAAAGTGATCAACAAGCAACAAACAAGGAGATGATGAGCTTGTTGCAGGCTCTAGCTAAAGAGTTGATCACTGTAAAAGGGCAATATCTGGAGGTTAGATCACCTTATCAGTAGGAAGATCAAAATCCTAACCAGTAGTGGCAAGTTGAGGAGCAACTGTATCAGCAAGATAGGCCATGGTATCAAGAAAAGCATCAAAGAAAAAGGCAAAGTTTGGTAAAGAGGCCTTTCCATCCATATAATCCAGTCAAGAGAACATTCCCAATACAAAGCATCAAAGTGGCTAGTAGTCACCTGAACCCATTTTTTGGGAGGGAGGCTGTAGATTTCCCCCTTGCTCTCTTGAACGGTGAGCTTCCTGATGGAGAAAGGTCAGAGGTTTTTCAATAGGAGATAGTGGCCTCTCAAGCACATCCCCTTAGGGATGGAATCCAGCAAGTGACCAGACAAGAGACTCACAAAGTCCAAATCTCAATTTTCCTTCTTGGTAAGTCCACTAACACTTCTACTGAATTTCCAAGCTTTAGAATTCCTCTTCCAGCTCATGATCTTAGTTAGGACCTCAATCTCCATGCATTTTTAGAGCCCATTCATGACCCTGTCTCAAATTTCCAGCCACTTCATCTTATTCCTATAAGTGAGATACCTAAAAGGTTTGATTTTGTAGATGATAATGAACCTATCCTGCAGCAAATAAAGCCCTATAAGCCAATTCTTAAAGAGTCCACTACACCTCAAGCACTTTTAGGTCATCAGGAAGAGGATGATTTTTGTCTTTTAGGGATACTTTTTCATGATAATCATGAGGAGAAGGTAAGGTTATTACATCAAGATGGATTAAAGCAATCAGATTAGGATAAGAAAGAAAGTGAAGAAGGTGAGAGCCTAGCTAATCTTTTTGAGGAGATGCCTTCTTACATTGAGTAGGATGAGGAGGTTGATAATGTCCTAATTAAAGAATTTAGGCTAGTTTGTAGTAAAGTGGGGGAAGAATCTAAAGAATCATATTTCTTGGACCATAAGGAGGGGCCAGTGATTGTCAAGAATATGAGATAGTTTGATACCTTTGATGAGTTGTTGGATGTTTCAACTGATGAAGAGGATGTTCTGCTAACTGCAAAAGAAGAAATATTATGGCAGGCTATCATGGAGGGACAAAATTTTTGTCATCTTGCTGAAGTTATTAATGAGATGCAGCCTGATAGTAGCAAAGGGAGCCCCAAGTTCATTCCTTCCAAGGGTTTCCCCTTAAGATACTTAGCAAGAATGGAGGCCAGTAGTAAAAAAGAACTAGTCATGTTTGTGTCCAAACATGAGTATTCAAAAGAAACTAAAGCTGAAGTCGAACATGTAGTTCAACAAGGACAAGCTCAACTCACTTATCCACCCCTGGGTAGTGAAAATAGGAATCTGATGGTTGAGGTGAGTCAATTTGTTTATGTCTTTCAAGAGGAAGTGCATCAGTTCTTCACACAACTATGTGTACTTCATTCCTTATTTTCCATCCTCATGCATGTAAAGTATTGTATCCTAAGGAGGAAAGGTAGCTATTTCAACACACCAGTGAATGGTTTTATTTAACAAAGTTTATGCACTAGTTAGTTTAGGATAGGTTAGTTATTTTTTCTTTCTTTCCATATTTCCTAGAGTAGTTTCTTATTTTCCAAGAAGTGCTCATGCACAGGTTTTGTCCCTCCGTTCAGTTTTTGCCTCTTTGTCAAAGTTTTGTGTTCAAAGATGACCTCAATGCCCAATGGATTGCATCAAGCCTACTGGTTTAATGTCTAGCAAGCTGAAATCCCACAAAAATCATCAAAATGTTGCCCAAAATTTTGCATTCTACAAATTTGGCCAGGTTTCCAAGGTCTCTATTTTTATTCATCCCTGCTGCAACTTGTTTTAGATTGCGAAGTTGATCCACAAGGTTTCATGATTTGTACCCTTAACCCCATGATCTTCAATGTATCACCATGCTTTAGTTCAGATCAAATCACTTAATTCACAAAATCCATAGGGATATTCAAGATTAAATGCTTGCAGGAAATACTCAGGCCGCAGGGTTCCAAAAAGGTGTTCAGTGTCGAAAACCCTCTGTGTTTTCTACCTTTTGGTCCAAAAGCTTTGGATGTTTTTGACCTTCAGTCTAAAAGCCCTCTGTGTTTTTGATCTTCGGTATGAAAACCCTCTATGTTTTCATCCCCTCATGTTTTGCACTTCTCCCTCTGGCATCGGCATTTCATGAGCACGCAAGTCTGACCAGGTGGGTCCAGTTCCTCATGACCATTGTCAGTGCGGTGAAGATCTGATGACTGTCACATAATCTCATGGAATCTTCCAACCCCATGTGATCATGTGACAACCATCTAATGAGAATCTCACTGGGTTATGGCTTTGATGCATTATGGTGGTCATTTCTCAGCTGCTGGTGGGTCCTCTAGTGGTGATGTGTCTGTTTCTTAGCGGTCGGTGAAGTTTGCATGTGGCCCCATAGATTCAAGATCTAAGATGGTTGCATGTTTGCATGGGATCTTTTGATCCCATGGAATCATGTGACCACCATGAGATCCTTCTAATGCTCCCGAGCGGTATTGTCACAGGTTAGACCGACGTGTGGTTGGGTTTCGGTTGGTCCATGTGGTTGATAGGTAGAAAAGTTGCGGGCCCAAGGTGTCTTGTGTGGTAGATCCAAAAGGGCTTGTTGCATGATCGCATGTGGGTTTCTAACTACATGTGATGATGTGACCAGTGTTATTTCAAAATAGTGTAGCCCAGGTTTTACCAGTGTTTGATTTGTAGGACATGTGCGAAGCTGAGGGAGATTCTAAGAGGCTTGTCACATGATCACATGAAGGCTTTTGAGCTCATGTGATCATGTGACCAATGACATTTTTAAAGCAGTGTGACTTTTTGGTCGGCTTTGTTCTGTAGAGGATGTGTGTGAAGTGGCAGGGTAGCTCAGAATTGATTTCTGAGGACATTTTCTAGTTGTGAGCATGATGATGGATGATTTGGTCGACGGTGCCATGGATTTTGTAGGGTACCAGTTAACATTCATGTCAAGAATTTTGTGTAGAAATGTTGATGAGTCTAGGTTGCTTGTCTGGAGGTTGTTTGTAGTACAGGGATGGGTCATTTATTTGATCGGTTGAGATGTTGAACAAGTGTATTCATGATCAGATTTGATCGATCAGTACCCTAGGGTTTGTTATTATATTATAAAATCTATAACCCTGGTTAATTTTTAACTCCTACCTGCGTGTAGTTGAGTGATGTATATATTCTTTTTTTGGAGCTTTTGAACTTAGAATTCACATTTCTAAAAAGAAAGAAGTTCTTTCTCATAAGGCTATCTATGGTATCTTTTCTACCCTCTGGTCTCCTACTTATGCAAATTCCCATTGATAATACAAATATTGCAGAGGCAGTTTGTGACAATCCGTCATGTCCCTATGCTTCCTTGTTTGCATTATCTCTTATTGGATTAAGGTTTATGAATGATTTTAGTGATATTTAGGGTTCTTGATCCCTCTTACTTTCAGCTTCTATGTGTACTACTATGTATGATCTGATTTGAATGAGTTTGTGGGTATTCTTCAGCCCCCTGTCATCCTATCTCATGCCTGTGCCCTTTTGCTAAAATGAATGTCTGGTTGCAGGTCATAGGTTGTGTCTAATGTTCAAGCCCTCCTATGAAACACTTATTTAGTAAGTTGTGACCTACTAGACCTAAGTTTTTCATTGATCCCATTCCTCTATACTGAGATCCAAACCCTATTTTTAGTGCATCACCTAGTAGGTAGTTTTCTTTCCTATCATTTCCCTTTCCATGCATTGCTTCTAACCCTTTCCCCTCAAAGTTTTACTTTCCTATCTAAGAGAAAACTAAGGTGACTATCCAAGAGGAACTAGCCTAGAACCTAGAGGTTTCATCTTGGGTAGCAAAGGTCCCATCACCTTGAGATGATTCCCAAGTTATACTAAGTTATTAAGACCAAGAGAACTTGAAACAAGGGTGCAAACTCAGTGTATAATAATTTGTAAGAAACCATGACTCTCATGCATTATACTTTGACACTTGATGCTGATGTTTGATAGATACTCATTACTATATGCTTCATTTTTACTACATTTGGCTATTGCACTCTGAGAAGCCTGAGCAATATGATTATTCATTGCTCACTATTATCAATGCTTGATTGCAATAGCATTATTCTTATTGCTAATAGAGGGACCATTCATACTGATTGTTAATGCATAAAATGTTGCTCCCAAGATGATTAGCATTCTAGTCTTTGTTCACTATTATCAATTGAATTTGTATCTCCTTAATTTGTTGTATGTTTGTGGATGTTTATGACAACAATGTTATTATTGTGTTGTTATTGCTTCATGCCCATCACATATATGATATGCCCTACTGGAATATTAATGCAGATCTGAAATATATCTATGTTTCAGTGTGCCTTATCTCATACATAGATCTATGTGCTCTAATTCTAGCTCTATTCTTTTTTATTCCATGGTGTCCCCTTGTTGGCTTATCATAATATCATGCCCAATGTCACAACACATATAATTCTATTTGCACTTTGATAGCAGTATTTTCTTTATAATGCCAATGTTTGATAGATACCCATTAATGTTGAATCATCTAGATGCTCTTCATCTATACATACTGTGTGTTCCCTTGGCCCTTGATGTGGTCATGATGGATATCATGAGGTTTCCCTTTCATGATCTGCATCAAGGGCCTAGATCATTCATGGAATTAATTGTTGGATCAGCTTCCCTGTATCTACACATGAAACAAACACATCAGTGAAAACATGATGCCTCTTTGGTTCTTTGGATGATTCTCATGCACATGCCCTGAGCACAGCCATTGTTAGAGGTGCATGGTTGAGTGTATGTATGCATTCTATAATATTGTTATACCGACCATTGCATAGATCCATTGGATCTAACCCATCTCCTCTCTTTACTTCTTGCAGGTTTTGGATCTCAGGAGCTCACTGGATAAGACTAGATCCGAACATCAATACTAGACAATGTCTAGTACCCCATATTAATTATTTCTTTACGTATATCTACACTCATCCATTCAAATCTGATAAAAACTATGCTCACAGCCTGTGTGAGCTTATATAGATGCTTCCTTTCTATTCTTTCTCTTCTGTATAGTATACATACATGTATGTGTAGCTTTATAAGCAGTTCATTTCCTTTTACTTTTCATGTACTTTGCAATGAAATGAAGATAAATATTAAAGAAGATCACCGAATAACACAAACTATGTTATTGTGTCTCATCTAGTAATTAGGTCTCCAAACTTAAGAATGAGCAAAAAATATGACAACATTCTGGCAACCTCTATGGAGTGCTTGCCTGCTAAGCATCCTGACCAGCTGCCTAATAGAGCCATTGAGCATAGAGTCACCAATCCACAATTGAACCTGACTTCTTTCAAATAACCAATCCTTCTAAACAAAATTGCTAACTACTAGAGATAACTTCTCTGGCTTATTGCTACTCACACCAACTGAAAACAACTGAAAGCAACTACTGAAAAAAACTTGTGCTAGGCACTTAGGGAACACAAACAGCCAAAAATTCTTAACTTACTAATATACAAGGGAGAAAAGAACCTCAGAAACAAGCCTTGAGGTGGATCCCATTCACTGGAATGGGTAGCTCCTCTCCATCCATGCTAGCCAGTTGAAAAGCATTATGGGCTTTGCATCCAATGACCATGAAAGGCCCACTCCAGATGGCATCAAACTTAGTATGCCTCCCTGATTTATGTTTTTCTTCATCCCACTTGAGGACCAGATCCCCTTCTTTAAAGACTTTAGGTTTGGCCTTTTTGTCAAAACTCTTCTTCATGTGAGCATGACGAGTGTCCAAGTGATTCAATGCCATTTTTCTTGTTTCTTCAAGTTCAATAAGCTCTACCATCCTAACCTGCATAGCATCTTCCTCCATAAGATCAATTTCTTTAATCAGACTTAGGGTAGGTAGATCAGTAGACAGGGGAATTCTGGCCTCCTTTCCATATACCAATGTGTAAGGTGAGTTGTCAGTAGCCCTCTTAGGTGTTATTCTATCTTCCCACAAGGCCAACTTTAACTTGTTATGCCAGTCTCTCTAGTTTCCTTCTATAGTCCTTCTGATTATTCTTAGCAAGTTTTTATTTGTTGACATTGCTTGGCCATTACCCTGAGGGTAATAATTAGAAGAGGTACTCAGAAATATTTTATGCCTGAGTGCCCACTCTAAAATTATAGTTCCCAGGAAAGCCATGGTATTATCTGATATAATTGAATCTGGAGTGCCAAACCTGGATACAATATCCTGATAGAAGTTCAAAATTGAGGTCTCAATGGCCTCCTTCAGTGCTATAGCTTTTGTCCACTTGGTGAAGTAATCTATGGTAGTAAGTATCCACTTGTGTCCAACACTGGATGGTGGGTTGATAGGGCCAATAAAGTCTAGTCCCCACTTTGAGAAAGGCTTCTCTACTTTAATAGGATGAAGAGGGAGGGCTGCCAACTTTTGCTTTCTAGCAAACAACGCATAGTTCTTGCATCTTCTTACCCAATCAAAAGCATCCTTATACAAGATAGGCCAATAGTACCCAGCTCTCATTACCTTAAGAGTAGTAGTTCTGGTAGCAAAGTGTCCACTAGAGCCTCCATCATGAAACTCTTCTACTATTTTACTTGATTAGTTTCAACACATCTTAGTAAAACACTAGTATGATCCTTTCTATATAGAACATCATCAATAACAACAAAAGGAATAGCCTGGAGTCTAAAGTACCTTCTTTTACTCCTTCTGAGGCCTTAAGGGCACTGACCAGTAGAGAGGTAACACTTCATCTTTGTTTTCCAGCTTGTGCTCTGTCTAGCATCTTGATTCATCAGAACAACTTCTTCTTCTTGCTAGTTTGGATCTACTATTTTTTCATTAAGTTGTTCACATAGTCCTTTACCTCTAACCAGCTTGGTCACCTTGATTTGAACATCATACTCCATGACCCTGGTGACCCAACCAGCCCTCTTATGACTCAGGTCCTTGTTCAACAAGAAATCCTTTATGCAAGGGTGAGCAACCATCAAGTGCATTGTGTTGTTAGACAACAAGTGCCTAAATTTCTTTAGACTTCTCACAATTGCCAATACATGCTTCTCTATAGGCAAATAATTTAGCTCATAACCATCTAGGCCTTGACTATAGAAAGCTACTGGCTATTCCTATTTCTCAGTGTTTTGGTAGCCTAACATTGCATAGATGCTATCTTTGTCTCCAAAAGAATACAATATAAAATCTATAGAAAAGTCAGGATTTACCAGGGTAGGAGTAGATGCAATTGCCTCCTTGACTTCTTCAAAACACCTTTTACCTTCATTAGTCCAATGGAATGCTGAATTCTTTTTTGGCATCTAGGTCATAGGCTTTAGGAGTGCAACAACATTCAGAATAAACCTCCTCAAAAAATTGATTCTCCCCAAGAAACTCTGTAATCTTTTCTTGTGAGCTGGTAGGGGAAGAGTCAGAATGGCCTTCACTCTCTCAAGATCAATAATTTTTCCTTGTTTGGAAATAATGTGTCCTAGTAATCTACCCTCATGCACAACAAAAATGCATTTCTAGGGATTTAGTGAGACTCCAAACTTTCTGCATCTTTCAAAAAATTTCCTTAGATGAATTAGGTGGTCTTTTGTATCTTTTGACAAGACAGTTATATCATCCAGATATACCAGAACAAACTTGTTCATCAAGCCAGCAAATGCCATCTCCATGGCTTTCTGGAATGTGGCACCAGCATTGGACAACCTGAATGGCATCTTTTTGTATGCCATGGTGCCCCATATAGTGGTGAATGTTGTCTTGTATAGATCTTCTTCTCTAACCAAAACCTGGTTATAACCAGAAAAGCCATCTAACAAAGAAAAATGGTTAGATCCTGAAACATATTGTAAAATCTGCTCCATAGATGGCAATGGATGATGATCCTTGAGTGAAGCCCTATTAAGGTCTCTGAAATCTACACATAGCCAGATTTCACCATTCTTCTTCCTAACTAGCACTGAGTTTGAGACCCAAGAGGTGTGTTTAATAGGAAAAATAATGTTGGCTTCAATTATCTTTTCCAATTCTGCCTTCATTAGGACCTCTATCTTAGGATTGATGGGCCTTTATTTTTGTCTTACTGGCTTGGCTTGGGGTTCTAATTCAATGGTGTGCTGGGCTAAATGGGGATCAAATCCTTTTAGATCATAGTATTCCCATGCAAAGACATCACTATACTCTTGACATAATTAAATAAAGGCTTGATGTTCTGTTTGTGTGCATACCTTTCCTAGCTTAAGAAATTTACCTGTGAGGACCTCCACAGACTGGTAGTGTTCTTCCTTAACTATCATACTAGCCTTGTCACCTCTGAGTTGATCATCAGAATTAAATAAAAAATCAAGTGTGACCAGTCCCTTAGGTAGTCTATTGCTCTTCAACTATAACATCTGGTCACCATATTGATGGGCATGCTTGCTTTGGTTCACTCTAGAGAACTCAGCTTCTTCAATTAGAAAATTGAAAATCTGCTCATCATTTTCAAAAACTTGCCAGCTTACTTGATTGTTTGGTATGGATGGCCTTACCAAAATATTTACATGCTGAGAATTGGGATTTGGGACCTCTTTTGGAATATCATATTGTGCTCCCATGGTAGCCAACTTGCCTTCCTGTTTGTTCTAATCTCTTGGAATAACAATCAGATTAAAAGTATGAAAATCTTCTATAAAATCCCAAACCCTGTGCTTATACATCTTAAGTCTATCATTCTTTGTGAGGTTAGTGCCATGAATTTGATTGACCACTAACTCACTATCACCTATAACTTCTAGGCATTTGATTCCTCTTTCTCTAGCCCATTCTAAACCATGAATCAATGCCTCATACTCTGTTGTGTTGTTAGTACAGCTAAAAGAAAAATGAACTATAGAGTAATTCCTTTGTCCTTCTGGAGAAATTAGGATAGCTCCTCCTCCTGAACCCACTTTGCTTCTGGCCCCATGAAAGAAAAGTTGCCACAAGTCCTCATTATGACTAGTAGAGGGTTTCTCTTCTTTCTTAATCAGCTCTGGCATCACAACATCTCCCTCATGAATGATAAACATTCCAATACCAGAAATGTCCATATTTCTGAAAGGGTCATCTTCTTCTAAATCTCTTTCAGCCCACTCATCCAAAGCAATATTAGGAATCTTTTCATCACTGGTCTCATATTCAGAATCACTTGACTCTTGCTCATGATACATCAAGTTAGCATTTATAGGGCTCGGGGTATATGGTTCAACATGGGTTTTTGCAAAAGCTTCAGACTTAATCTGACCCTAGCTCCATATCTAGTTCTAAAATATAGGTGAGATCAATTAGTTGAGAGATATCCTCCTATCCTAGTAGTGAACTCTCTTCTTAGACAAATAGAAAAATGAGGAGGTAGATCTATGACGTAGACATCTTGGGGAATAGAGAAATTAGGACACTCATGAAGAGTGAGACCTAGGTCTTTTATGACTCCCAAGGTATTAACTAATGACCCATCCAACTAAATAATAGGCTTGTTTATTAGCTCATAAGATAACTCTAGTAGATCTACTAGCTTCTTAGAAATCATAGATCTACTTGCCCCTAAATCTATCATACAGTTATGAACTAAATGATCCCCAACAATAAGAGTTACATGGAAAGGAGGAGGTTTAACCTGTGAGACAATAGCAGGTTGTGAGATAACTTCTTCTTTTTGCTGATCCATCTGAGATTTTCTAGCTATCAAGACTTTAGGTTGTTCCAAAACAACTCCTTGATTTGGTGAAATCTTAGCCAATTCATTCAGTATCAAATCCTTTTGTCTAGGAATTGCCAAAGTGTCTATTAAAGGCACATTGATGGAGGTTTTCCTCATTTGCTCCACTATATTAAAAGATCCAAAATTCACTTTGGGCTATCCTTTCGGCACAACAGTCTTTGTTTGTGTAGATACCATCTATGTAGCTTCCTTGGCTGGTTCTTTAGCTTCCTTAGATTGCTTTAGGACTGGAGCATGAACTGCTTTGGGTTGTGGGTTCACAACAGGGCCTTGCTAACTAGTAGAGGCCACTTTCTTTGCTTCTAAAGCTTTCTTCTTGGATCTTGTGTTGGCTGGAATTGGAGTATAGGTTGAGTTGTCATTCGGTGAAAAATTCACCCCACAAAAATCTTCCTTCTGAAAGTTCATCAATGATGCCTCAGGAGCCTGAACCTCACTTGTGGTGGCAACTAGACACTGTTGGATTTCTGGTCCTTGAACCACCTCCTGTGGCATGGTCATGTTATTTTGTACCATGAGGGCCTAACCATAACCCATTGGACACATCCCTTGAATATGTTGCTGATTACATGGGCATCCCCACTGGTAATCTTGTACCATATTGTTTTGAGGCACATGAACCAATTCCCTAGAGGTACTAGGAGTGTTAGGATTGTAAGGTTGGCTGGCTTTTTGGTTGTAACTTCTTGTTTGACTTTGCTAGCCTTGCTGGTATCGAGGCCTATTCTACTGATAATGATTCTAAAAGGGCGGCTAGTAAGGTTGTTGATAAGATTGTTGTAGAGGTTGTTGGTAGGGTTGCAGGAGAGGTTGAGATTGAAGCTTCTTACTTATAGTAACCAGTTCATTAGAGAATGTATGCAATGTTCTCTTGATCTCATCCAGATCCTAGGATTGATTTTCAATCAGTCTAATAGCCTATTGAGGAGGAACTAGGAGAGGTGGAATAAATGCTAGAGCTGGAATTGATTCTGAGACATGGTGTAACTCTGGAAAAATAGGCATTGGGGGTCTTGGAGCTATCTTCCTAGCTTCGATTAGACTATTATCAGCCCTTATAGCAAGATCATATGCTGTTGGAAGGTTATTCCCACCCATTAACTGGATCATAACAACAATATCACTATTGAGGGCTCTTAAATAATATAAGAAAGCATGTTGGCTTGATGGCCTAATTATAGCTAGTATTCTATGCCACATTCTTTGAAATCTAAAATTGAAATCCATCATGTATTCTTAAGGTGCTCTTTTGATAGTAGTTAGTGTTGGAAATATAGATGCAGTAACTAAGAGGGGGGGGTGAATCAGTTAACCACAAAATATTACCACTGATCCCTTAAATATCTTAACAAATTATTTACTATGCCACTCGGTAAATATACAGAGAAATGCTGAAAACTTGATCCTTGAAATGTGTAATAATTAAACTGTTCTTAAGCATTCATCACTGATTAACTTACATGAATAAAAAGAATAACATGAACATAAGAGAGACCAGATTTACTGTGGAAACCCAATATGGGAAAAGCCACCAATGTAACTAGTTACTATTTTTCACTCTTCTGAAGTGATGCCCAGTTAGAAGCCAACCTGGTAAAAGGTTACAAAACACACTGTTAGGTGTGACCTTGTTAGAGGATTTAATCACCCTGCTAGGAGTGGCCTTGTAAGAGGTCTTGAAACAATTCAATAGAATTGTTACCTTGTTAGAGGATTTACAAAATGGTTGTTAAACCAACTCGGTTAAGAGATTTTGATATCACTGCTACAATTGCTAGAGAGTAATAATGAAATAACCTGCAACTGAATTGCTGAATATAGATCTTTGTTCTATTTCACTAGATCCTTACTGATCAATTAAATCTTTGCTGCTCCTCAAAGATATCTGACCATCCTTCAAAATTTGCGCACACCTTTCTTCAAAATGATTTCTGCATGTTGTATATATTTTATTCACCATTTGACCTTCTATATATATATGCTATTTCATAATCATTTAGATTGTCAAGTCAACACTAATAATTATTATAACAGTCAGCTATGATAAACAAACTATAATAACAAAATTCTTTGAAAGGGTTGACCTTGCTTGGTAAACATTAATCCTAAAAAGATTTCCTTCAGTGACCAAGAGAACTCAGTAACCACAGTGAATTTTGCAACATCCTTTGGAGATCGAGAGAGCTCGGTAACCACTAATTTTCCTTCGATAACCGAGGAGGCTCAGTTAACACTATTATCCTATCAAGTTTCCTTTAGACACCTAAGAGAACTTGGTAGACACTAAAAACCTCCTAGTTGACCGACTAAGCTCGGTAGATACTGAGAACCGCTTAGTTGACCGACTGAACTTGGTAGATATTGAGAACCGCTTAGCTGACCGATTGAACTTGGTAGATACTGGGGGTAATAATTGATATGATATTTGTGTGACATCAAAGACAACACATAGCTAATCCAACAATGTCCTTCAGACAATTGTATCCAACAATCTCCCTCTTTGGCATTGATGGCAACACAACATGTCATAGCACAATGAAATTTCACAGAGAAACCAAGAGTAAGAAGCATATCCTTAGCTTCATTCTAATTCCCATCATCTTCAACCTTCTTTCTCTGACTGAGAACTCTCCCTCTTAACTTCTCAAATTATTCTTCTTAGAAATTTTTTGAAATGACAGCAAACTCTCCCTCTTTGACAACACATGCCAAAGACAATTAACATAGTTTCGGTAAATATCAATATACCTTATTTACTGATTCATATGCAATGATTCCCTGACTATGATGCATCAACTGATTGATCTTCAACATGTTCTGGTTGATGCATCACTAAAACTTTATTTAGTGAACCTCAGATAGGGGAGTGACCCCTAACTTGCCTCTTAGATACAAGAATGCATCCTTAGGTAGTGGTTTGGTGAAGATATCTGCAATTTGTTCTTTTGTATGAATATATTCCAATCTGATTTCCTTGTCCTGCACCAATTCTCTGACAAAGTGATATTTAATTTCAATGTGCTTAGTTTTGGAATGCATTACTAGATTCTTTGAAATATTTATTGCACTTGTATTATCACAAAACATAACAACTGGTTCTTTGATCTCAACCTTCATGCCTTCCAAAAGCTATTTAAACCATATAATATTAGAGTAGTTTACTGCTGCAACAACATATTCTACTTCTGTTATGGATTGGGATGTGCAGTTTTGCTTTTTACTAGTCCAAGATACTAACCTCTTGCCAAGAAAGAATGCACCACCACTTGTACTCTTTCTGTCATCAATGTTTCCTACCCAATCAGCATCAGTAAACACTTTTAAATCTAGATTGCCTCCAAATTTATACCACAAGCCATAATCTTCAGTTCCCCTTAAATAACTCAAGATTCTTTTGATTGCCATCATGTGATTTTCTCTGGGTTTAGCCGAGAATCTTGCCACTATTCCAACTGTTAAGGCAATATCAGGCCTTGTGTGTACTACATACTATAATTTTCTAATCATTGATCTATATAAGGTCTGATCTACTTCTTTTGAATCATCATCTTTGGTGATCTTCAGTCCAGTACACATGGGTGTACCAACTAGTTTTGAATCTTCCATACCAAATTTTTTAAGCATTTCCCTGATATATTTAGACTGAATAATGTAGATACCATTTTTGTTCTGCTGAATCTGAAGTCCAACAAAGAATTTTATCTAACCAAACATAGACATTTCAAATTCTTTGTTCATAAGTTCTGAAAATTCTTTGCACCAATCATCATTTCCTGTAAACATAGTATCATCCACAAATATTTCTGCCAGAACAATTTTGTTATTTGATCCTTCTTTGATGTATCAATTACTGTTGTCATTAGCCCTTTTGAAATTAATCTGAGTAAGATAGTTATGTAATCTTTCATACCATACTCTAGGAGCTTGTTTCAAACCATACAATGCTTTGTGTAATCTATAGACCATATCTCTTTTGTCTGGATCAATAAAACCTTCAAGTTTCTCAATGTAGACTTCTTCCTCAAGAATACCATTGAGAAAAGTAGATTTGATATCCATCTGATATACCTTAAATCCTTTATGTGCTACATATGCAAGTAAAGTCCTCACACCTTCTAATCTTGCAATAGGAGAAAAAGTCTCTCCATAATCTATTCCTTCTTCTTGAGAATATCCTTTACATACCAATCTTGCTTTGTTTCTTGATACTTGACCATCTTCATTCAACTTATTTTTGAATACCCATTTTGTCCCAATTACATTTTTATCTTTAGGCCTAAGTACAAGAGTCCATGTCTTATTTTTCTCTATTTTCTCTATTTCTTCATTAATAGCCTCAATCCAACTTTCATTTTCTAATGCATCTTTGACATTTTTAGGTTCAAAATCAGCAAATAAACATGTACCTTTTAGTTTACTTCTTGTCATAGTACCATCTGATTTGTTTCCAATAATCTGATCTGGTTTATGATGCTTTCTGACGTACTTGGCTAATATAGGTTCCTTGCTTCCTAAATGAGTTACATTGTCATCTTCTTCATCTTCAAGTGCAGATTGCTTGGGCTTGGTAGATACTTGCTTGGTAGCTTCAGACTGAGACTCAGTACTTTGTGACTCGGTTAGAACTTCTTCTTGTGACTTGGTTACTATACTGGGCTTGGTAGATGTAGTCTCCTTACATGTGTCTGGCAATGTATTAGGTTCGATGTAAACAAATTTTTTGTAGTCCTCTGGTTCCTTTTTGCTTTCTTCTTCAATCTTTTCTGCAAACTCATCAATTCTCACATGTGCACTTTCTATGATTTTGTGAGTAGACAAGTTTAGACATCTATATGCCTTACTTTTGCAAGAATATCCCAAAAATATTCCTTCATCACTTTTTACATCAAATTTTCCTTTTCTACATTCTTTCAAGATGTAACATTTACTACCAAATACTTTTAGGTAACTTACATTTGGTTTGTAGCCATACCATAGCTCATATGGAGTCTTGAATGTGTCTTTTCTCAGCTATACTCGGTTCAAGGTATGAACTGCAGTGCTGATAGCTTCCTTCTAGTATTTCATAGCAATGTTCTTTTCAATCATTAGAGTCCTTGTACAGTCCATGATAGATCTATTCCTTCTTTCAGCTATTTCATTCTGCTCAGGATTTCTCAGGGCTGATACCTATCTTTTGATTCCTCTTTTAATGCAAAAATTATTGAATTCATGGGAGATGAATTCACCACCTCTGTCTGATCTTAAGCATTTTATTCTTTTTCCTATTTCCTTTTCTACTCTTGCTAAATACCATTTGAACTTCTCAAATGCTTCAGACTTTTCTCTTAAATACATAACAGTCATCATTCTAGAATAATCATCAACAAAGAGAATAAAGAATTTTTCTCCGGTATAGCTCTCAATTCCAATAGGTCCACATAAATCAGTATGGACAATTTTCAAAATATCTTCAGATTGATAGTTTTTACTTTTGAAACTAGACTTTCCCATTTTACCAATTTGACAATTCTTGCATAGACCAACATCAGGTTTCTTCAAAGTAGGAATACCTCTTGCTTTCTTGAATTTGCTTATTTTCATCATGTTGTCAAAATTTACATGACATAACCTTTTGTGCCATAACCAGCTTTCTACAATTTGAGCAATAAAACATGAGTAATCACCAAGATCAAGATAAAATAGGTTACCTTTGGTTTGTTTGCCTAATCCTATCAGTTTTCCTTTGTCATCCAGCAGTCTTTCTTTGCCATTCATGAATTCAACCTTGAATCCAATGTTGATTAGCTATGCTACACTTAGAAGATTATGCTTTAGTCCTTCGACCCAATATGCATTATCACATATAAGTTCTTTGGTTAATGAAATTCATCCCTTTCCTTTTATACAATAGGGTTCATTGTTTCCAAACCTTACATTACCACCATCAAAGTTTTCAAAGTGTTCAAACTTGGTCCTGTCACCAGTCATATGATGTGAACATACACTATCTATAATCCATGTATCATTCTTTCTTATATGAGAGATAAGTGCCATCTCATCTTCATCATTATCAGATTCATCTTTTACAGCAATGAAAACAATTTCTTCTTCACTATCATCCGAATCTTTAGCTAAGAAACATGTTTTCTTACCTTTATCCTTGAATGATTTGAAATTTTTCTTGCCATTGTACTTGTAATTTTTCTTCTCATCTTTGCTTTGCTTGTTTGGACACCTAGCTGCAATATGACCAATTTCTTCACATGAAAAATAGATTAAAGGAGTTTTACCTTTGTATTTTCCTCTGCCTCTTGAATACTTCTTTGCAAGTAATGCTTCAATAACTTCAAAATCACTATCAGAACTTTCCTCTGATTCTTCTTCACTTTCTGATTGGATTTTCTTCCCTTTCTTGAGTGAAAGTTTGGCCTCAAAAGCTAATTCAATATTTTTAGAAGTTGGAACATAGTTGTCATAGTTATCCAATTCAAAGGCTATCAATCTTCCAACTAAGGCATCCAAAGTTCTATTGTGATTTTCTTCACATCTTCTTTCTTGAATAGCAGAAACTCTTATTGCATAAATAAGGAGTAATGTTCTAAGAACCTTACTTATAACCATTTCATCATCAATTTTTCCTCCAGAAGCTCTGATTGCACTAACACTTGTCTTGATCCTTTCAACATATTTTGCAATGTTTTCTTCTTCTCTCATTTTTATTTGATCAAACTGTCCTCTTAGGCTCTCTGCTTTGGCTCTCTTCACATTGTCATCACCACCATAGATTTTCTTCAGCTTATTCCACATTTCATGAGCAATTGTGTAGTCTTTGATTTCATCAAATTATTCATAGCTAAGAGTTGATGCAATGTCTATCATCATAGTGTTATGGTTCTTCTTCTCTGCAATGTCTTCAACAGTTAATGTGCCAGTAGGAATTGTATATTCTTGATCAATATATTTGCATCCTGAATCACTAATGGAAGCCAGATGTAATCTCATGAGACCTTGCCATGCTAAAAAGTTATTTATGTTAAGCCTTGGAATTTCTCTTTTGTAAGACATCCTGATCTTTAGCTTAGGTCCTTGAAATCCTTCCTGCAAGCACCAAAAGCTCTGATACCAATTGTTGGAAATATAGATGCAGTAACTAAGAGGGGGAGGTGAATCAGTTAACCACAAAATATTACCACTGATCCCTTAAATATCTTAACAAATTATTTACTGTGCCACTCGGTAAATATATAGAGAAATGCTGAAAACTTGATCCTTGAAATGTGTAATAATTAAACTATTCTTAAGCATTCATCACTAATTAACTTACATGAATAAAGAGAATAACATGAACACAAGAGAGACCAAATTTACCATGGAAACTCAATATGGGAAAAACCACCAATGTAACTAGTTATTGTTTTTCACTCCTCTGAAGTGATGCCTGGTTAGAATCCAACCCGGTAAAAGGTTACAAAACACACTGTTAGGTGTGACCTTGTTAGAGGATTTAATCACCCTAATAGGAGTGGCCTTGTAAGAGGTCTTGAAACAATTCAATAGAACTGTTACCTTGCTAGAGGATTTACTTAATGTTTGTTAAACCAACTCGGTTAAGAGATTTTGATATCACTGATACAATTGCTAGAGAGTAACAATGAAATAACCTGCAACTGAATTGCTGAATATACATCTCTATTCTATTTCACTAGATCCTTACTGATCAATTAAATCTTTGCTGCTCCTCAAGGATATCTGACCATCCTTCAAAATTCACACACACCTTTCTTCAAAATGATTTCTGCATGTTGTATATATTTTATTCACCATTTGACCTTCTATATATATATGGCATTTCATAATCATTTAAATTTTCAAGTTGGCATTAATAATTATTATAACAGTCAGCTGGGATAAACAAACTATAATAACAAAATTCTTTGAAAGGGCTGACCTTGCTCGGTAAACATTAATCTTGAAAAGATTTCCTTTGGTGATCGAGAGAACTTGATAACCACAGTGAATTCTGCAACATCCTTTGGAGATCGAGAGAGCTCGGTAACCACTAATTTTCCTTTGATAACTGAGGAGGCTCGGTTAACACTGTTATCCTATCAAGTTTCCTTTAGACACTCGAGAGAACTCGGTAGACACTAAAAACTACCTAGCTGACCGACTGAGCTCAGTAGATACTGAGAACCACTTAGCTGACTGACTGAACTCGGTAGATACTGAGAACCGCTTAGCTGACCAACTGAACTTGGTAGATACTGGGAGTGATAATTGATATGACATTTGTGTGACATCAAAGACAACACATAGCTAATCCAACAATGTCCTTTAGACAATTGTATCCAACAGTTAGGTGCTCAACTAATGAAAGATGGTTTGATTTGTCTTCAAATTGATTGATCAAGGCCTGACCCAACCCATCCCAATCAACTATGGAACCAACTGGTAAACTTCTAAACCATTGCAAAGCTTGGCCCTTAAATGAGGCTGCCAGTAATCTCATAGCAACATTATCTTGAGTGATATTATGAAGAGCACAAAGAGATGCCACATCTCTTATATGTTTAATGGTCGAAGTCTAATCTTCTCCTGTAAAGATGGGAAAACTTTTAAGGGCTGAGATAGGTATATCATCATGCTGCTGGAAATTTAGAGGGCTGTCTTGATTAAAAGCCACAAAAGGGTATTGTCTAGGCTGAGCCATTAAAGGGTTTAAGGGAGCTTGAAATATTGGAACTTGAGTAACCGGTGCTTGGGTTACTGGTACTTGAATTTTTGGTGCTTCTTGCATAGGTAACAACATGTGTATTGACTAGATTGGTGAAACACTTGTAGGATTGTGAGTAGGTTTAGGAGCAGACTTAGGGGTTTTTGATGCATGAGCTTGTGCTACTTTAGGCCTCTTTTCAACAGGTGGTAGTTTTGTATACACAAAAGGATCCTTACTCTGCCTAGTTAGAATCCCACTCATAAGCTTAGAGACTGATCTGCATAAAGAACCTATTAGTTATTTTTCATGTAACCCTCAACTCTAAAAGAGAAATATGAATACCAGACCCGGGGATCTTTTTCTAGTAACATAAATCTACTTGTTCATGCAAACTAAGGGGAAAGAAAAGACTAATTAATGAGGATTTGATCCTCCTTTTGCTTCAAGTTCCACACACTCAAGTGGGTGCACCTAAAACATGATAAGATCTGCATACATATAACTTACTAGCTAAAACCCTTTATGCAGATGTGAAAATTAGTGGATAGTTCTCAAACTTATAAAACATGGGAGTTCAACTCAACCAGTCTTATACAAGGTCCCACCTGTATGATCCGCTAAGAACTAGGAAAATGGCAAATGTGAAAATAAGGATAAAATCCTTCTTCTCTTCGAGTTTTGAACTCGGGCAGGTTAACCCATGGATTCATTTCTTCAAAGAATCACTAACAATACTTGTATTCAAGGAACACAATACATAAACATGAATGCTTCTGAAACATGAAATTAAAGATGGAAATGATTTAAAGATCTGATGATGAAAACTGTAAAGCAAACCAGGATCAGTGCCTTGTTCATTGGGCAACAGAGTCATACAAACATACATTCCCAGAAAACCATAACTCCAACTCAAAAACCCGAATGGGATGCCTTACAAACCATTCTTTTCACTCCAGTTCCTAGACATCAAACTCATATACAAATCTAGAATCCTCATAACTTGAAATCAAGACTTACTCCCTCCTTGAAAGACACTCGAATTCAAACCCATAGGTACCTTGTAACTGGTATACCGACATACCTTACAAATCAATACACAAGAATTCAGATTATGAACACAAAGACATCAAACATAAACTGAATCAAGATTCCTTTATTTTCATTAAAATCATCTAGAACTGTACACTTCTAAAATAAAGAAACATAGGAAACAAAAATCCAAGTCTGGAAGCTGCCCTACAGCATTAATTCCAACATCCCTTACAAAATGAGAGAAAACACAAGATATAGGAGGAAAGGGGAAAGCCATTTTCCAACAACAGACACCTGTCAATTTCCAAAAATATCCCATTCCTCTACAATTGCCTTTGAACTACAATCATCTCTTCAACTGAATTGATTCTCTCCAAAACAAAAATATGATTTGATCCTCTCACTTCTTTAACCGAATTTGATCTGAGTTGTTTCTTGTTACTGCTTTCCCTGACATTCTTCTTTCAACAAACTAATCCAAAAAATGGATTCTTTAGCTTCTCTTGATTCCAATGGTATATAACACTTTATATTTCAGACAAAAATTGACTCCTCGGCATCATTTTCAAATTTCAGCTCCCAAGCAACTGTCACATTTAAATTTTGAATTTTTGACATAGTTTGAACTTTATAAATTTGTTTAAAATCCTCTACATATAGATTTTAAAAAAGGGCGAGTCCCACATGTGCCACATGGCACATTTAGATTGGTCCAACAAATCACCTCCTTGCCACCTCACCATCTAGTTGGATGCCACATTTGACCTTTGCCACTTGGCGCTGCTTGGTTGGCTCGCATATCCACCTAGGCAACTAAACTGAACCAGACCGCCACCTCACAAGAATGCCACATGTCACCTTGTCACATGATCGCATGGGCTAGAAATGGCCCATGCGATCATGCGACCACCATTAGATATTGCACGTATCTCGAGGTCAAAATTTTGCATAGTGCACCACTTGTCAAAAATTACCTCAATAGCATGTGGGGCCCTCTCACCATGTCATCACCAACTGGGTGCCTTGAAACACATGCACGTTCAAACAAGCCCTCCAACTGGGCGTCCAAGCTTAGACACTATACTAGTGGGCGTTGAGCTATTTGAATAGCATTTTCTTCCATTTTGCTATCAATGTGGGATAATTTGTTTGAGAGTTTTCAAAGACTTTATTGAACTTTCATTCAAAATATGTGTGGCCCATTGCACACAGAGACCTCCATCCAAGGGGCCCACCAAGTAGCCTCTTGGCTCTTTGTTTACAATGCATTGGAGTGTTGTTGCATATAAACACAAAAATAAGCTCTCACCCAGCCAATGTGGGATAATTGTCATGAAGGCTTTATGGGCATTTTTGATAGTGCTGCACTTAGTCATCCATATCTCACGAACCAAGGAGAATTTTTAAAATCACTCTAGTGAGAATCTGAAGAACTAGGTTTTCGACGACATATCCAAAAATGAGCTCGATCCAATGGTTCAATAAAAAGTTATCCCTCCCGTAATATGACTATTTTTTATTTTCTGCAAATCCGTGTTTGCAAAATCCATTGGTTTGGAAATGTATTTCATTTTATGTGAGGGATTCATTCTTTATTGGCACACAAGAATTCCCATCATGTGCTTCAAATGTCTCATAAAATAATGGCATTTGTACTGGCAATCCTCAATTTACATTTGTGCTGGCCTTTGGTTTGTTGTGTGCTTGTCTCCTTCTTCCTGTGTTTTAAATCTATAGGCCAATGTCCTTTATTGGCATGTGCCTATTCTAATAAAAAATGTGAGCTCCTTCCATTTAATTCATTTTTCACAAACTGTCTATTAGCACTTCACTCTTATCAACTTTCTCACCGAATTATATGCAAGACCATTCAATGCTTCCTGTGAGACTTGAGATTCTCTAATTTCTGACTGTGGATCAATAGGCAACATAGTTCCATTAATTGCCAAGGACACAAACTAAGCTTTTCCCTTGGATTACAAAAACTCCACCAATAATTGATTTAAAGTCATTTTTACGTACTGCTAATGGCTTCCCGCACATGCATCAATTGAATAATTGCTGAGTGTATACATTATCTTGAAAATATAATGCACAAGACACAAATTTTAATGCACATCTACAAAATGTAATTACTCAAATAATATTAGAACAAACCAAGTAAAAATTGCAACCACACATTTCACTCCTTTTACATCTCAGCAAGATTGCAAATTAACACCAACTGGCCTTCAGATATGGCCTTAAAACTTGACCAAAAGACCCCACATGAGCATGCCATCAAGACACAAGTTCACCTTCAATACTACAGTATGCCTGTCAGAGGAGATTTCTCAAAATGATTTGAGCTCAAAGTTATTTATGATCAAATATTGTCAATTGAAAACCCATTCAGTCTGCAATTGTCAAATCACATAAATTGGCTCTGGAACCGGCTTTAAAAACTATCTGATTGAAACCGTCGAGAGCCACAAGTCTAGGCTTTGATTCACCCTCACTCAAGGAGTACAGATCCATCATTAGATTCCTCCAGAAGTTGAAATTCCAATCATAATAAAATGCCAAAGTCAACCTGTCAGACATGATCAGAATTTAAAATAGTGAAAATCATAGAAATCTGATCCGAAATTGAGCTGGGAAAGTGATTAGCTGGATTGGCAGGGACTTGAAAATCACCAAGCACTTAGTCTTCCAGGTCTATAGTACAGAACAACATTCAATTATGTTGGACCTTGCATAGGGCACAAATTGGGATAACACAAAGTAGGGCACTTATAAAACTGGACAATGCACATTCAGAGAATTTAACAAATTGCAAATGAAATGATGCTAGCAAACAGGTCAAACGGGTACATGGGAGGCTGAAAACTAGCAGGATGACTCACTCCCATGCCTACCATATGATGCCACAACCGGCATGTCATGACCAATCACAGGATAAAAGATATGCAATTGCAAACAGGGCCTGCTTCAACAAAATGACACTTGGGCACAAATACAAATTTAGACAAGTGCTCAAAACAAGACACCACGAAACAACTTGAAACTTGACTTTAACGATCTGAGATATCTTCAAATGCCAAAACAAAGGTGATAAGCACTTGACATGCATGAGAAACCTTAGAATCTTATGCAAGAATATAGGGACAAAAGCACTTATAGGGCTTCAATCTGCAAAATTTTAACATGGTACTTCAAAAACCCTTACTGTGTTTTTAGTCCCAACAGAACCCTTAGAGTCACCAAGTATGACTTCAAAATACTTTCACTTCTCATACCAAACAATAACTTGCAATAAAATTTCTAGGAAATTAGACTCACTGAGTCTCTATCCCACCAGGCATGCCAAAAATTGTTGTCACTAGGGATTGCACCTGAGTATGGCTAAGTATAGAACCTAGCAATCCCATGAAACATGGGACTATTCTAAGGATGTGGGATGCTTTTCTGAGAATAGACCTCCAGATTAAGGGTCATCTTCCCCCTTGGATCACTAAACTATTCTAAAACTTTAGAGGAAAGGGATAGAAAATACTTGAAAAGAAACAACTAATACTTGAAATGAAAGGTGATCCACCAAAAATTTAAAAGAAACTACAACTGATGATAAGTTTACTTTATCAGCACTTCAAATCTGATCCATGACTCAATCCTACTTTCCTAACCTTCAATGAGATAAGGTACTTGGAATTCAGAAAGGAAGAACAACTTCACAATTCTGATATTTCTGATTGTACACAAATCACATCACTAAGCTAAGACAATTTCCTGAATGAACACTTGAATTCAAAATGTAGATTAAGGACATGAAAATATCACAATAATCTTAGCATAATATTTTAATAACAAAACCAAAAAATTTAGGAGAACAGAAGGATTAATTCTTATTGCTGGAAAGAAATTGGTACAATTGTGTCTCTCAGAGCTACAACACTCATATCAAAGAGAAAAGTGAAGAGCTAACCTCAATCACCAAAAGTGAGAGGTATAAAAACAAAGGCCTAGAATCTACCATCAAAATCCACTACCTCCTAACAATACGAAGTCAAAAAATAGGACCCATGAGGCAGCATCATGGTTTCAAAGTCAGACTCTCAGATTCCTAGGGCAAGGAAAGTGGGACGCTAAAAATAGAGAGTCAAAGATAGCTGCTCTATCCACTAAGTCATGTTTATAACTAATAATCTGAAAGTGGTTTATAAAAAACACCACCTATTGATATCTTACAATGAATAATGAACCATGACTTAACAATAAGAACCTATTCCACTATGACAAGGTGGATCTAATAAAGTTTTAAATGATTTCAACCGAAAAGAAATGGGGAAAAGCATTTAAAACAAAAACAATTATATTTCACAAGACCCACCTATGCCTAGACAACAAAATATGGACTCAAGATGTATTTTGAAAAACCTCAACCCAAAAGCAGGGATAAAATCCAAAATATTATAATCATAACAAAATCCACATCATACAATACATTCTATCAAAATATAACCTCAACCCAAAAGAAATGGGGAGAAAATATTAAATGGCTATTGAAATGAAACTCCTTTAAAAAATTGAAGAGCAACTGCTAGCATCGACATCCCTCTTTGATGGCATCTGGCAAGTTGCCATTCCCACTGGCACTCCTCCTTGATCCTTGATCCAGATTTGGAAATATCAGCTTTCGAAAGCCCCCCTGTCACCATAATATGATTTGAGGTAGGCATTTACAATAGAGTTTTGCCATTACAACATCTTTCTTTTTGACTAGGGCATGATACAAGCCTCATTTGCTTCAATTTCTCAGCACATTAGTAATGTACCTTAGCTCTCATGGGCTTCAAGGGCATGTACAAACAATGGCACAGTGCTTCTACATTTAATTCCTTAGATAATGATCTCTCTATATTCTTTTATAGCAGTGGATTGATGTTATGCACTTTTGAGGGCACCATGTTTTCTTCATATTCACTGTTGACATTGCTATCTCCATTATTTGATCACCACTGTTATGTTATCATTGAGGGCACAGTTGTTTTCATCTATTTTTTATTTTGCACATAAATACTCTATTTTTTGACATCACTATTACTTGTATTCGATGCTAGTGGGTATCATGGCTAGGGCATCATTCTATGTTGTTGATGTCATTGTCCTTATTACCATAAATACTCCTTTGTTGGATTTGGGCCTAGCCACAGTTTGCATCATTTGAAACATGGTTCCATATGAGCTTGTCATCAAGCTAGGGCATGGGTGGATATGCACACTATTGTTAATTTAGGGCACCATTTGAGTTTTGGTTCATCACGCTATGTTTGATTTATGAACCATGATATTTTTATTTGTTTCAACCTATTGTGGACTCCATCACACCGAATGGAGCATGATGCATCATTTATTTCATTGTTATCACTGCATTTGGTATATCGTGCCATAATATCATCTTGCACCTCACCTTTGCCAGCCGTGAAGAATGTGCCAAGCATTAACATATCTCTTTGATCAAAACATATAAGGCTTATGAGCCTGGCATGATGTTAATGCCCATTGAGCTTAGCCCACAAAGGTTCTCGATGGTGTGAGTGCTTGACTGAGCTTGTTGTTGATTCCATTGTGCTAGCCCGCGAGCTTGATGTTGGTGATGCTATTGAGACCCAAGAGCTAGTCCACAGCTTGCGGGTACCTCTATCTAATACTGTGTGACCTTTTCATGCCTTTGGTTTTTCATTGACTGTTGTTGTGGCCTTACCATTGTTATTGATGTCTCACCTTTTTAGCAGTGTGATCACTGTGAGATCTATCCATGGGTGGGGCATGTGTTGTCATGACTACCAGTGGCCTAATCCATGCTTCATTGATCCTTATTAGTGCCTTTGATTGCATGCATGTGCTTTTGTATCATGCTAGCCCATGGGCTCCTTCTGATTGTTCTTAGTGCTTATTCTGCATAACGATGGATTGCTTAGGTATTCCTATTTCATGGTGTGTATGATTTCCCTGATTGTGTTACTTTGATTGGTTATGACTTGTGAAGCATGAACTACATTACTGTTAAGTTTTTGGTGATACCCAAAGTGGGGGAAAGCTCATAGTTGATGTCTCTTTTATGCAACATCCTTTTGGTGTTTGTAAGAAACCATGATTCTCATGCATTATACTTTGACACTTGATGCCGATATTTGATAGATACTCATTACTATATGCTTCACTATTATTGCATTTGGCTATTGCGCTCTGAGAATCCCAAGCAATATGATTATTCATTTCTCACTATTATCAATGCTTGATTGCAATGGCATTATTCTTATTGCTAATAGAGGGACCATTCATACTGATTTTTAATGCATAAAATGGTGCTCCCAGGATGATCAGCATGCTGGTCTTTGTTCACTGTTATCAATTAAATTGGTATCTCCTTGATTTTTTGTATGTTTGTGGATGTTTATGATAAAAATGTTATTATTGTGTTGTTATTGCTTCATGCCCATCACATATATGATATGCCCTGCTAGAATATTAATGCAGATCTAAAATATATCTATGTTTTAGTGTGCCTTATCTCATACATAGATCTGTGTGCTCTGATTCTAGCTCTATTCTTTTTGATGCCATGCTATCCCCTTGTTGGCTTATCATAATATCATGCCCAATGTCACAACACATACAATTCTATTTGCACTTTGATAGCAATATTTTCTTTATCATGCCAATGTTTGATAGATACTCATTGATGTTGACTCATCTAGATGTTCTTCATCTATACATACTGTGTTTGCCCTTGGCCCTTGATGTAGTCATGATGGAGATCATGAGGTTTCCCTATCATGATCTACATCAAAGGCCCAGATCATTCATGGAATTCATTGTTGGATCAGCTTCCCTATATCTGCACATGAAACAAACACATCAATGAAAGCATTACACCTCTTTGGTTCTTTGCATGATTCTCATGCACATGCCCTAAGCACAACCCTTGTTAGAGGTGCATGGTTGAGTGTATGTATGCATTCTGTAATATTGTGATGCCACCCATTGCATAGATCCATTGGATCTAACCGATCTCTCTTTACTTCTTGAAAGTTCTGGATCTCAGGAGCTCACTGGATAGGACCGGATCTAGACATGAATACCAGGCAATGTCTGGTACCCCATATTAATTATTTCTTTATATATATATCTACACTCATCCATTCAAATCTAATAACGGCTATGCTCATGGCCTGTGTGAGCTTAGCTAGATGCTTCCTTTCTATATTTTCCCTTCTCTACACTATACATACATGTATGTGTAGCTTTAGATGCAGTTCATTTCCTTTTACTTTTCATGTACTTTGCAATGAAATGAACACAAATATTAAAGAAGATCACCTAATAACACAAACTAGGTTATTGTAGCTCATCTAGTAATTAGGTCTCTAAACTTAAGAATGAGCAAAAAATATGACAATAGTAACAACACCAACATAGTCAGTATGTCTAAGAATCCTGTATTAAATTCTAAGACAAAGCATATAGAGATCAAGTATCATGTTGTAAGAGAGAAATTTGCTGAGAAGGAATTCAGACTTGAATACATAAGTACAAAGGAGTAGATAGAAGATATATTTACAAAGCCTTTTCCTAAGGATACATTTGAGTATCTAAGAGGTATGCTTGGGGTTATGCCCCAGCCTACTTTTGAAAAGTGATGTAGTTGATTGCATCTGTCCAGTGGTATATGAGCCTTATCTTTCTTCTAGACTAAATGTTGGTACTTCCTCTATGGGGGAGTATGTGTATCTAAGCTAAGTCATGAGGACTCTAGTGAATGTATTTTCTGAATAGTGTCTTTTGACATTGGAGTTGTTGTTGACATAATGATGAAATTCCTATCACTGATGTCAATGGGGGAGAAGTGTACATGAAAAAAACTATTTGTACTATCTGAATAGGAAAATGAAGCAATATTTGATTGATGAAGAGGGTTTGAAGTAGCATTGTTGCAGTATTGGATTTTCGGAACATTGGATGTTTTTTCATTTATGTTGCCATTAATGCCAATGGGGAACATTGTTAGGAATGAATGCTAAATGTTTGGTAGTCATTCTATAGTAGTTGTTGTTGCATTCATGACTATGATTGTCATTGATGTCAACACAGTGATCTTCTGGAGACTTGTAGAGAAGCAGAAAGTTTGAATTAGTGCACATGGGTTATTGTAGTTGGAGCTATTAAATTTTGAGGATATACTCTTTGATATGTTATATGTCTATGGTTAAGAGCATAGATAGTAATTCTTTTATTCATGGAAGTTATGAGCATTTTGGTAGAAGCAGTATTCAAGCAGTGTCCTTGAGTAGTGGTTTGTGGAAATCAGATGATATCTCCTAATCAGGATGGAATCTAGTTTTGTGTAGTTAAAGGGAAGTTGAAGACACATTGATAGTGATGTGGATGATAGTGAAAACTTTGAGGTCACACAAATGAAGATTTATTGTATTTGGAAGCTGACAGTTTTGTGTAATTTTGATGTAGTGTGTGGAAACTTTTATTTTGTAATTGTATGCCGACTCATTTGTAATTATTTGAGTGTGGTATAAATGAAGGAATGTGTCTCCTTGTTGATGTAGAAGAGGATAGTAGTGTATGAATATGAAGTGAAGAAAAGAGCTAAATGTGAAAGCGAATTGTGAAGGAAGACATGCGAAGTACAAAGATCTGAAATTGAGATCTGGTGTAATAGTGAGTGTGGTTTGGCACAGTCAGAGAAGATGTAACATATTATTCTTTTGAGTAATACATAGATTATTTTGACAGTGTGTTCGGTGATCTTACCCTGAAGCTATTTGGGTAGTGGGTCCTTCTATCTTCCATAACTTTTAACAGGGTTAGAATCTTTTAATAGGGATTCAAAATCTCCTAACAGGGATTCATATGTACTGAATGTATTTCATAAGACTCCTAACATAGTCCATCATTTAACAAGGAAAATTCATATTAGTGCATCTTTTGTGGGAATCATTCCCATTAGGGTTTAGTCTTTGATCAAGAGGTTCCCTAGTCAACATATCTTGTGTCATTGTATTATTGTGTATGAATATATTTCTATGGTTGGTAATTATATTTCTTATATGGTTTAATGTTGTTGAAGATGATAAAAGTTATAATTATCTGATAATTGATTCACCCCCTACCCCCCTCTTAGTTATCTTGGTGGAATTTACTTTCTAACAATAACCTTATCTCATCGATTAACTTCTCCACTCATACCGACATGATCATTTCTTCACTAATGAAAACACTACATACATTTAGAAGTAACATTCTCTCCCTTTTGCATTAGTGACAAAAACTTCTCAAAATTTGGGTATCTTCTTATATGCTAATTCATAATAACTCCCCCTTGGCATATGCTCCTATTTAAAAATCTTTTAAAATCTCCTTCATTTAAAAATTTTATTGTTTTCATCAGGATTAATCTTTGTTGGATAATAGATAGGAATTATTATCTCTTCATCCATTGAAATTTTCTCCTTTTTAATTTTCTACCTCTTCTTTCTATGTGAGCTAAGTGCATTTTCATAGGTGAAATGGTAGGAGACAATGGGGCTTCAGTTGCTTTCTTATTTGGTTCTTCAACCTTTTATTATTCGCCTTCCTTTGCAGATTTATTTTCCCTATCATTTTCCTATGTATTTTTTTCCATACTTGTAGCAGAAGTATCTTCTTTTTCTACATTTTTGGTCACTTATCCTTTCTCAATGATAGTGGATTCATCACCCTTAAATTTTTCTCTCTTCTCCCTAGTGTCCTTGACCTTTTTCTCAACACCTTTAGGAAAATTTGTATTATCAATTGTATTACTTGGTTCAAGTGGAACTTCACTAGGTGTAGGAGTCAGATATGCATGTACTTTCTCCAATATTATTGCATCTTTCATTAGTTAAGCAATTGTAGGATCAGTAACTAATGTCTCTTCAAGTTGCTCCTTCGTTGTGTCCATGATGTCTTGATCCTTATTTACATTTTCATTTCGATCATTTTAAGTAACGTCTTCAATTATGATATGTTCATCTGTATTACTGATCATGTGAGGAATATCATCAATAACTTTATTTATAGCATCCTCAAGGTTTGTTTCCCAATCCTTTGCATGTCCTTTGGTAGGCAGATCAGTATCTTAAATGTCAATTTCTTTAATTTTGAAAATTTTATTCCATTCTTTATTAGTCTCATCTTCTAACTCCTATGCTCTTCCTATCAAAATTATCAATGATCTTTTCTTAATCATAAACCTTTTCTTATAATTTATAGGGGCTTCATCAATTTATTGAACTAATATACATGGTAATGATACTACCAGTGATCTTTCCCTTATTTTTATTTAACTATCAAGTGCATATTTCTATCTTGCACTGATTCTCTCATATAGTTCTTCAGGTATTTTCCCTACAAGTTTCATTGGTACAATCTTGAAAGTATACATTACATCAATAGTTACTTCTTCAATGCATAGCTTACCATCATCATTTAATTTATGGAATTGTAAAACTTTCATAGAACCAAAATGTCTAGATGACCTTAGAGATTCAACTTTCTCATCAATAGTTTTTATTATTAATTTATTTACAACTCAAAATTGACCTTCGTTGTCTGATTTTATTCTCTCACTATCATCATTCTTTTGTTTGTTTCTCACCTTGGGTGTTTCTTATTTTGTGTATTTACTCTTTTGATATATTTTTTTTAGGTTGAGTTTCCTCAACTATGCCAAATTTGTCACTACCTTTCTTTTTAGGTGGTGTGGGGGTTGATGGTTCTTTAGTCCTAGACCTAGTAGCCTTTGGAACAATATTTTATTTTGTTAGAACCTTCATTCCCCTTTTCAATTTTTATGTTTCTTCTTCCACTTCCTTAGTTTTCTTTCCTTGGTCTCTTCATCAACCAACCTATCCTTTTCTTCACCAAATTTATCTTCTAATGTATTCAACATTTTCCTAGACTTCCTTTGAATCTTCGGACCTAGAATTTCAATCTTTATTCTTTTATTTTCTTCCTCAAATATTCCAAACCTTTTTACAGTTTTGTCAACAAGTTGTTTTAACAAAGTTTCTATGGCTAGAGTTTCTTGGTCTATACCTAACTCATAATCCATCAATTTTAGCCATGTAGTTCTTGATTTTATAGCCTTAGTAAGACATGTATCTGTGTTAGCTAGAAAACATATAGAGTCCTTGTAGTTTTCAAATACATGAGGGGGTATTTTGAACCTTTGATACATTCTATTCTTGAATTGTTCAAACTGTTCACTCATAACCTTGTCAAAATTATCTCCCAGACTATTGATATACTCATTAATTTGATAAGTTATAGGTATATCTATATTATAATTGATATCACCGACTGTAGGAAAAAGGTTCTTCAAGTATAAAATGATACATAGCAATAGTGATGTAAAATTCAAAGTATTTATCTTGGCAACTCAGATGGTGTGCATATTATCTTCTAGTTGCTTCAAGAGGATCTCGACTAAGTCAACTTTAAAGACTTCCTATTGGCTTGTGCTGACTAGTCAGGAAAGTACCATACACTTTTCTGGCTAATTTTTTAGCTAATTCTTGTATGGTTCTTTTTTGAATGACATGTTGTAACCGATTCTAACCCTATAGAAACAAAAAGCTTGTACAAAATAGCTTATGTTTAGGGATTTTAGATGTATTTGTTTTGTAGCTTCTTGCGATAGTATTGAGCTATAAGGGATTTCATGTTGTAATCAGGTGATAATCACTAGATAATAATAATATTGGACTCATTATTGGCGGATGTAGCCTAGGGATTAGGTGAACCATGTTAAATCTTTGTTTATTGTGTTCTCTTCCATGTGATTTATTATTTTTTGATATTGGTTATATTTGTATACAACTATTATTTATGTCTTGTTAATCCTAATAAGTGGTATGAGAGGAAGGTTTCTTTCAGTTATCCTCTGATAGAAGGTCTCAATTTTTAGTGGGAGTCTCATGATTGAGTGGGAGCAATGACATATGAGGGTAAACTAAAGGTTGAGAAGTTTAATCGAAAGAACTTTTAGTTATGGAAAATAAAAAATGGAGGGTTATCTCCATCAAGAAGGATCTATGGCAACCATTGGAAGGAAAATATAAGAAACCATCAATAATTAATGATGATGACTAGGATATTCTTGATAGAAAGGAACTTGGAAGTATTCTATTATGCCTCACATAATTAGTGGCTTTTAATATTATGAAAGTGAAGACAACTAAAGAGTTAATGGAAACCCTAACAAAGTTGTATAAAAATCCCTGTTCTTTAAACAAGGTATTTCTCATGAAGCATTTTCTTAATATGAAGATGGAAAAAGGTGGATTTTTTACTAATCATTTCAATAAGTTTAATATAGTTACTAGTCAATTATCTTTTGTAAATGTTATTTTTTATTGAGAAAATTGGTCTCTCTTGATTTTGTGTTCTTTGCCTGAAAGTTGAAATGGCTTGGTAATGGATATTAGTAACTCTATTTCTGGTTCTAATACCCTAAAATTTGGTGATGTTATCAGTGTGATTCTGAGTGAGGAAACTCATAGGAAAATCTTAGGTGGATCTACATCTAGAAGTGTCTTGAATGCATAAAGAAGAGGTACAATGAATGAGAGAGGAAACAATTATAGAAATCTTGGAAAATCAAGAGGAAAATCAAAGGAAAAAGAGGTCTGAATACAAAGGACCAAATGACGAAAGATTGTTGGTCTCAGAAGAATAAAGAAGGAGACAAACAAGAAGATAACAAGAAGGAAAATGTGGTAAGTAATAAATCTAAAGAGGATATTTTTCATCTTTCTTTAGAAAGTATTGATGAGTCATGGGTTTTAGATTCTAGGGCTTCATTTCATGCTACACCATGTAGAGGTTATTTTCTTGATTATGACTAAGGGGATTTTGGGATATTTTATTTGGGAGATAATGAAACCTATCAGATTGTCAAAAAGGGAACAATTAAGATTAAGTTGTAGAATGGGAATCATTGGCTAATACAAGAGGTAAGGCATGTTCCAAGGTTGAGTAGGAAAAGATGTGAAAATAGGCACCTTATATCTTTGTACAAGTCATATTGTTCCTTCTACTTTAATTGTTTCAGAGAAAAATAAATGTTTAGCAACAGTTATTGTACTTGAGCAAGAAGAATATCAAATAGTTGTTGTATATTCTGACATAGCACTATGGCACAACAGACTTGGGCACATGAGTAAAAAAGGTATGAAATTAATTCATTCAAAGAAACTTTTACGAAGTCTAAAATGTGTCAATATGGATTTATGTGAAAGTTGTGTGTATGGAAAACATAAGAGAGTTAGTTTTGTGAAGAGTGGGAAGGAAAATGAAAATGAGAAATTAGAGCTTGTGCATACAGATGTATGGGGACCATCTCAGGTAACTTCCCTTGGTGGCTCTTTGTATTATCTTATATTTATAGATGATGCAACGAGAAAAGTATGGATTTATTTCCTTAGACATAAATCTGATGTATTTCAAACTTTTCAAAAATGGAAATGCTTAGTTGAGAATGAGACTGGTAAAAGGATAAAATTTCTTAGACCTAATAATAGTGGTGAGTATTGCAACACATAATTTGAAGTTTATTGTTCCTCTAATGGTATTCATAACGAGAAAATTGTACCAAGGACTCCACAAGAAAATGGAATGGCTAAATGCATGAACAAGACAATAATGGAGCATGCAAGGAGTATGAAGTTGCATGTTGGGCTTCACTAAACATGTGGCTAGAGGCTAATAATATAGCTATTTATTTAACCAATAGAGGTCCCTCTACTCTTTTGGGATGTTGTATTCTAGAGGAAGCATGGACTGGTAAGAAGGTGAGTTATTCTTTTCTCAAAACCTTTGGTTGTGAAGTATTTTCACATATAGATTATGAAAATAGAACCAAACTGGAAGCTAGGTCAAAGAAATGTGTATTTTTTGGATATGACATTGATGAGTTTGGTTATAGGCTTTGGGATTCTAAAAATCATAAAATTGCATGAAGTATGGATGTCATATTCAATGAGAAAGTGTTGTACAAAGATTTGTTGTAGTAGCATTAGAAGAAAGAAAATGATTATGTAGTACTAGATGATACTCCAAAAGATGATGTTCTAGTAGTTCCTTATGCTCTGCAATAACATCAACAACAAATACCACAAATCCTAGTCAATGTTAGATGGTCAACAACATTAAGTAGACCTCTAGAAAGAATTTCCCCCTCTTTGTATTTTATTTTATTAGCAGATGTTGGTGAACCAAAATTTTATGATGAAGCTATGAAGGTGGATACAAAGCCTCAGTGGGAGTCTGCAATGGTAGAAAAAATGGACTCCTTGCTGAAAAATCAAACTTCAAATTTATGTAAGTTACCTGCAGGTAAAAGATGTTTATAGAATAAATGGGTTTATAGGCTGAAAGAAGAGGATGAAGGCAAGAAAATATTTAAAGGTGGGTTAGTTGTAAAATAATTTGCGTAGAAAAAGGGCATTGATTTTGATGAGATATTTTCTCCCATTGTAAAAATAACTTCTATTTGTACTTTTTAAAGTATTGTTGCTACTAAAGATTTGCATTTAGAGAAGATTGATGTTAAAAAAAGATTTCTTCATGGTGATTTGGATGAATAAATATATATCTAGAACAATCTCAGGGATTTGAGGTCAAAGGTAAGGAACATTTAGTGTCCATATTGAAGAAAAGTTTACATGTCTTGAAGCAAGCACCTCAAAAATGGTATCTTAAATTTGATAGTTTTATGCATGTGCATGGATATACTGGGTGTCATCCAAACCATTGTGTTTATTTTAAGAGGTTGGATGATGATAGCTACATTATTTAATGTTTATATGTTGATGATATGCTTTTAGCTGGGTGTAACATGGATTACATAGAGGGATTAAAAAATAGTTAGCACACTCTTTTTCTATGAAGGATTTGGGGGTAGAAAAATAAATCCTTGGTATGAAAATATGTAGAGATAGGAAGCAAACAAAATTATCTCTATCTTAGGTTGCTTATATTGAGAAGGTGTTGCACTGTTTCTCTATGGAGAATGCCAAAGCTATCAGAATACCTTTTCCTGGTCATTTGAAATTGACTAAGGATATGTGTCTAAATATACCAGAAGAAGAGAATAAAATGTCCATGGTACCTTATGCTTGAGTTGTAGGAAGTTTAATGTATGTTATGGTATGTACTTGCCCAAATATTGCACATGCAATAGGATTTGTTAGCAGGTATATGAATTATCCTGTGATTGACCATTGGAATGAAGTCAAATAGATTCTCAGATATTTGAGAGGAACATCCAATAAATATTTACATTTTGGGGTCTCTACTACTGATTTACAAGGCTATGTTGACTCGGATTTAGTAGGGGATCTTGATACCCGATGAAGTACTACATGATATATATTTCCTATTGGTGGGATGGAAGTGAGTTGGATTTCTTGGTTACAGAAGGTGAATTCTTTATCTACTACTAAGGAAGAGTTTTTCACTACTACGAAGGTAGCCAAGGAGATGATATGGCTTGAATTCTTCATGGAGGAATTGGGACATCAACAAATGCACCATTCTTTGTTTATGGATAGCCAGAGTTCTATTTTTCTTGCTAATAATTTTACTCTCCATTCAAAGACACAACACATATAGTTGTTGTACCATTTCATTCAGCCAGTTTTGCATGATGGATAGTTAAAGTTGCAAAAGATACATATAGCTAATAATCCAACGGATATATTTACAAAGGTAGCAACAAGGGAGAAGTTGAACTCTTGTTCATCTTCGGTTGGTCTTTTACACTAGACATATTAAACAAATAGTTGAGTCCAGGGTGGTTTGATCGAGTGGGCACCTCATATGGTAGTGGTATTTCTATAGGATCAGTCTCCAAGTGGGAGATTGTTGTTCAGCATAGTGTTTGATCAGTCACTAAGTGGGAGATTTTTGGCATGTGTTGACTGATCAAGAAAGTAATGTATACTTTTCATTCATCATGGGGTTATTTTTTGGGGGCTATTTTTATAGTAATTTTTAGCTATTTTTTTGGGCTGACATGTTGTAACCGATTCTTACCCTAAAATGGAAAAAATATTACATAAAATAGCTTAGGCTTAGGAATTTCATATGTATTTTTTTAGTAGCTTCTTGTGTTGGTATTGGGTTGTAAGGGATTATAGATTGTAATCAAGTTGTAATCACTAGATAATAATAATATTAGACTTGTTGTTAGTGGATGTAGCACAGGGATTGGGTGAGACACATTAAATCTTTGTGTCTTATTTTCTTTTCTATGTGGTTTAATATTTTTTGGTATTGGTTATATTTACATGTAACTAAAATTTATGTCTTGTTAACCCTAACACTTTCTTCACAATTTTATAAGCCAAATCAACTACTCCATGTGGTATAGTGTATGGCCTTCTAGATTGATAGACTCAGTATGCTATGACACATGTAGCAAATTTAGTCTCACTATCACTAATTATGGACACTCAGAGACCCTGACCATCACATGTCTCTCTAGTGTTCATTTCTATTTTAGCCTTTGGTGTAAACCTCATAGCTTTAGCCTTCTCAAAAATTGGATAACCAGTCACCATGTGTATGACATCCTTCATTATTTTTACAGGTTCAACAATCCATATTGATTGGTCATGCACTTGGATAAGAAAAATATTAATCCATTCATCCTTGAAAACCCTTAGGAAATGGAGGACATGATTCAAATCCTTCATTTACATGTTCTTGTGCTCATCCTTCAACTGATCATTCACACACAGTTCATTGAATGCATCTTGGAGTTTATTCCCATAGATTTCACCAACCTTGCAATGGATAAATGACCTAATTTCATGATATTTATAAATTGAATTCTTGATCAAAGTGGGTTTAAGAACCTTAGGGGCCTTGGATTGCATTGAAGTAGATTCCATTTTGAATTGACCAACTATGTATTCATCAAATGAAGGTAAAACTACTCGAGCATGCTTTAATCCTTTACTAGACTACTTAAATCACTCACATAGTTAACAAATTTGCTTGATTTGGCTCAAAAATCAAATACAAATTTAAATAACTCAAGTCTCTTTTTTGTGCTCTTCCAATGCAAAGTGACAAATGAATATTTAAACCTTGTATTTATAGTGAAAAATTATTTTACAGTTCAGTGAGGTGCAATAAATGCCCATTATCCAAGCAACTAACCAACAACCATACCAACCACCGATCATTGCATGGTAACCCAATACTTCTCTACTGATCATATTAACTTATTCAATAGAGCTTACTAACCATATTGACTTTCTTAATTAAAAGATTTATCTTATTGCATATTTCCATTACATAGATTTTGATATTAATACATGATTATGAGGGACTATTGTATCATAAAAAGAATTCAAATAAAGTTCCATACCTACCTGTTGTGTGATATAAATGTGTCACACTTCTATGGATCATTACATGCAAAGAAATTCAAGAATGAGCCCTCACAAATCGATCCATAGCTCCCTAGGCATGGAGTGCAAGGGCTTTTAAGAATGCTCTCAGCTAGAGCTATTTAACCTATAACCTTGCTAGTAAACCATGCAACGGAAGATTCAATGAAGACAAGGGCAAGAATGCCAATATCCTCAAGAATCAAGAATGAAAATGCAATGCAATGCTATGCTAGAAATGGAAATGCAAGCTAAGCTATGAAAGGAAACATGCAAGTGTTACAACCCAAGCTAATTAATCTATGTGAGCTAATCTAGAGCATAGAAATGAAGCTAATCTAAGAAAGCATAAATATGAAGCTAAGCTAAGAATGCAAGAATGAGATGTAGAATGCAAGAATGAGATGTAGATGCTAAAAATGCTTCAAATCTCTAAAAGCTCCAAAGTGACCTAGAAAACCTGCAGCATAAAGTTAGCATAAAAAGTTGGGGCTCTCGAATGAAGAAGAGAGCTCTTCTTTTATAGGAAATGAGGAGGAATGGACCATGGAGATTAAGAGGCAAAATATTTAATCAAATGTGGAGCTTGAAAGAGGAGCAATCCATGTGCACAAGTATCCTCCAATGAGAAAATAGGAGTTGACTTTTGTGTCCATATGAGACAAAAAGTGCTTTTTCCCTTTTGAATAAAATAAGAATAATGCTTTATTTGTGCAACTTAGGATAAGAGAAAAAGTGGGGGCTTTTATTTATTTAAAAGGGGAGGAAATATTCCTTTTAAATAAATAAAGACTTAGGATAAAATGGTTAGCCCATAGAAAATAATCAAATAAATGATAGAGCTAGGATTTGATCAAGAGCAAGCAATTGTTGATTTAGCAAAAGGGGCTAATAGTCTAGATGACCATTTTTAGGTGTATACATTTGCCCCTCTTTGACTAATGTGTGATCGATCTGGGAACACATGCAGTCAAAGAATGAAGTTGAAATGTGAGATCGATTTGGGATCACAAAGTAACTCAAATCAGCCAAGAAAGCAAGAGATAGCCAAGAAGGCAAGCAATAGTGTTCTGACTCCAAAGAATGAAGTGTAGAGAGATAGAAAATCCTGCATGGTCAGCCTGGTAGTGACAGTACTGAACACTTAGGAAAGAGATAGCCAATAAGATATGATGTGTCTGCCCCCTCGGGATCGAAAGTGAAATCCAAGTAGAGGGAAAGAAGAAGCAAGAGCAGCATGATCAAATCACTAGAAATCATAATCGAAGAAAGAGAATAGAATAACCATCAAGTAGTGAAGATATGCCCCACACATGGGACCCGAGGCATGAACCAAGCGATCCCTCAACCTGAAAAAACCACGGAGGGGAAGAATTTGAACTTGGGATTGAAAGTGTATGAAAGACTAGAAGTTTGAAAGAGATGGAGATGAAAAGGTGAAGAATTCCCTAGCGAAGATCGAAGGATCAGGCCTCAAAAGGTTAGCCAACTGCGTGAAAGAGGGGGAAAAGGTGATTTGGATAATCAAGGTGAACTTAGATTTTGGTTTCGATCCTGAAATGAAAGGAAAATGATGGGATATGAAAGACCAGAAGTGAAAGACATGATTAGGAAGAAGCGAAAGGTGAATGTAGTTGATTAACAAGTACATGAAAGATGAAATGAGAGCTCTCTCCATATGCAAGATGCAAAACTAACTAACATGAACCTAAGAATGCAAGCAACATGAAAAGTGGTTTACTTGCAAGGTCACAATGCTAATAGACATCTAATATTCATCATTGAGCATTATTGGTAGCATTGCAAGATCATACAATACACACTAGCATAACTATGTAGATATGAATATGATCTATATCAAATAGAAATGTGGAAATCCTACCTAGGCATCAAAGACATGTAGGTCAAGATGACTAGTGCAGTGAGATTACCTAAGTTTGATATAGCAAGATTATGCTCGCATCGAGACACAAGAAAGTCAAGATGACTATAAGCATGCACTTGCAAAATAGTCAAGGATAATACCTTGTAGGTCCATAGTGGTAAGTAAGACTAGCATAAATGCTCATGACAGTGAGGACCAACAAAATATACCCACAAGAAGATAAAGAAATAAAACATTTTCTCATTCCCTCAGTCTTCTAGCTATGCATCATCGAAAATGATCATAGGGGGAGAACACTCAGCAAAGAAAGCATCATAGACAGCACACAAAGAAATAAAGCTAAGCAAGTCTCTGCGAGTCAAATGTTTAAGTGCGTGTGTGTAGGTCATAGAGTCAAACTTTGAGTATCGCATCTGCTAGTGAGAAATATTGCATCATCTAGACTACAAGTAGGACATCTGATAAGTGTTAAGAAACACTCGACGCTAGGGTAGTGTTGAAAAACATAGTTGGGGTGGTATAGAAAAACATTGTTTGTGAGATGCCTAAGAAACCCAGATGCACAAAGAGACCCAAGATAAGCTTAAAACAATGTATGCCCCCTAGACTAAGACAAGTGTCAATTCCAAGCTAGGAGAGGCAAAGTGAGAAGTGGAGTGAAGGAGCGCCATGCAAGACTGATAGACATAGGTGCAAAGGGTCTCAAGTAGCACCTATTTCCAGGTTTTCACCACTTGATAGATTTTTTAGGACTTTTTATAATTTTATTTTTTTTGCTACCAAGGAGCCTGTTTCCAGGTTTTCACCAAGGCACTTTTTCATGTTTTTAAATTTTTTTTAATTTTTTAATTTTATTTTATTTTTTCAGGACATTTTATACTTTTTAGGATTTTTTCAACATCATATATGAATTTTTTTTTGGAATTTTTTTTAGGATCATAAAATATGTACAAAGAATGCCCCAGATAGAAATGGGCATCAAGAATCTGCTTCCTCTGATGTAGAGAACTGATAGGCCCCAGGCCCAAATGTTGCAACTGTGATGATAAGAGGTCTCAACCAGTTTGACCAATAATAACCAACCCTAAGCAATGTCTGAGCTAGCGAAGGATCATTAGAATGTGATCCACATATGCCATCGTGGATTTCAGCTAGCACTTTTTCTGACTCCTCTATTTCTAGACACATAAGGAGAGTTCCATCTAGACCCTTCCTATACAAGTCACCAGAGACAAAGGCAAAGCGTAAGGGATGGCGAAAGGAATGGCATGGTGGATTTGTAGGAGGAATATGAGGTGGAAGATATGAAAATATGGTAGGATTGTAAGATTTGTGAGTAGGATAGCGTAATTCATCCACCAAGAACTTGAAGTGAGATTTATGCTTTTTCATTTGTAAGATGGATGCCAAAGTAACTAAGGCATTAGAAACTATGTTCTCAACTCTAGGAATGGGCTGAAGTATAACAGATATGAGATCATGCTTGAAGTAGTGCACCATTTTTTTGTAGAGAATCAGCTTGTCATCTTTTATTTGAGAATCATTATTTTTGAGCAGATTTTTATTTTTACTTTTCTTAGGTGCGGATACCACCACAATGTGGTTTTCGCCATCTGACCATTGCTCTTTTCTTTTGACTTGATGACTGTGATGTTTGATTGCTGATTCAATCTTTTTTGTGGCTAGTTCGCTTGTGGAAGAAGTAACAGGTGTTGATGTGAGATGAAATGAAGTGACTGGTTCAATAGAATTTATGTGAGGGGTGTCATCTCTGGTAACAAGAGAGGTTGAGCCTATAGGGTAAGCTCCAAAAGTAGCTAGATCTAGACTTGTCATAGAAGAACCAACGTGGTCCACTAAGGTAATACGAGGAACAAACTCATCAGACCCCACACAAGACCCATCAACCATGTCGGGATGGTTACTACAAGAATGAACCATATCAATGTCCATATCATCAGTAGATATACATTTTTCTCCCCAAAGAAGTGAAGTAGAGGGAAGATCATCTCCCATGTGAGGCATAGTGTGTATTGGTGACTCATCTGTATTTGTGTCTGAATTACTGAGCATGGGAGTATTTCGGGCATCTTCTCTATAGATCCACTCTTGAACAGCTTATTCTTCTCTTTCAGCTTCAAGGATCACCATAGCAGAAGTGGAAGGTTTCCCATATGACCTACGAGAAATAGGTATAGAAGCAAAGGAATCCAATTTATATTCACCCATACCAAGGCTCATCATCTTAAATGATTTCTCAGTAGCAACTAGAGACGTACTAGGATCATCAGTAGGTTCATTGTGAGGAACAAATTTTTCAGTAGCAACAAGAGCATTAATAGCAATAGTATGGTCTCCAGGAATCACAATTTCAGTGCCATTGTATGGAAATTTGACGCACTGATGATAAGTGGAAGGAACAGCCTGCATGTCATGGATCCAAGGATGACCCAAAAGAATGTTATATGTGAGTGGAATGTCCAATATTTGGAAGTTAATATCTTTTGTGATAGGGCCCACTCGGACAGGCAACGTGACAAGACCTTTGGAAGATCTTTCCACTTCATCGTAAGCTTTTATAGTAATCTTCTTTTTAGAATCCACAACAAATTCTGACAAACCCAATTGTTGTATGACATTGAAAGAAATAATATTTAACCCTGCACCATTGTCTATCGGGACTCGGCAGACTCGGGTATTGTAGACTAGAACTTCAATGTGGAAAGCTAGATTATGTGGGTGAGCAATAGATATGTCATCTTCTGCAGAAAAGGAGAGAGATAGCGGAGATGAAATGTGGTTGACCATAGCCTGAAACTGATCTAGATCAATGTCATTGGGAACACGTGTTGTACATAGAGCCTCATCAAGAATCTCTCTATGCGAAGGGGATAACTGAAGCAACTCAAGGATAGATATCTGTGCTAGTGTCTTTTGCAAATGTTGGACAAGATCATAGCTAGGGGTGGCTGAAGGAGCCACTTGTTTCGAAGGAAAAGCTTGCTTGGGATCTTGCGCAGTTTTAAGGACAATCTTGGCTTGCACCCTAGTAACAGCATTCAATGTCTCACTTTGGGAAGATGAACTACCATGTGTTTGCAAGACTAACTTTGGCTTACCATGATTGGTGTTATTATCATCTTGAGACTTCATCATTAGAACACTCTCAACGGGCTCTACCATGTTAATCACAAGCGTATTAGAAGGATACGTGTAATTGATCTTTGCATCATGATTCTTCTTATGTGTTTGAGAGGTTTCCCCCTTATCATGCTTAGGTAGAGGATCTTTGAAAGCTATGTGATCAAAATTTTTAGTTAAGCCATCAGTGGAGATTGTGTCATTCTCAATAAGATCCTGAATATCATCCTTAAGCCTAAAACAATTGTCTATTGGATGTCCCTTGTTTCTGTGATAATGGTAGTAATGATCCTCTCTCCACCAATCAGGATTATTTATCAGATCCCAGTTACCAGGTTTATCAGGAAGCGTAAGATATCCATTGTCAACCAAAGTCTTAAGGATCACATCATAAGGTTCTGCCAACTTGGTATAGACTCGCTTTCGAAATGACTTCTTAGGCTTATCTGCATATTGAGGTTTAGGAGCATTGTGAGTGTTGCTAGCTTCTTGTTGTTTTGCTGCATAGATAGCATTGGAGAGATTGAAAGCGGGCTCTTTAACTTTAGGAGCATCAACAACCCCATCATTAACAACATACTTGTTCTTATTCCAAGGTTTGTTCTTGTCTTTACCATTGCCTTTAGCATCTTTATTAATAAAAATATCCCCTTTTCTTATAGCTACATCCTCAATATAATATGCACTTTCAACCATGTCATGGAAGGAGGAGAACAGTTGCTTCCTTAGATCATAAAATAGCTTAGGCACAAGTGTGTTGATGAAAATGTCAATCTTTTCTCTTTCGGGTAGCTGACGAGGATATCGAGAATACAATGACCTCCAACGTTGTAAGTAAGTTGCAAATGGCTCACCTTGATGTTGTCTTAGATTACCAAGATCTATCATAGTGATAGGTTGTTGGATGTTGTAAGAGTATTGCTAGGTAAATCGCTGAGCTAACTCATCAAAAGTCTTAAGCGATGGTGTCAATTTCGCAAACCATTCCAAAGCTTGGCCTCTTAAGCTTCGAGGGAATAAGTGTAGGAGATATGTGTCTTCATGAAGAAAGTCCATACTAAGAGCATAAAAATGACGCACATGGTCATGAGGGTCACCATTTCCATCATACTTGTCATATTTAGGAACCTCAATATCCTTAGGAAATGGGACCGTGTATAGATCTTTATCAAAAGGAAGAGCACAAATTGATTCTACAAAAGAGACCTTTGGAGGCTCTCTTTCTAATGCCATTTGGGTAAGGTGTTGATTTGTCTGACGTAATTCTTCTTGAAGGACTTCCAATTCAGTTGGTACTCTTTGTTGGACAATTTGTCTGACATCATAGCTGGGAGGAAGCTTGTATCCTCTAGAAGTCATATATTGAAAATATTGATCGCCATTACACTCTAAAAGCTTATGCATCAATCGTTGGAAATCCACATCTTGTTCACATCTCATAAGATCCTCACTAGAAATCTCATCATTAGCCTCTGCCTCATGTTGAGAGGGAGGAGGTCTAGGTGGTGAAGAAGGCATAGCAAAAGTTGGCCTTGGAGGAGATCTTGGTGGCGTGTTGTTGTCATTGTTGCCATTGTTAAAAAGAGGTCTATGCTCATGATTACTAGTCTCAGGTTGCTCATGAAATGTCCCTCTATAAGCCATGTGCCTAGTAGCATCCATCCTTTGTTGATTGTGTTCTTTGTCTAAGTGCGCTTGATTATCCTTATGCTCAAAGTGTTCTCGCAAGAGCTGAAACTTTTCTTGTTTAGTCAAAGTGAGTGAGACACTGTCTGTGTTTTTGGGGGTCTTGAATGCCGAAAAGAGGAAACCTCCTTTATACCATGGTGTAGCCTTATAATTCTTAGATTGGTCAAAACTAGAACTGTTGTTGCTAATGGGTGCTTTTGAACGTCTAGTTGGAGAAGGTAACTGTGTATAATTGAACGGAGGATGACTCTCCTGTTCAAATTGAGACCGAGTTGTAATCGGCATGAAAAGAGATGTTGGTTGACTAATAGAATGAGACAAAGTTTCTCAGATTTAAGATAAGAAAATCTAATAAAGATCACTTGTCAAAGTAGAACAATAGAGAGATGGCTCGTCAAAAGTGCTCAAGAACTTACAGCAATCAATTGACTAAAGCCAAGCAGCGAGCAAGAAGCTCAATAAGTAAGTAGCTAGAGAGGTAACCGTGATGCGACAAGTGATCAAGAGTAGCATTCGTTAAACTCAAACCCAATAGTTTTAGCTCATTTGTTTTAGTCTAGAACAAATCTAAGCATGTAGGTAACAAACTAGTTTTAGGTAAGAACAGAAAAAGACACTCTACGACAGGTTAAAGTGCAAGTTTAGCCACTCCGAATTGCAGCAATGACAGGACAGCAAAAAGATTATGGGTGATACTTTCCATGCAAATAGGGTGATACTTCTTAGTTCGGGTGATACTTTTCCTTAAGCTAGGTGATAGACTGCAATATGGTTGGGTGATAGACTCCAAGTTAGCTGGGTGATAGTCTAGCAGGAGTGAACTATCGCACGATATACCTCAGCAAAGCGCGTGATAAAATAGCAGGGCGCGAACTATCGTGCGATATTTCTCAGTAAGGCATGCGATACTGTTGTAGATTGGGTGATTCTTTGACCAGTGAACATAAAAATCTTAGTTTTAAAGCATTTTGATCAATTTCAAAGATTGGATAGTGCAATTTCTCAGTTTGACAAGCAGTAATAGTAGATAAAAGATAGGTTTGCAAACAGTAGGTGATCAAACATGTCATAGAACACTTGAAACAAGGGCAAAAGAAACCTTGCCAAGAAAAGCACTTGTGATATCAAAATAGAAAACCTTATGAATGCTAACGTTTGTTTGAATGTTAAGAACGTTTACACTGGCATAGCACAATCAAAGATAGTTCAAGCAATTACTACCTAGAAGGACAAGGCTCATTACTTAGCAACGTGGCCCACAACTTGATGCTCCCTTCCCTCACACCAAGTGGTTGCCCACAAGAGATATTGGTGTTGTCATGGAAGTGTCAAAAAACACAACCAAAGGAACACATATGGTGAGTGTCCTGGGGTGATCCGGGTAAGTCCACTTGGATCAATCCTTGCACCAAGAAGCTAAGCGGCTAAAATAAGGTGGCCTCTATCTAAAGGTTCGTAGTAAGGGCTTATGTTCATAGCACCCCTCTTGCTCCTCATAAAGGACTAGGACCTCATGGCCTTAAGAGTACCTTAAGCATTATTGCTTAATGCTTTCCTCATGGTCACAATCCCACAAGTTACTCACATCAAGCGAAGCTAAGTACTATGTCTACCAAGGTTTTGTGTCCTCGATAGCCTTGAGATTATAGTGAGTTGGAATCACTCGCGACCAAGGAAAATGATGACAAGGTTGTCCCCACTTGGGTCATTCCTCTTGATTGCTCAAGAGCAGGCTCGCTAAAGGATCCTAAGCTAAACAAAGAGTGGATTAATTCTTGAGGTTCAAGATTTTTGGTTCACCACAAGGGTGAAGAGCATACTCCCCTATCTCAAGAATGTCTCCCGAACACACCAAGCAAAGATTCAATTACCCCCTTGCTTTCAAAATCCCAAGATGAGTCAAGATTTCTATTTCAAAACAAGGGTGAAGAGCATACTCTCCTACCACCTCAAAATTTCTACAACAAGGTATTAAGTGCCTATGAAAGGAAACAACTAGTATATGCTGCACTTAATAAAGAAAGCAATTAAACAAGCACTTGATTTGGTTTTTATGCTTAGGGCAGCCCTACAAAAACCATTAGTAGCCCTCTTTGACATGTGATTTTAGCAAATTTCAAGCAAGAAGCACCTACAACCACAACTTGTTAGACCAACAAGAGTTAGGAGAATCAAAATCCAAAATCTAACAATGATTAGTACATGAAAAATCAGATAATGTGCAAAAATAACTGATCAAATGATAAAATCTGAAAATGAAACCATCATGGTTGGATTAGGTTTGGAAAGACCTTTCCAATGATATATCACACTTAAACTTTTGATACCATTTGCAAAATTTCAAAAAAAAAAAAATGGGCACCCATTTTCCAGAGGCACGGATTTGAAAACGTTGAAATTTTCAAAAAATTTCAAAAAGTTAGCTGAGAACCTGAAACTTGCAAGATAGATAAAATAGCTCACTGCCAAGTACAGACACCAGTATTGGGCGATACTTCACACTATACTGGGGCGATACTTATCAGTTCGCACGATATTTCACTTGACACCATACGATACTTCGCCCGAGACCAGGCGATATACTCTACTATAGCTAGGCGATACTTCTGACAGGCGAACTATCGCACGCACATACAGAGGTATATTGCGTGATATTTCTAGAAAGTATCACACGACAGTCTGAGACAAAAAAAAAATAGAGACTAAAAATTAAGCTAAAAACTTACCCAAAAATTGACGAAAAATGACGAAAATGCAAAATTTAAAGGACAAAGTCTATCTACTCTACCCCACGGTGGGCACCAAAAATGTGTGATATAAATGTGTCACACTTCTATAGATCATTACATGCAAAGAAACTCAAGAATGAGCCCTCACAAATCGATCCATAGCTCCCTAGGCATGGAGTGCAAGGGCTTTTAAGAATGCTCTTAGCTAGAGCTATTTAACCTATAACCTTGCTAGGAAACCATGCAATGGGAGATTCAATGAAGACAAGGGCAAGAATGCCAATATCCTCAAGAATCAAGAATGAAAATGCAATGCAATGCTATGCTAGAAATGGAAATGCAAGCTAAGCTATGAAAGGAAATATGCAAGTGTTACAACCCAAGCTAATTAATCTATGTGAGCTAATCTAGAGTATAGAAATGAAGCTAATCTAAGAAAGCATAAATATGAAGCTAAGCTAAGAATGCAAGAATGAGATGTAGAATTCAAGAATGAGATGTAGATGCTAAGAATGCTCCAAATCTCTAAAAGCTCCAAAGTGACCTAGAAAACCTACAGCATAAAGTTAGCATAAAAAGTTGGGGCTCTCGAATGAAGAAGAGAGCTCTTCTTTTATAGGAAATGAGGAAGAATGGACCATGGAGATTAAGAGGCAAAAGATTTAATCAATGGTGGAGCTTGAAAGAGGAGCAATCCATGTGCACAAGTATCCTCCAATGAGAAAATAGGAGTTGACTTTTGTGTCCATATGAGACAAAAAGTGCTTTTTCCCTTTTGAATAAAATAAGAATAATGCTTTATTTGTACAACTTAGGATAAGAGGAAAAGTGGGGGCTTTTATTTATTTAAAAGGGGAGGAAATATTCCTTTTAAATAAATAAAGACTTAGGATAAAATGGTTAGCTCATAGAAAATAATCAAATAAATGATAGAGCTAGGATTTGATCAAGAGCAAGCAATTGCTGATTTAGCAAAAGGGGCTAATAGTCTAGATGACCATTTTTAGGTGTATACACCTGTATGGTTTATTTTGTAGTTGTGGATTAATCTAATCCATGGGATGAGGTGTCACCGTCTACACTAGTTGATGTTCCAGTGTCTTTAGTCTTCCTTCTCCATATTATGTTCATTTGATTGTGGATTTCATCAACATTTACTATTCCTTTTCCTTTAGAATCTACATCATTAGGTGCATGTTTTTGGTATCCACAGTCTTTTCTTTTAAATGAATGACCTTGTGATAGTGTGTCATGCCCAAAATTTCGGGCAAAAACACACCAACAAATTTTTTTTAAAGGGTTAATTAAAAATTAATTAAGAGTTAAAGGTTTAAAATTAAGAGTTATATTAATATTTAATGTAAGAAGTTTAAAAAAGCAGATGGCGGTTACCTCGGTATACTCAAGAGTGGTGAATCTTACGTTTGTTTGAGGGGAATTCATGGTGAGGGTTATCGATCCTACTAACATCCCTCACATGAATACAAATGTATCAAGTCTAGGGTAATCTAGCTGAGCCTACCCTAGCTCGATTATTAAAAAATAAAATAAAATTCAATAAGTAAAATTTCTATTTAAAAATCTTAATATAATACAATCTTCTTGTTTGTGGTCTAGACCGGCTATGAGATTATTAAAAATAATTAACATTATTTTTATCTAAGGAAATGATTTATAAATTTAAATTAATAATTTACATTAAGTATAACTACCAATTAATATCTCAACAAAAGTACTCCAAGGAATAACTTAATTAAATACAAGTCTACAAAAACATGTAAGCTATGCGTAGAACCAATAAAACCTATGATAGAATAATAAAATCATCCATACTAAACTTGTACTATCATAACTGAAACTTTTATTGCATAACCAATAATCAATAGGTATAACACTAAAAGTTCCAACAACCAACCAATACTGCTAGAATGTCAATATGAGGGTTTTGACATCAATTACAACCAATGTCAGGAACATCTCAATTAGTGTAACACTATAGGGTTTTTTATACCATGTTCATGAATACCAAGACCTTTCTAGGTAGTAATGCTATAACCCACATTGTAATTTTCTTTTAATATTGAGAGGGAAGGACATTCATCTTAAGATATATTAAAATGTGTGGTACAAAGAAGAAAAGGAAGGGAAATGTTCTCTTTATGGAGATTAGGATTCCTATCACTATTATTATATTCTTTAGCTAGAGAAGGAGAAGAGGATTTATCAAGATCTTCATGTCTACTTAGTGTTATTCATGGAAATAAATCACTAAGAAAATTCTTAACATCAATATTATGAATAATGATTTGATAAAATAAATAAATTAATGTCATTTTAAGATCGTATGTATGTGTATGTGTATGTGTATGCATATATATAGATATTTATATGTATATATCTATGTGTGTGTGTGTGTGTGCACACGCGCGCATGCATGCACACACATGCTTATGTTTGTTTGTTTACAATTGCTTGTGTGTGTGTGGATGTGTTTTCTTGTGTGTTTTTTATGTTTTTTTATGTTCGAGATGCTTTATAGTGATGTCACATGTGATCTAATACACAATCTACCTCCTGAAGTGACTGGGTGGCCTGGGCCTAAGGAGAATTGGCTTGATGAATAGAGCCCTTACTACGAAAGTGACCTAGAAACTCATAGAAGGAAAAGTAGACTGGTGCAAAATAATGGAAGCTAAATACCTCCAAGGACATCCCTACGGGAGAATATACCATGATAGTGACCTCCCTAGTGGATCCAAACTTTGGGTGAACATATGAAAATGCAAGACCCTGCTATCTAAAGGAGCTCTTTGGTAGATTCGGAATGGGAGATCCATCAGATTCTAGGATGAATATTGGATCCTAAACCATCCTAACCTAGGGGGTAGGTACAGACCTCTTATGGACTACCTCAAACCCCTCCTTGGTAATAGAATCTCCAACTACATCGCTACCAAGAATTGGAAAGATATAGTTAATCTAGTGAGAGATAGACCGGACCTTCAATATTTGGCTAAGGAGCTCATGGAAACCCTATCCAAGGTCAGAATCCTGACGCTGGCTAGCCAAGACTCCATTATTTGAGCTCCTACCCAAGCTTGCACCTTCTCGGTTAAATCTGCTTACAATCTGCTTCTGAAGGAGGAGAATAACCCAGGGGACTAGAAGAAGGTGTGGATCCCTCAGCTCACGCCAAAAATCAATTTCTTCAGGTGGACCCTTATGCATGGTAAAACCCTAACCCAAGATAATCTTATAAAGAGGGGCTTCTCCATGTTGAATAGGTGTGTCTTATGTAAAAAGGAGGAGGAAATAGTGAACCATATATTTATACATTGTGACTATGCTACTAGCATCTGGCAAGAGGTCATCGGCAAGTTGTGTATCTCATGGGCTATGGGTAGTTATTTGTATCAATTTACCAACTAGAGATCCCCCTCTAATCACCCCCT
>BSBK01003375.1:457500-528938 GCA_027943335.1 Chamaecyparis obtusa | reverse complement strand
GTGATCATGTATGCATGATGGTACAATTCTTCTATACAATTCTAGAATGTATCTCTTCCTAAAAATGAATATGATCCCAACATTTGGAAATCAATAAATATTCCCCATAACCCAATTATAATTTATAGAATTTTATCACTGTGAGTTCTTTCAGATATCCAACCATCATCAAGATCAAAATAGATGGGACATGGATATTTGGTGTAGGAAATAAGCGGGATCGACATAAAAAAGGGTGGGCCCTCCTCGACACAAGAACAAACATTGTTAGGTAGACAAACAAGTAGTATCCTCTACATTCTTCTAAAAAGACGTGCATGTGGGAGTGTTTAGAATTTTACCCTATTTCTCAAAGGGGAGAATTTTATACCAGATACTTAAATTATTGGACCTTATGTTAAGAATGTGTTAAAATTTTCTCTTGATAACACAAGATTTGAGTATTACACAATTGGAACGTGCTTCACAAACATTGATCAATATGTTCCATGAAATACAATTAAAGTCAAAAAATATGGATTACATTATGATTATGGTAGATTTTATATATCAATTTTTTAATAGTCTTTAGACCAAGAGAATCCTTGTGAGATGGATCAATGAATCAAATAGTGCTTGCAATAACATTGCCAAGGGTTGGGCTAGTGTTTGGGTAAAGAAAAAGATTAGATTCCCATACTTAGTCAAGATATGTGATTGTGATAAATCACTTTATCATTCATGTAAATGCTTAAATGAATTTCCTAATTATATTTAAGAAAAACTTGTGTGATTGTTATAAATTATTTTTTCTTTAATTCATAAATACCATCCCAATATTGATGACGCTAGACAATGTCTCCAACAATTAGCTAACTCAATAACTATTTTCAAAGCTACAGTATCTTCGTGTGAATAGAATATAACAATAAAATATCATTCTCAATAGTGGATCCACCATTGAAAAATAGGGCTCATATCTCCACAAGTATTCAAATATAAAAATTTCATATTGTAGTTGTGTTCTTCCTATGAGTTTATCATTTAAATATAAGGACTAGAGAGAGGTTCCCACAATACAAAGTCCCACATGTTTATTAAAACTAAAAATCATTTAGATGTTTTCTTAAACATGATAAGGTTCTTCATTATTTATTCTCTAAGATGATTTAATGAGCATAATTTTGTCTCATATATATCATTGTTGAGTACTACAATGTCATTAGGCTAATGTAGAGGTCTCCTTCAAACTATTGAGTCTCTAGTATCTACAAACAATAGATTCAAAATAGACACTCAACAACTATGCAATCAGAATGTAGCTTCTATAAATACTATAGTTGGCCAATTTGGGCTTCTAGTTTTTTCTTTTAGAGATTTTGTTGAACAAATTGTCATTTACTTGAGGGTTGGGTTGCATCAAAATAACATAAAAGTACTAATTTGGAGAGATCGAAGAAGGAAAGTTACAAATAAATTACTATAATTTATTATAAAATTATCACACTTTATAAACTAGATGGATGAAAAAACCCTTTACTTTAATTTCATATTTTCAAATGATTTTGGTGGTGATGAAAGGAAAAAACCGAAATAACACACTTGTAGAGTAGATGAGAATGCATATTTTACTGGATTAATAATTAATTTGAATACTTTTTAGTCATCGATCTTTATAGAGGATGTAAAATCTATGTAAAATCCTCTATAAACAGAGATGACTAAAAAAATATTCAAATTAATCATTAATAGTAAAATCTACATTCGCATCTTCTATAGAAGTGTGTTATTTTTGTTTCAATGTTAGCAGGGATAAAAGGAAAACCAAAAATAACACACTTCTATAATAGATGAGAATGCAAATTTTACAATTAATGATTAATTTGAATATTTTTTAGTCATCTCCCTTTATAGAGGATTTGAAATCTATGCAAAATCCTTTATGTAAAATCCTCTATAAAGAGAGATGACTAAAAAGTATTTGAATGAATCATTAGTAGTAAAACTGCATTCTCATATGGTGTAGAAATGTGTTATTTTGGTTTTTCCTTTTATCACTGCTAACATCAATTGAAACTATGAAATTAAAATAAAGACAACTTTTAATTCCATCTAGCTCATGAAGTATTATAATTTCATACAAAATTGTAGTAATATATTTTAAACTTTCTTTCTTTGATCACTGCACATTTGTACTTTTATGTTGTTCTGATGGAACCCAACCCCAAAGTAAACAAAATTTTGTTTAGTGAAATCTCTAGAAGCCAAAACAGAAGCCCAAATGGGCCAACCATAGTCTTTATAGCCGCTGCAATCTGACTACATAGTGGTTGAGCATCTAATCTTGAATCTTTTTTTTCTAGATTCCCAAGACTCAACAAATTGAAGGAGACCTCTACATCATCCTAAGGATAAGTCAACAATGAGATATATGAGAAAAATATTCTCATTAAATTAGCTTAAAGATTAAAATAACAAAGAATCTTATCAAGTAAGAAAACACCTAAATGATTGCTAGTTTTAATAAACATGTGCGACCTTGTAGTGTGGGTACCTTTCTCTAGTACTTATATTTGTACATGCTAAAGTCATAGGAAGAATAAAACTACAATTTATGATATTTGAATATTTGAATAAGTTTGTGTAGATGTGATCCCTGAGATTTCAACAGTGGATCCAATATTGAGAATATTATTTTCTTGGTATATTATGTTCCTACGAAATAAATCCATCTCTAAAATTGGCCACTAAATTAGCTGGTTGTCAGAGACATTTTATAGCCAGATCGATCTTGGGATGACCTTTCTAAATTAAAATAAAAATTGATTTATAACAATCGCATAAGTGTTTCTTAACTAGAATTGGGAAATTAATTTAAGAATTAACATGAACACCAAAATGATTTATGTCAATCACATTGCTCAAGATTAAGTATGGGAAACTAATTTATGTCTTTACTAGAGCACCAACCCAACCCTTGGATATTTTTTTGCAAGCATTGTTCGATTCATTGATCCATCCCCACAAAATTCTCCTAGTTTTATGACTATCAAAAAAATAAATTGTTGCATAAAATTCAATGTAATCATATTGTAATTCATATTTGTTTTCTTCACTTGTCTTGCTTGGAACATATTGATCAATGTTTGTGAAGTAATTTCCAATTATATAATACTCAAAACCTTGTGTCATCAAGAGAGACTTTCAACACATGCTTAACATCAGGCCCTGTAATGGAAGTATCTCTAGTCCAAATTCTTCCCTTTGAGAAATAGGGTAAAAATATGGACACTCCCACATGATATTATTTTTAGAAGAATGTACAGAGGATATTTTTTTGTCCACCTAACAAAGCATGTGCTTGTGTAGAGTAGGGTCTTCCCTTTATGATGTTGATCCTTGTTATATCCTACACATAGTATTGAAATATCCCATATTCTCTGAGCCAGGCACTAGTTAGATCTTTGAAATAACTCATGTTAATCCCAATCCTTGGAATCATAATTAGTTTCTAGGGAATCTTTATCCATTCCCTTAAGTAGGGATCATATGCATTTTTAGGGAAATATATATTCTAGACTTGTCTCTAGAAGAGTTGTCCCATCCTATATAAACAATCATATACTTCTCTCTAGGTAAAATTATTGTAGAAATAAACCAAAAACCCTATATATCACATAACTCTCTTGGAACAATTGTAAATTCTAGAGATTCCTAGTTAATAGGATCCTTTAATACTGCATGTTCCCAAAAAAATTTGCCCCACAGAGGTCTGGAGGGATTGTATTGGTAAAAAAATGGTAGAAACCTTGTAAAAAACATTGGCCTTGCAAAAAACCAAATGTTATTTTCCTTTCCTACAGTTGTTCAATGGTAACCTAATACAAAATGAAGCCAAATAACTCACCATTTGGATTTGTCACTAGTTTCAGACAATGAATAACAAAATAGTGTAATTCCAACTAGTTAAATTTTTTGAAGAAGTATTAAGTAAAACCATCAAGTGGAGAACAAACCAAAACAAATACAAAAAAATAGAACTCAAACTGAACATTCTGACTGGTCTCAAAAATCGCAAATCAAAATTTTAACAAAAGAATTGAAAATGATTAAACAGTAAACAACCCATTCATCCAATTTTTCGGTGGATGGAAATGGTAAGCAATATGATAAACTAGAGAAACTATTAGAGAACTTGTGTTAAACTATACATTGTAGATATCTTGAGAAGCCTTTCTAACAAAAAAAACACAAAAAATCCAGCAAAGGAATGCTATTGTAATAGAAAAATATTAATTTATTGCCATTGAAAAAATAGAATTAAGAACACAGAGAGGAAATAATTAGTCTCGTACTCATTTACATGTGTGGTTTTTTGGTAATTGATGCATAAGTTATGCTCTTGTGTATGTTTTCCTCTGCATCGTACACAATTTCAGTGTTAGATAAAGCTTGCATGTTTAAACTATTAATTTACATTTATTGATAGTTCACATCTATGAGTTATGAAGATTTTTCAAATGCACAATAGATGCATGCTTACATTATTTTGAGACACTTGGAATATGGTTGGCATTCTATATAAAGTCATTCAACTATTGTTATTTTAGATAGGTGTCATGTTATTAGAAATAAGATATTTAAAGGTTGAATATTAAAAATAACTATATATATATATATATATATATTAAAAATTATAAACAATTCAAGTTGGAGGATGCATGCAAATATGGTTATTCATGAATGATCAACTATTTCCCATGTTTCAAAATGATAAATTGCAATTATCAATGTGAAGATTAATCAGTAAAATACAATTAATTTACTTTAAATCAATGTATGGTTGCAACTTAAAAAAATAATGACGTAGACTAAACTCCAAAAAAAAATTAATTACTTTACAATATAATATAGTAAATCTACATTTGCAAAAAAAACAAAACAAAACTATGTCAATGTGTCTCCACCTATAGTACATAAGTAAACTAAAAGATAACACTTATTATAACTGCTCAATATTTGAAGCAATAAAAGTGGAGAACCTATTTAGAAGAGGATAGAAATCTCAATAATAGTAGACCCAGCCGTCATTAGAAGTCAAAAGGATCACACGAGAATCAAATTTCTCTCACGGTTGACCACAAAGTACCCGCCAAGTTTTAAGGTTAAAATTATACAGAAAGGAACCACATACATTTGTAAAGGGGTTCATAAGAGAAGGAGGTTGTTTTTTGAAATGATGAAGAATTGAAGACAATGTGTGCATAGATAAAAGCGTAGGTGCCAAAATCCTCTATCTCAAATTACCAATAGGTGAACTGCCACTGGATCAAAAAGTAAAGACAAACAATCTCTACCATCAAAGAAAATTGTTGGTATATTAAAGTAAATTACATTTTTTTAAGGCATAGAAGCTATAAATCAAAGATTGGGAAAGAGTTGACGTAGTTGCGCAAATGGTATTGAGGGTGTGGTGGGAGATATGCAGCGTGCTAGTAGCAGATTGGAGAAAAAGTAGCCACTTCTATTGACTTATGTAGCGAGGAGAGAATGATAATCAATTGCGATTCTAATAGCAATAATCGGGGAAACCATCCATAGAACGGTGATGAAAAGCACCAACTTCGGGTAATTTATTTGTGTAGAGGTTTTTTTTTTTGTCAATGGGAAAGATAGGAAATAAGATGAAGAAAGAAAATCCAAGTTTATGATGTCAGAAAGATTGTTTTAAAGATGAGTATATGAAATTTAAAAGATCCAATAGAAATTATATTTTCATTTATTATTCTAAACTCTATAACATTGATTCTTTTTTATAGTACTAATATTATTCTTGGAAAAAAATGGAACTAATTAAAAATGCATGAAATAAATGTAATTAGAAGGAATCAAACTTCAAGCTGAAACAATAAGAGTTGTCAAGTGTTTCCTCCACATGATAATATCTCAACTTTGCTTCAGCCTACTTCTGTTTACTTCTTTGATACTATTTTGGAAACATGAAGACTAAAAAGAATAAAATTAATTCATGTAAGAAACTCACTCGCACCTCTATCACTTTCTATAGTATATGGATAACTTAGGTTTTGAAAAAAAATTATTAGCTTTCTTGAATAATTCAATGACTCTAACTCTTGAAATTCCACTTCAACCACCATGCAAATCGATTCTCACTCTAGGTTAGCTCCATCAAACAAGGATAAGTCAAGATGTGGCAAAACTTAATAATAAATTACAAAAATAGCAATTCCTCACTCTCGAGAAAAGAATACATTACCCCAATTCATGAGTGCAAGTTTGGGATAAAAATTGAATATATAGCGATGGTTTTTGACATTCTAGGTACACTACCTTTCCATTATTCTCATTTGTTCTTCTAAAATCCTTATTTTTCATGCTTCCACAATAAGCACTTTTGGGTATAAGCCGGTCAACACAATAGAGGAGAATACAAGGTTCATGGATAAGGAGTGAGTATTGGCAAGGTGTGGGTGACCTCCATTCACACTATAAAAATAAATAAGGAATAGCACTTCAGGATAGTCAATTTATTCACGACTTTTATTCAGATAGGTAAACGTAATTCAATTATGTTATTATTTAGTATATCCACCTAGCTTTTAGTTCATTTGATAATATAAAACCTTTCCAAGTTGGAATGCCTCGACTCTACTGTTACAGCCTATCCCAAGATTTTTACCATACCCTTCAATTTAGGTACCTTTAGTATCCCTTAGCACTCTCCCCTGCTCCTAAAATTTCCAAATTCCCTTTACAACATCAATCAAATTTGTATTTTATCCACCCTTCATCTATGGTTTCCATTTACAAGATTTCTAAGTAGATACTTCACCCAATTAATCTTTAAGAGATCCTAGTTGATTCCCCAATTTTTTTTACTCTAAGATATCGATCTTGCATAGCATAACCTTAGAATAGCCAAAGGAAAGAGCATTAACATTTTTATTTATTTGTTTGATGACATGAAATACAACCATACTATTCCTTGATTGATCAATGAAAATCCTATTATTCCTTTCATTTTGAAGGTTTGAAGACATGAAAAGAGGGATCTAGTGTGGAAAATTCTAAATAATAGGGTGTCTGAAAGAGGAAAGACTGTAATAATCCATAAAGCTCCTAATAGTGTCATAAAAATTTAACTTAATAGCCAATGAGGAGAGAATTGTAGACCAAACATCTCATACATTGGGACAGTGAAGAAAGGTGTGATCTATACTTTCAAAATATTGATAACATAATGAACACTTATTAACAAACATAAACTCCCTCTTATTCATATTTCCTATGGTTAGAATATTGTTATGGGAACTAACCCAATGGAAGCATTTTTTTTTTCACAAGACTAGATATACAAATGTAGTTGCAATATATGGTGTCTTAAGTTTGACTCTCTTAGAAGTAGTAAGAATATCTAAGTGAGAAGAGACCAGAAAAGTCTTATCTCCAGATTCATTGATCCTACCTATTCTTAGAGAATATATTGCAATCAACCTAAGAGTCTAGTATATGGAGAACTTCTTCTTGCTTTCATTTGAAATCAATATATCTAACATCTCTTATAGCATTGATGTGTATTACATAAAATTATACCATATTAACTTTTATCTCCATTCCAACATATATAATGAGAGAGAGAGAGAGAGAGAGAGAGAGAGAGAGAGAGAGAGAGAGAGAGAGTGAGAGAGAGAGGAGAGAGAGAGAGAGAGAGAGAGAGAGAGAGAGAGAGAGAGAGAGAGAGATCCACTTTACCAACTTGACTTAATAGCTTATCCTTCCAACAAACAAGTTTTTTTTTGAAATTTTTCTATAAGATCATTCCGAAAGATGTTAATGTGAAATTGGTAGTTAGGGGAATCCCCTCATAGGAATTAGGGAAAATAGTAGTACAAAAACCATGGATATTTCTATCATTATATTGTAAAGGAAGGAGTAACATTAAAGGATTTGATATTACTTTTATGGTAATTAGTATGCTGACCTAAGATCTGAGTATAGTTGTGGAGGAGTTCCTTCCATCTTTTATCTTTATAAACACAAATTTCTCCAAACATAATAATTTCATTTATAAACTACTGATGAAAGAAAGAGGACAACATGAAATCATATCTATCCCCTTTAAGAGTCTTGGATCCAAGTATTTCCAAATGTTTCTACCAAGCATCTATGTCACTATAAAAAATAGGGAAGGGGAAAGAGGATCACTGTGTTTGATCCCCCTACCACAATACAAGTAGCCTGTAGGAGAGAAATTCACTATAATTGAACAATAAGGAGAAGTAACATGTTCAGTAATCATTTTAATAAGTTTGTTTATGAAAGCATATGTCAAGTGAAAATATCAATTAGAAAATGCCAAGAGACCGTATCATGGGATTTTGAAATATATTATTTTAAAATCACTTCAGTCTTCTTGTTGGAATCCATATAATGAATCAACTCATGTGTAATGCAATATGTAAGACACGTCTTCGCTTGAAAAACTATAACTGAATAATATTGGATATCATCTTATTTCAAAATTATTTTATAAAAAAATGTTTCAAAGACTAGTAGGTTTGAAGTCCTTCATAAAGGCTACATTCTCTATATTTAGGAATTAGAGCTATGAAAGTAAATTTGACATGATAAACAAGTTTATCTATTTTAAAGAAGTCATGCACAACATTATGCATAGTATAGCTAATCAAATTCCAAACTTATTGAAGAAAAGATTTTAAAGGAAAGCATTATGTCTAAGAGCTTTGTAAGAAACAAACAAGAAGATGTCATCCTTGACGTTCTATAAAGAATTAGGTTGAGTAAGTTATTCTAAATCTTGTTCAGAAATCACCTTTGTGATATCTGGAGTAAACCATAGTGATATGAGTTTCTATTAAAAGTACCTTTTTGGGATATTTCCCGTAAACTATAGTGATCTGAATTTCTATTCAATTTTTGTTTTGACTTCCACTTGAATGATGGATGAAGACCATAACTTGGGAAAACAAACTTTTTTATTTGACTTCTACATATTTTTGGAAAGATCTCAATGTCCTCTACATAGATCTCTAGAACTTTATAGCATACTTGTATGAGGCATATATATTGATCTCAAAATTATCTATTTTGAGACTTCTTTCCTATCTAATTGCAGGAGGGTTTTCATTTTATAGTTGTGTGGGTATCTCTTGCATTCATTTATTGTAGGGGATTTCACTCCATCTTGTTCACCTTCTTCTTAGTCTAGCGAGTGTCCCTCTAATGAAAAGAATATGTTAAGTGAAACTTGAAATTTTTGTGGAAAGGTAGAACATGCAGTCAATAGGTGTTGGAAGAAACTAGAAATTTTAGAGGAGGCCTTGCAACAATATCATATTTTAGCCCTTGGGTCTTTTCCTTCCTTAATAGGAAAATCTCATGCTCTTTCCACATGGACCTTTCCTTCATCTTCTATTTAGTGACATATAGTTTTAGTGGACCTATCATGCCTCTCCCTTATTAGCATTATGGTGGAGTTTTCACCATTTTTGCTAATGTTTCCTTGGTTATATATTTGATAAATTCTTTAGACTATTTGCAGCTACATTTTGAACTAGTTGTTTTCTTTTTCATCAATGAGTCGTGGCCTTAGGGTCACTTGTACAAATTCATGTTCCATAGATGCATCTTTACTTGATAGAATTGATAGTTTTTTTTTTCCTTTGTTAAATGTTAAATGTTCATTTTTGAGTGGTTTTCTTGGGAGAACTCATGCAAATTATTGTCTATTGTATCTTTGATTGGTGGATGTCTTTCATTTATTAACCATTTGTTCATTGTTCAAGTGGTTTCCTTGGGGGAACTCATACAAATCGGTCTCAATCATCATCTTGGTTTTTGAGGAGGTTCTTCATTCATCACTATGATAGTTATCATTTTATAGTTGGGTGCTTGCAAGAAATTGAGTTCCACTTTTGTGCAAAAAGTGGAAGATTTTCCCTAATTTTTAAATTTTGTCTCAATTGATGTAAATATTTGAGGAATTTAAAGATTGAACCTCAACAATTTATATAATATTAAATGTAGTACTCAAAGTCTTTACTAAAATTTTATATTGTATTTTCTTTTAAAAATATATTATTATATTTACTAGATATACATTTAATCTTTTTAAATATTACATAGTTTACTATTTAACTATAAGAAACATCTTAAACATGTTTTACTATATTTTATTTAAGATATCTTAAGTTACATAATATAAGGGAAATCAAGGATAATTATGATTGGAAATTTTAAAAATATATTATATACAACCTTTCATACTATAATAGATTTGAATCATTTTTCATGATAACTAACGATGCATTCTATTGTAAGTCTTACAATACTTATACTAATTTAAAAAGACAAATAAGGATCACAATAAATTTGTGGGTATAATTATTTATCCTTTTTAGTTAACTGCTTAATCAAATATCTTAGTAATAGATAAAAGTGACCATCCAAGATATTGCCTATAGGGTGGAATCTCAATAATACGGAAAATTTTTGAAATAGTTGGAATGAGCTCGATTATCCTCATGAAATGATATACTCTCAAAACTTAATATTTTGCTAACAACCTAGTTATTGAAGAATATTATTGCTAAGAAGGGTCAACTTATTGTGTGCCCTCTTTGAAAATGGCAGGGAAGTAGCCATATACAAAAAAGTCTCTTAAAACGGTTGAGACATATTTGCATCTAGATTTTCTTCCTCAACCTACATAATTCCCTTACAAATGTGTCTCCTCCTTTCAAAGTGGTTGGGCTTATATGGAGTTTCTAAACCATTTTGAACAAACACATTTCAGATGTATCCTACAATTGTGGAAGTAAACAAAACCACATTTCTTTGAGGCACCTTGTGTTTAATATTAAATGTGCATTGTCTATGCTTCCACATTATGCATTTATGTCCACCAATAAATTTCCAATAGAAATGATGCATTCCACACCCTATTCAAAAGCTCCCATTCTCCTACATGCTACTACAAATAAGAGTTGGTGGTGTTGAAAATCTTGTTTGTAAGGGTAGTTCCCCATGAACTGACATAGCTTATTTGGGCTAGCAGTTTTTTCTCATAATTTTTTAGCCATAATTTATGGAGCTAGGGGCCCCGTGATTATTCAATTTTCCTACTTATTTTTTAGTGGCCATCCTAAATAGTATGTTTAAATGAAATAATTAATGATATGTTTTCTTGAGAAAATTTGAAAAAAAAAGGGAAGAAAATAAAAAAGAGGGAAGCAAAACCATTTGTCATTTTTCTCAAGAAAATTTTGCTTCTTATTTTCGGTACCCCCCTTTTATTCAAAGCTTATTTTCAAATTTTAAGCATTGGATACTCCACTAAAGTAGGAAAACATTATATTTTATTCTTTTTCTGAATTTAAAAATTGCATGGGAACACTCTACATGCTTAAATATAAAATAAATAAAAAACTCTTAAGAAGACACATGGGACATAGGGTACGAGATGATCTTAATAGCATGAGAAAAGGCTAGAAATGATTTAATAAGATTTAACTCTAGGCAGGATTAAAGTGAATAGAAAAAAATGATTCAAAACAACCAATGGGAGGGAGTTGGAGAGGCTCACATCAGCCATATAGCCAGTCAATGCTTAGTGTATGCTAGTTAACCCTAACCTATAATACATTAGAATTTTTGTGTGTTGAAAATATCTTATGGAGTCAATAAAGGTATTACAATATTCTATAGTTCTTTGGAGCACTTCAATGGAATTATTTACACAATCTGTCTCCCATATTACTTTCTCTAGTTGTGCATGGATAGGTTAAATATCATTAAATGTGCATTTTCATTCTAATTATGGTCTATTGGCTGGACATGAAAACCATGTGAAGATATTAAACATTTATTTCCAAGTCAATTTATTGGAACTCATTTTTCTTTTATTCATTATTTACAGATCATGGGTCAAGCATCTATGCCTCGATTCCTTTGAAAAGATCCAATTTTGACTGTTAAAGGATAGAATCTCTCCTTTATGGTTAGATTGGATCTTTTTGAGTCTATGATCATTCTAAATTTTTTGTAACATGAATATTAATGATCATGTATTTATGTTTTTCTACATGAATTATTTATATGCATTATTTTATAATAATTTTAGTTTTGGAATTAATAATAATTCTATATTTAGATATCACAAGCATAGATAATTCTAATTATCTATAATATTTGTGTATTTAGTATTATTAAAAAATTGTAACATAATCTTTCTTAAGTATTCTCGAAGCTTGTCTTTGAATAATTTTTCTATTACATGTTAGACACATAAGTAGTTGCCTAGAGATCTTTTTGAGATAACTATAACAAAATCTTGAGCATTTTAACATTTTATCTAAATCTTGTGTCTCACGCAATAGGCACACTACCTAATTAATAATTTAGTGCATTCAAAGAAAATTAATTTCATAATAGTAGTAGTTTATTCCCATTATGTGACCCATTAATCTAATTATGCCAATTTTCAATACTTTTTCTATCAAGAGGAGATATGCAAATTTGGGAGAAAATAATAAATTTATAAGAGAAAATTATATGGTTAAGACTATTATTGTAGCCTTCATTTTTGAAGCTAGCACCCTTTGCAAATAATGTAGAAGTACTTGTTAAAATTTTCAATTCAATGCTTCTATTCTTAGTTGTTCCATGTTGTCTACGTGTGTCAATGAATTCTATGCTATAAAACTAGGCTTCTAGTAGTCGTTGTAGCTTCCTTTTTAATATATTTTGGAATGTGTTTTGACACTCTTAGTGATGCATCATCTATCTTTTTCTTTAAAATTTATTCTTCTACTTCTTTTTATACGATAGCATTCTCTCTTGCTACGTATTTCTTCATACTATCTTCCAAAAATTTTGGTTGTTGTGCCAGTGAGAGGGATGTGTCCCTTTGAATGTGTGAGATGACCCCTTACAAATTAACAATCACCTCTCCTATCTACTCTATAATTTTTATTTTTATTTTTTTAAACTTATTCCTTTTTTATCCACAAGTAGTCTCGAAATTGTATCTTATGTAGTGGAATAATAATTGACATATCCAATTATTTCCAAATCATTAACAATTGGAGAAATTGGGGTGTTGTCTAAAGCTATTCTTTCTTTGTAAAAATATCTTTTATATCCTATTCCTTTGTCATAGATTATTCATCATCTTCATCCTTACTTCTGTCTCCTTCTATGTCTTTTCCTTCCCCGTCTCTTCCTTGTTTGTGTCTTCTATTTTTCTTTTCTTCATACTCTTTATCCTTCAGGTTCTTGGATTTGGCACATTTAGAGTTCTCTAGTTTCTCTATTTCCTTCTTCTTATCTATTAACCCATCCTAGAACAATTATGTTCAAGAGGTACATGTTTTTGGCCAAGTCTTCACCCTCCCCCCCTTCACTTGTTCTCCCAAACTTTTCTTCATCTTGGTCTATGATTTTTTATCTTGTGTACTTACATTTTCAATCCCATCTGCATTTATAATGTCAATGATATTTAGTGTGGGACTAGTGGTGTCATCGTCTGGTGATGGTTGGGCATCTATATCACCTGTCTAGATCTTATCATTTTAGATTGTATGTGACCTTTACTACTTCCTTATAGATTATTTCTTCCTCATCTAGTTGATCTCCTTATATTAATATTTCAACCCTTCGATTTTCTTTAACCTCTTGCTCCTAAGTTATGGACAATTCTTCTTTCTACTAATTTGTGAAGTCAATGCACATTTTTACAATAGCTTCACCTTTGAGTATTCCTTTTCAATCCAATGCTCTTCTTCTCTTTAACTTGATTGTATCTTTTAACTCTATAATAAAGGTCTTCCAATCTGTCTTTTATTGGGTTGTTGTCATAATGGCCATATTTTACTAGGTATGGCACCTCCCTTTCCTCATCTCATTTTGCTAAGAAGAGGTTTTATATTGAAGGGCGTTCTTATTGTGGAAATGAGAGTTTCTTGAGGTAAGTTTCTTAGTGGAATGTTTAATCAGGACCATGTCAATACATATCTCCAAAAATCTAATTAAATCTATAAAATAATCAATTATATGATGCAATATTATCCTACCAATTAAAAATGACATAGTGTCTAAGAATCGACCTTACTTTGTTTTCAGACATTTTGGATACCTCAAAAAACTAGTATGTTGATGTGTCATCATATTTGCTCATATGAAATCGAAATTGAATTTTATTATTAGGTAATTTGACAAGAAAGTTGTTAGACTAAACTAAAAATGATTTGAAATAGTAATATTAAATTTTTTAAAATACAAAGTTAGGATGCTTCATTACAAGATCCTCTCCAATATTTTTATTAATTTTTAAGTTTGTGTAATTCCTAAAGATATTAATATAGTAGTAGTAATACATAGTAGAAGAAATAGTACTACAAGAAAGATATAAAGATATAAAACAATGGAAAATTAAAAAAAATGTACAAAAGAGTATATTCTTTGATCTCATCAAAGGCATTTGAGCAGTGTAATTTGTAGGCAACAAGTAATTAGGGGAGAGTATGATGGCTGTTATAGCATTGTTGATTTAATACTCACTCTTGTTTGTTTATTAGTTATACTAGGTGATTTAATGCACAATATTTTTTACAACATTATAGACTAAAATATATCTCTTATTCTAGAAAGAAACCAATCATGTGATGCCACATCAGTTGCACATGTGTGTTCCTCTTGCACAACCATTAGTTTCACATTTTTGGGGCTGTTTTAGACACCTTAGCAAAATGCATGATGATGTAGCATCATATTTTATGTTCTCACTGTTCTAACTCTAGTTATAAGCAAAGGACTTGGCAAGTAAGTTGTAGTAAAAACATGAAAATGATTTAAAAACACAAAATTAAAGTGTTCAACTACCCAATCCTCTCCTTGAAACAATATTCAAATATAACATAATTTATTAATTTGTTATACACAGAATATATAACTTATAAACAATCTGTAAATAAGAATATACCTAAGCTACTTTTTAATATATATTTGACTAAAAAAAATCTAAAATTAAGATGTTAAACCACTGCCAAATAACCATTCACAACACCTTAATGTGCATTTGGTTAAGAACTCACAGAAGTGTATGTTCATTGATGTCACCAGAGGAATTCGAGCAGACAACTGCGTGAGTAAAAAATACCAGGAATAAATTCAAAGTACAACAGAATTATTAATTAGTTGTACACAAGATATGGCAAGCAAAATACAAATTAAAGGTGTGCGTGTCTTTAAAATATGAGACTGTTATGTGACTGTTACAAGGCAAGGCCCAAAAATAGCTAAAATATGCATAAACTCTTTCTTAATCCTTATACATACATTTATTGTATAACTCTGACTTTGTTTTTCAGAGGGGAAATTGGCAATTTACATAATAAATGTGACAACTTTCATTGTGGAAGAGTATTTATCTCGATTTTCTCTTTATATGTTGTGTATAACCTATTTTAAGATTCCGCCTATAGTATTTCTTGAGTAACTTTTAAATCTCTCCTTTTTATTTTTTTTTCTTACATTGCTTCTCAAGGATAGTTCTGTTTAAGTCTTTGTTTTGGATATGATACCAAAATTGTGTGCAGTGTCCTGACATTTTATACTGTCCTAACCTACAACCATAAAGCTGATAATTTGGTAAAGTTATATACTTTTGCATTATATAATGTTCATAGTTTTGTAACAAACATATGCATTGCTTTGTCTGATGAGTTTTTGTAAGAAAAAATTCATATCTTAGAAGCCTAGAAAGTAGAGATTGGTGGTCGTTGTAATCAGACTGGGTCCACAACAATTTTAGCTTATATTATCTACACATACTTTCTGGGATCTAAATTGACTTTTAGAATTTTGCTGGCTATTTATTAAGTCTTAACTGAAGATACGATCCTGTCTGTCCAATCGCCTCGGCTGCTTTACTCTATTCACATTTACCCTAAAAAGTAGCTTTCTACTGAGGAAGACTCTTTTTTATTAGTCTTTAATTCTAAATATGCTATCTGATTGTCCATTGATTTTATCTCTCTTATATGAATTAATTGTTGTCATTCGTTGCCCATTGCTCAGATTAGGAACAAGAAAGACATTCATTTTTTAAGGTTTTGCTTGCATTTATTAAATATAATATAATTTCCCTCAAGAAATCTCAAAATCTCAATTAGTTTTTTAATTAATGGTTTTTTGAGATAAGAGTTTGTTTATAGTCACCATTTTAAATAATTTTTAAAATATTTTCAAAAAATGCATATTTGATATTATGATTGTTAAAAATAAAAATGATAATTATATAATTGAAATTATGATAGTTAAATTTAATTTTTAATTAATGATAATCATAGTGGTGTGAAGGAAATAATTCTTTGAATGCTCAATCCAACATAGAAAAGATTGATAGTAGAGAATAATAGTTAGAGTAAGTCTATTCAAACCATAATATGTGTAAACTTGAAGTCTCTATAAATGTAATATCATATAGAGTCAATATTGTGAAGAGTTAATGTACAAGTTCACTATATAGGAAGTGTATATATAGAAATATAGGTATTGCAATCTTATGAAATTGTTTATTTAAATGAAACATATTCATTTATTCCATCTGCTTTTTTCATTTTTATCTTTGTATCTTTTATTCACAGATTTTCTTTAGTAATTTTGTGAAATTATGTTTTTAAGATTAAATTTAACACTAATATACCTTATATACTATAAATGAAGTTTACATAATAATTATATGAGCATCTCCTCCTGTTGTTCACTTGATTTGGAACTATTTTCTTTGGAACCCCTAGGGTCCCAGCTTGACAAAGGATGCCTGAGTCACATAGGGGAAGCTTATATTCTAAAAAGAAAACATGAACAGTGGCATGACTTCAGTTATCTTTCATATCATTCTATGGGATTATGGGATTGATACCAATACAGATATAGATTCAATTTATCCATGCACTCAATCATGCTCTCACAGATAGACCTGTAGAAAGGAAATGTTGAAATACAAACCACATATGTGGCCAAGATGTTAAGCATGGATGATATAATGGCCGAGAGGGTGGCTTATCTGGGGTGGGAGGCTCTAGAGCATCACCGCGCTTTCACTCTCTCTCAGCCACGGTTGGAACGAATGAGAGTGGGAATGCAGACACTGGAATCATGTTGAATCCGATATAATGAACATTAGAAAACCACGTAATGTAGGCATATCTCCAAGGGCATCTTTTCCCTTTCCATGCTATTGACTTCGCATTTCAAAGGTTATTATCCCCTTTGGAATAGTAGGGTGGTCAGATCAAAACCCTAAATGAGAAATAGAGGAAATGGGATAGTAGAGAGGGGAAAGGTAAAGAGAGGGGTAAGTTAAGATAGAGAAATGAGGGAGAAAGGAAGTGTGAGTTAGAGACATATGGATATAGAAATAAAGAGGGATAGAAAGCCATAAAAATAGATAAATAGTGTTTTATATTAGATTATGGAAAACAATCATCAATGTTTTACATAACATTTTGTTAAAATCAGATAATAAAAAAAAGGGAAATAGGTCATGAAGTGTTTTACATAAAATTTTGTTAAAATTAGATAATAAGAAAGGGAAATAGGTCATGAAGTGTGATCATCCATTGTCAGAATGAGACATGAAAATAGACTACACTTAGACTACAAGTGTAGTTTGAAAGGGTTAAACTACCACTTGCACCAAAAGGAAGTGCAAGGGATGTGCCGATAGGCATTTAAATGGAAAGCATAAGTGAAACATTATGTAATACAAGTGTTTAAAAGTGTAAATGAGAAGGCAACATAATCAAAGCATATCAAATCAGTGGGCATGTATACCCAACATACAAAGCATGACAACATATGAATATTATATAGGGGAACTTCTCTTACTGCTTTCAATATCTAGCATGCTTCTTTGAAATCATTGAAGATAATTCAAAATACTGGGTATGCCCAACAAGCTCCCAAAATCTATGAGACATTTGCAGTAAGATTTGTACCACTTAGCTAAAGTGAAATCATAATAAAAAATGAAAAACATACAAGATCATGAAAACTCATTACAAATGTAGGGAAAGCGTAATCTTTAAAAAGAAATTCAAGGATCATATATTGGGCTCAAAATGGGAACATGTACAATAAGATAAGCACACATTTCTTTGACCTTGGATCTATCCCAACACTTAGGGTGAGCCTGTACAATTTGAAAGTTGTCACTTCTTCATGATTTACACAAGGCCCATATAGCTATGAAATAACATTAGTACAATAATCAATTTTACAAATCTTATCAAGTTTACCTCAAAAGTGTTCCATCTTTATCAGTGAACTCCCTCTCAATCACAAGGTATCTTGAATTTCTTTAGAATACAAGTTTCTTTGAACACAAGTTTGAATTACTGACTTCAAGAAGGGAAGCTTGATGTTTGAGTATGTTAGTATATTTTACTATAGTGTGACCATATTTGTTGCATATATAGCATTGTACTATAGAGAAGTCTCTCGGTTTCTTGAACGGTTGTTTACCATTTGAGTTCTTTCCCTTCTTTCTTTGCAAATTAGTACAGTGAGAATCTAAATATTCTCATTTGTGGATTCCACACCAATTCCTCTAGATATTAGATTAATCTCTTCTTGAATGTAGTCATCTTTTAGTTGATCAAATTTGGGGAGTTTGGAGTGCACACTTATTCCTTGTCTAAAGTTTTCCCATGAGATAGGGAGTCCATTTAACGGTACCATAGATAACTCTTTATTATTATAGATGTGACCAATTATTGAGAGTTGGTTTCTTAATTTTGTTATCCTCATAAAGTATGACGTAATGGTCTCTCCTTTATTCATTTTAATATTAGAGATTTGATTTTTAAGAGTAAGAATCATGCTAGTGTTTCTAATCTCAAACATTTTTTCTAGGGATTTGAACATTTCATATGTAGAGTCTAACTTTGTGATAATAGGTAGTAGATGATATTTTACTCCATCTACTAATAGTTCCATTGCTCTGGTATTTTCCTTTTCCCATTGGCTCTCCTCATTATTATGATACCATGTTGAACTATGTTCATGTCTCTACGGTATGTCTCTTGTTAACTATTAGTTATCATTAATATATATCCTTGACTAATTTGATAATGATCGAATAACAACTTAATAATAATGATGCAAGATATTAGTAATGGTCGACACATAATATAAATAGTAATGGTCAATTTAGGTATCGACTTCCATTACATTGATTATCAACGATGTGTGGTGCTTGAGGCTATCAACTATGATAAACACGGTCACTAATGACTGTTTTCATCACAGTCGATAATGTTATCGACTTGCATTTCGTCCATCTCAATGATTATTAAGTCGATTTACATAATCAACATTATAGTTGATTTAACATATCAAATCTTTATATATATATATATATATATATATATATATATATACATATATATATATATATACATATATATATATATATATATACATATATATATATACATATATATATATAGATATATACATATATACATATATATATATATATATATACATATATATATACATACATATATATATATATATATATATACATATATATATATATATACATATATATGTATATATATACATATTATACATATATATATATATATATATACATATATATGTATATATATATATATATATATATTATATATATATATATATATATATATATATATATATAATATATATATATATATATATATATATATAATATATATATATATATATATATATATATATATATATATATATATATATGTATATATATATATATATATCATCTCAAATATTTACCATTATATTAATAATGCTTTAAGACAATAAGAGAGAAGAATAGATATCAGAAGTTTATAGGTCATTCAACATTTGATCTCATCGATTGGGATCATCTGATCAAAGCTAGAATCATTAACATAACAAATAAAACAAAACAATAAAGAGTGTCCCTATCTATTCTAACTCAAATCAAACAAGATGTAGCTCAATAGAAATAATAGAAATTAGAGAATCTAAAAGGGAGATAGGATTCTTACCTTCACATTATGAAAATGTCCAATTTGATACTATACAATTTACTAGAGGTGGAGTGGAAGAAAGTTGGATGAAGATCTTGTTTTTTGTAGACACCGTTACTATAAAGGATGTTGCATAACCTATCACACACCTAGTTTCGCCATGTTACCCATGAGAATGGGCTTAATTGGCTTTGCAGATTGGATCTCAATAACTGGTTTCAATAGAACTTTTCAATGGAGCTTGAATATTGATATTAGGAAACTAATCATAAATAGATGATATGAATTGAAATGAGGTTTACATAGGTGTTTTTATTATTAAATAAAATCAGTTTTCTATGAGGAGATTTATATTACATTTAGCGAAGTTAGATTGCTATTATGCAATAAAGTAATTTTGAATCATGTTAGGAAAGATCAAAATATATTTAAGGGATGATTTAGCTTAAACTTATCTATTATTGGATACCTTAGAGTAGTGAATAAATATAGGCTTCTAAGCTTTTAAAGGTAAATTATGAAATTGTTAGATTTAAATCAATTGGTCTTTTAAAAACTAAAATTTGTACTCCAATGTTTTGTCAAATTTATGTTGGTGTCAATGTATGATGTCACAAAGTGTAAGGAAAGAAATAGTAATTAAAATTTAATGTTACAAGATACATTATAACATTCATTGCATAGTATTTAGATGTAATTATTTATATTATTGTTATACACAAATCTTACATTGATTTTATTATTACTTTCTCACTTTTATCATAGAAATTACCACTTTTCAATTATATATATAAGAAAATTTTTCTTAGAAAACAAAGTTACATTCTGATGAAAAAATTACCACTTTCTCAAGAGAAACTTTCTTCTTATTTACTTTTATTATTCTCTATTATTAGTACTTAAGCATTAATTAGTTATTAATGGTGAGCGTTACTCTTCATAGTTGTTATCTTTTTCTAATTTCTCATTAAGTAGTCATCCTAATGTTATATTATTCAAAAATATTAATTTTTTTACAAGTTAAATATAATTGTTTTTTATTTATTTTTTAAATTGAATAATTAGAATAGATATTTTTAATTATATTATTTCTAAATATGAATTATTTCTTATATTTTGATAAATAAAATAATATTTTTTAAAATTTTATTTTGATTGAATTATTATATAACTATATTTTATATAATAATATATCAAAAAATAATTACTAATAATATGTTTATTTAGTACATTTTATATTTTGTCTAATTAAGATTATATAAACATACTATATAATTATTATTAAAGCTTACTTATTTACAATATATTACTATTATGATAACAATTATTAGTAAAGCTACACTTGTTTCTCTTTTTTATATGAAAACAAATATATGAATGATCATTTTAATATTTAGATTTCATATTTTTGAAAATCTAACTCCTATCAAGCACTGACTCCATTATTAGTCTTTTTATTTATGATACGTGATGGTTGAATAAAAAATATTTTTAAATTTATCAAGAGAATTTAAATTTACCAATAAAATCTCTTAAACTGGTAGTTCAAATTTAAAGAATTTAGAAACAATTCTCATTTATCTTAGGAAATTTGTCTTATAAGTCATTAAAACTCCTTCATTAAGCACTGTCCAATATCATAATTTCACCTTTAAATTATAAAACAATCCCTCTCAATAATTTTCCATAGGCTAATCCTAGTCAATGTATCTTTCATTATATAATTCTACTTCGGTACAATTTGTGACATCCAAAATGGCCAAAGTTTTTGTATAATAGTTATGAAACCATAAAAATCACTAATCGGACTACATAAATATTGAAATTCTCTTAAAATGAAAGAGTAAAATAAATTGAAATTCTCTTAAAATGAAAGAGTAAAATAAAATAAAATACACATTAGAGGATATAAGCGAATTGGGAAAGTGGAAATAATAATTAAATTTTGTCCTGACATGGGTAAACCCAAGAAAACAAACACATTGGAAGGATCGTGCAAAAGTGGAAAACATCAGGGCTGACAATGACGGTTAAGGCCCAAGAATCACGAGGTTCCCATATTATGTCGTACTTAACCATCGAGCACAATTTCAATTCTCTGTCCAAAGGAATAATTTCGCAGTCAACGGATTACGTAAAGGTTTGTTAATAGGGTGAATTTTAGCCCCCATTTGAAAGCCCATTTTCTGTTCTAAAGATTTTAAGCAGATCGGCTTCACCAGGTTTCAGTGAAGTGTCTAGTAATTTGGCCAAGGCGAAATTGCAAAATAGGATCTAAAATCATTGTTGTTCCATAAGGACTTTAATGCTGTTATACTCAGAAAATTATTTGCCACTATAAAGATTGTTGCCATCTCAGCTCATCCCCATTTTTTCCCCCCTCCAAGCAGAATAAGGGATGATGGTCCTCAAACAGACAGGCTGTAAAGGACACTGTTGATTGCATTTTTTAGTGAAAAAAAATTCAGGGCAGATGATTAAACAGGAGAAGGTTACGGATTTCAACGCACTTTTCATTGTAAATCATAATTGTTCTCTTGTAAGAAAAGCTAAAATGTTTCCATGAATCGAATGGTTCTTCTCTCCTTTTCTATAAAGTTTTCTGAGATACGGATCAGCAGGGCTGTCGAGGGCCAAAATTGGCAGGGGAAAGCGAGATTGCTAGGTATGGCCGAGAATGTCCAGGAAATGAAATTGTACCTCATAAATGCCACTAAAAAGTGGTCTAAGGTAAGAATTTGGAGAGAATTTGAGCTATTATTGTGATGCAACAATAGGATACATCACGGAGGAAACAAAAATCTGACATTTAAAGAACATAATGCAAAGATTTCCAGCTCTAAATGAAGTCCCCCAAAAAGTTGCCAAAGATTAAATAACAAACTGTCTGCATCTGTAGCTCTAAAAAAAACAAAGCCATATGATAAGTTCGTACTCAGCTTGTTAAGTAGGATTTGAGAGAACGGAACACTACATTTACAGGCATTCAGGTTTTCAGAAGTCCAACTTAAATCCTACCTAACTTACAAACTCTTCTTGAAAGTGCAGCAAAATTTGAAATAGAAAATAAATGTCTGAGAATGTAAGACATAACTTACCAGGAGTTAGACTGCAAAACACCTTTCTTCAGCGAGCAAAGATGGCGAGGGTTTAAGAAGCCAAGTTCTGACACTTACATTGCAAATATTGCGCACGAGTAGACACCTCGTGGCCAAACAAGTGCACTGAAGAGCCCAAAACTCTCACCACAATACGACAATTCTCCAAAGAACTCGAGAGGGAAAAACCATCTTGGCTTCGATACGTAAGATCTGTGTTTTCCTTGGCTTTAGAAACAACCTGTGATCGCCAACAACTTCAACTCCCTCACCTTAAATTCCTCTGACGATACAATTATGAGAGATGCAGGTGATTAAATGGTATGACGGTGTTGATAAATGGTTTAGGATACCACAAGCTATAATCGAAAAACCATGACCGTCAAACCATTTACAGTCGTAAGACAAAAATCAGAGCGTGAGAAATTTCGAGCAGGCCGTACGCGAGCTTTCCCGCAGGGGAAGCCTATCGGCTTAATAATCCTATTTTTTCATTAAAAGAAATCTCTTAGGGAAGGGGAATGTTAGGTCCTTGCAAAAATATAATAGACCGAAGTTTGAAAGTGTCTAGACTGTTCTTGACAGTCATTTCGCTAGGAACCATGCTGTCTGTCCCCATATGAATGAATGGGTACTACATCTGCATAATTTCTTCGTGATTCACTGACAACTCTCAGACGATTCTTATTGCCTTCAGGAACCAACAATGATACAGCCGGCAGGCACATACATTTCAGCATCGTTACCATTCTGATCAGTCCTATGGTCTAACAAATTACTATGCTCATTATCCTGAATGTCATTTTCAAATGTTGATCAATACCATCATCATTCAAGATATCATTGCAGTAAAAGCTATATTTAGTATTATTGACCGGCACATACAATGGGGTCACGGGAAGAGACTGGATATGAGGATAACAGGCCTCGCATAAAGCTGCAGCATCTGCCATTTGTAAGGGGTAAGTACGATAAGGATGCGGAAGTGTCAAAGCTATGTCCTCCTCAAAACCATTACTTCACATTTTCTTTCTCTCATCGTTTCAAGGTGCAGGTATCGCTAACAAAGAAATTACACAGGACTTATAAAAACAATAATATAAGAAGCAAAAGACTGAAAACACATAGCAGAGTGGCGCTAGTGTTTTTTTTTTTTCTTTTCCTTTTTTTTTGTGTGGTAAAACAGCGATCTATTTTATAATAATATAAAACTATATAAACTTAATATTAAGATTATTTATATTAAAAGTAATATAGTAGTTCTAATAAGGATGCAGCGAAGCTCTATCCAAAATTATCTATGATCAAATTTTAGAAAACTGAAAACATAACAGATTTTCTAAAAATTTTAGCATCCATTTTCATGATCTACACATTTTGTAATTGAAAACCACAAAAAAATCTGCAAAATATCATTGTATAAAAATAATATTTATTGTATTAAAAAAATCTGTAAAAAATACTGTGTAAAACTGCACCCACATACTACATAAAAATAGTATATATTAAAAATGCACTATGAATATTATAAGAAGCGCTTGCCCTTTATCACTGTAAGGATCTCAAACATCATGAACGCAACTGAACAACGACACTGGGCAGACCCTATAAACACAGGGAGAGATATTAAAATAATCGCACCTTAGAAACAGAGGCAAAAACTTAAAAATAAGTGCACCTTACAAACGCAGGCAAACATAAAAACATTGGTCATGCCTTATAAAGGCACCGAGGTGGAATATAAAACTCACAAAAACCATATAAAACTCACAAAAACCATGGCAAGTGAAATACCTCGAGATTCTGCTCCTGTTCGCAAGATTCTACTAAAGAGAAGCTGCTTTGCAAATAACAAGGCCCGCGGGATGAGAATTCTGCATAAAATGTAGAGCACTAATTTAGAGGAATTAGAAGATCTCTCAGTTGACTCTAGCTATCTTGGGAAACACTATAAAACTCACAAAAACCATGGCAAGTGAAATACCTCAAGGTTTTGCAGAAATTGTATACAGTTCGCAAGATTGTGGTAAATAGAAGTTCTGTGCTGCGAGCGCTAAATCAGACGAGTTAGAAGACCTCACCGATGACTGACACTTCACTCTAGTTATCTTCTGAAACACACAATGTGTGAATGCCATCTCACACACTAAATGTGTGAAAGGTATCTTGCACACTAAATGTGTGAATAGAATATGAAAAGTGATCAGTGAAGGACGAAAAGGATACCCAAAGAGGAGAGGGTGCCGTTAAAGTGGGACCTCTGGCTTTCACAATGAAAGTCTCGTACATTTTAAAATGAAAAATGGTTTAAAAAATAATTTTGTAATAATTTGTTTTATTCAGATATTGAATAATGTAATTAAAAATTATAAAATTAAAGCTATAAAAGAAGTAAAACAAAATAGCTTAACCACTCGAATTTGGGTTATAAGGGTTGAAAAAAAAGACTACGTGTATAATTTGTATAGTATTTTTACAAAGACTCGATTACTATGATACTCAAACTTTATAATATGTTATTGAAAATTATTATATAAGTTGTATAAGATATTTATAAGAACTAAAATTTCATAATTAATATGTTCTTGACAATTATTATATAAGTTGTATAAGATATTTATCAGACTAAAATTTCATAATTATTATTCAATTTGTTCTAGTTCATGTTTAATTTCTACATTCTTCTCAAAGAATGTTTAGTTCTCCAAGAAAAGAAAGGTCACCTTCAAAATAAATTTGACTACTAGTTACATGATTATAATTGTTAAAATATATAACAACACATCTATATTTTGATATATATCATTATTGTTATAAACATTTTCTTAGAATATTAAAAGGCTATTGAAAATCCAAACTTAACATTGTCCACTGAATCACAATATTCTCTATCAAGTCTATCAATCCACATAGATTGCAAGGCCAGATACTACATTTATAGAATAAGGATATGGAATAGATTTTATTGAATAATAATTAGTTTCCCATAGATCTCTATTCATTGCAATTTGATGCATTTTTAGGAAAAATCCATATTTTTTACTTGCATAAAGAATCACAAGGTTTTTTAGTGCAACGTTCTACTTGTTATGAGCATATATTGTGTAGTCTCATACTCTTGCCAAAGAAGAGGCTAAATATAGAATCATAAATTTTAGATCTATTAAATTTTGTGCTGACCTTAGCATCATTTAGCATTATTTGGCCTTCCAAGCTCAATCATGCTTGGTTTTGTTTGAACTTATAAAAAATTTTGCATCTTCTCTATATTCTAGACCTCAAGTCCTTGACCCTACTTAAATACGGAGGTCGAGACTACCTTGGGTGACTTTCTTTAGGTTAGGATCACTTGGGATGACCTTGACCTAGGATCGAATTACCCATGAAGGTCTTGCACTGATAAATGTAGCCCAAATTTGAATCAATTGATAGATAGCTTGCAAGGGTGTAAAAGTTCTTATGTGTTGAACAACTTCAAATTTACATACCCAATTGTTGGGGAGAAGCATAAAAGATAGCTTAACCCCATTTCATAATCAAGAGAGTTCTGAAGCACATCCTATGGATAAGTGATCAAGCATCACCAAGGCTTTAAAGAAAAGAAGTCAAGTTCAAATGTAAAGCATTAGGGATGACATCCATGATCAAATTCTCATAATATCAATCCAACAAGTCAATATCAAAATCTTCATAAGAATGTTCAGAAGATAATTTTCTATCAAAAACATCTTCATAAGAATGATTACACAAATAATACATTTGAAGGCAAAATCATTCAATCTTCAAATCCACCCTATACTACAGTACACCACACTTTTCCTTCAAAATATTTTTTTTAATTAAAGGTAAACTAGTTTTACAAGGACCAGAAACCCAAGTCACAAATATATCAGGAAAGACATGTAGAGATAGTCCAACCAATAGAAAAATAAACACTAACCAAAAAGACCAAAGAAAGGGGGAAAATGCTCAAACACACCTAGAGAGTCTTAACTATATTTTTATTCTTACAGATAAATTCCTCACTAATAATCCTAGCCTTATTAACAATTTTATCAACTAGATTGACACCCTTGTCCTTACTTCTAAGTCTTCTAGTACATGCATAGGTATAGTTCATTTGTCCATCTTCTTGATAATAGTAATTGCTTCTCCAACAAACCCTAAAACCTTGTGATGAGTAATTCTGACCGACTTGATACTAACTGAAGATGAAGTGGGTGAACCTTTAGTTAGGGCCTGAAGAACCTCTTCTTGTTCATTTAGTTTCATCTGGCCATTAGTAGTAAAATTATCCATGGTAGTCTTACTTACAACAACTACTACTTTTATTTTCTCATAGATTTTGTTCAAGGTATCCTCAAGTCTTTTTATATGTTTCTCATGGTGCGCCTTCATATCACTAATATCTTTGGCTAGGGTTTGTATACTGTTGAAATGATAACTTCAATCAGATTTCCATGGATGATAATCATCAATAGAATATATATATATATATATATATATATATATATATATATATATATATATATATATATATATATATATATATATATATATATATATATATATATATATATATATATATATATATATATATATATATATTGACATATATATAAAATATTGAATACTTAACCATATATCCTTATATTGATTATATTTGTAAAACCAATTATCATCCATAGTGATTTGATTATCATTAATATTGTTCCAAGTATAATTTAAAAAAATTATCTACATGTTTGGTCAATATTGATTAACATTATCATTTCCCTTTATAAGTATCGATATTAAATTGATAGCATTGATCAGGAATCGAATATGAATTTGATAAAGAGTAATTTATATTATCATTGATGATAGTATCAGTTCATATAATATGCATTAGTTACAAGTTGCTATTGTCAATATTTATCAACTTGTATTAAGGTAACTAAAGGGCACTAAAAATGAAGTGACATGTCAATGAAGAGACATGTCTCCACATATGTGGAGGCATGTCTAGTCATTGACATGTCCTCCCAAGATTATATACATATCAAGTCTGATCGGTCAAAGATGAACGTACATAAAACATATAGTGCAAAGCATCTTACAAACTGATCTCTCTCTATTATTCACATTCAGATCTGCAACACAATAATCAAAATTAAATATCAGTGTTTCAAAATCATATATAATACTTGTGAAGTATTATTATCTCATCACTCTTGTATCAACCTCCAAGACATTATAAGATCAATACGAGTACTATTCAAAAGATAAAGAAAATTAAAAGGATATGTATATTCTAATCTGAAATAGATCTAATCTACTTTAACATGTTATCAGAGCCTTGCTAAGGAAGATCCGATTAGATTTGAGATTTCATATTACTCAAAATATAAATTCTATCTTGAAAGTATAATCACATTCCATTCTTCATAATGACAATTGATCATCGATATGATGAAGTGAAATGGCTATATGGTTTCAATGATGACATGGAATAAGAGTTTGGTAGAATATATCATTTAAAATGATATATATTTTTTGGTTGCGGCAGCGATAACACATGGGTGATATTTATTTTAAAGCACTAGTACATTTTGCATCTTTTTTTGACAGAGTATTGGTTGAAGTTTCTACCCAAATGGGTCGAATACTCAACCAACTGATTGGTCGCTATTTTCATCATCAAAATATCGACATATCTCTTCAATCGTAGAATGTTCGACGCCAATCTTGGTTGAAAATGATAATGGCAAGCAATGGTATATTAGTCAAAAATTTGACCAAAGTTGGTTGAAATGCTTGGCACATCCAACCAGGATGCGAAAACCATGATGGTCATGTCTCGACCAAATGTTGTCGCAATATAGACCAATATTGGTCGAAATATTTGGTCTCTCCAACCAGGATGCCAAACCCATGACACCATAGTTCGACACAAAATGGTTGATTATTTAACCAAACCAGGTCACAGTTTCGACACACATTAGTCGAACCATCGACTAAGGTTACTCAAAATTTTGACTAAATATGGAATGTTTAAAAAAAAATGAATGAAGATAAATATCTAGACTAATCACCAATGGCATCCTGATCAATTTTTAGTCTAGATATTTATCTTCAGGTGTCCACACTCGTTCTGCTACTTGTTGCCAGTGGGTCCCTGCTCGTTCTATTTTCTAGATTGCTTTGGGCTCTACCAATCCATCTTCTTGTTGGGGATACTAGTGGTGTTACAGACAGAGTCCTTAACCAGTCCTTAACCTAATGAGTCCTCACGTTATCAAATTTTCAAGTCTTGCTTGAGAAAATCACCCATCTTAAAGGATGTGGACCTAATGGCACTGGCCCGTTATACCCAAGGATTCAGTGGAGCCGATATTAGAGAGATTTTTCGGTGGGCTTGCAAGTATGCTATTAGAGAAAATATTGAGAAGGTGAGTTTCAATTATGGTGGCTTTTGCAAACTAGATTTGGTTATGAATTTCTTAATGCTTTTATTTGAACTGGTGTGTTAGAATTTTACATTTTTGGATTCAATTTTCCTCAACTTGTATCTTATTATTGATAGGTATCTTGAATATTGGAAAAATATTGACATGTGGTTGAAGTTCCAAAAGTCTCTTGGGAAGATATTGGAGGGTTGGAAAGTGTCGAGAGGGAGCTTCAAGAGGTACACTATTTCTACTTTTCTTTTCTTTTAATGCAGAAATTTTTCTATGCAAGGAGATATTAACTAACAAAATTCATTATGAGTTTGATGTAGTCTGTTCAATATCTAGTGGAGCATTCTAAGAAATTTGAAAAATTCGTAATATCTCCTTCAAAAGGAGTGTTATTTTATGGACCAGCGGGTTGTGGAAAGACATTAGCATGAAGGGCCCTGAATTGTTAACAATCTGGTTTGGAGAGAGTGAGGGAAATGTGAGGGAAATTTTGGATAAAGCCAGAGGATGAGCTCTTTGTGTCCTATTTTTCGATGAACTTGATTCTATTGCTACATAGGTGTGTTGATTTTTATGAGTGAAGTTCAAGTTGAGAACTTGATTCTATTACAAAGATTTGTCAGTGAGCTTGCAAGTATGCTATTAGAGAAAATATTGAGAAGGTGAGTTTTAATTGTGGCAGATTTTACAAACTAGATTTGGTTATGAATTTCTTAATACTTTTTTTTCAACTAGTGTGTTAGAATTTTAAATTTTTTGATTCAATTTTCCTCAACTTGTATCTTATTGTTTCAATTTGTTAAAAAAAAACAAGTGAAGATAAATATGCAGAGTAATCACCAATGACATCCTACTCGATGATTAGTCTAGATATTTATCTTCGAGTGTTACTTTGCATTAATATATATCACTGTGTATTTTGTTATGTTTCTTTACTATTTGTTTTTTAATGGTAATTGGTAATTTTATTAATCGTAATGGGTTAGAACCTGGCCCGAACTAGGGATAGCTACATTCTTTTCTCTGCCCTCTGGTCTTGGCACCCAACAGGTCTTTTATTTTCTCTGCCCTCTGATGTGGCTGCTACCTTTCTAGCACTTTTCCCATCATCCAAACCATCTACTCCCTTTGTAACATTGGTCAATTTACATGCATTTCCAATTTCCTGATTCAATGTCTCGGCATGCACAACTTGAGAAAAGCTCTTTTGTTCCTTCAACTTCTTCTCCATCGTATAATGATGGTGTGAGACATCTTTCCACTAGGATGTCCTATTTGAATACACATCCCACATCGGAATGGAATCCCTTTGTAATCTAGAGGATGTTCCTAGCACCCTTTACTAGTTTTAAGTAATTTTATACGATCACTAGGACATTTCGTGCATGGATGAGAAACAGTATCCAAAGTTTCTAGAAACAGTATCCAAATCTAGAAAATCTCCACAAAAATCCCTTACGGCCTTCACTGCATATACGTCTTCTCATAATCTAAAAACTCCCCATCATTGATTCTCATCAATGTACCAATTTGGATAGTAAGTCTAATTTAATTTATCTATGGACTGGGACCTTAAATTATTGAGCTTCTCTTTGTTTCAAGAATAGTTTAACATTCTCTACTTAACAGGGCCAACCACGTGAAGGTGGAAGCTCATCTAGCCCCTCCTAGGAGCCTCTTATGACCCTTTACGACATTTTAAGACCTCTAAGATGTATTCTTAGGGATCATGAATGGTCATAAAGGGTCATAAGGGGTCCTGGAACACAATAGTTGAGAAATATAATTGTAGGCATCATGGTCACATTTTTTTGGAGACAATGTAATTGAGTGGTATACCCAGATGATGTAGAGAAACTTCTGCTCCTCCGGTTCCAAGTTGACACTGCAGGATCCAAAGACCATAGATAAGGAATAAATTTAGAGAGCGGAGGAGGGCCATAATGACAAAAATAATATAGGACAAACCTCAACTAGTTAAATGATGTAACTGCAAATATTTTAATAGATTTTTATTATTAAATAATGAAATTTGCATATACTAGTGTTCTAAGCCCCCTCATTACATGATTTATTATTGTAATCCCCCTCTGACTTACGCATCTAGAAAATGAAGCTACAACCTATTGGGATTGAGATAAACCTTATAAAACAACAACAGCTAAGAAGGATCACTTGCCAACATCTTTTGAATACATATGTTGGAGGACCTTGTATTCATGATCAAAAGATGTATTCAACAAATGTTCGCAAGCGATCCTTCTTAGCTGCTATTGTTTTATAAGGTTTGTCTCAATCCCAATAGGATATAGTTTCATTTTCTAGATGCATAAGTCAGAGGGGCCTTACAATAATAAATAATGTAATGAGGGGGCTTATAACACTAGTATATGCAAATTTCATTATTTGATAATAAAAATTTATTAAAATGTTTGCAGTTTCCTCATTTAACTTGAGGTTTGTCCTATATTATTTTGGTCATTATGACCCTCCTCCACTCTCTAAATTTATTCCTTATCTATGGTCTTTGGATCCCGCAATGTCAACTTGGAATCAGAGAAGCAGAAGTTTCTCTACATCGTCTGGGTATACAACTCAATTATATTGTCTCCAAAAAAATGTGACCATGATGCCTACAATTATGTTTCTCAGCTATTATGAAATCTACATTTATGTTTCTCAGCTCTCTGTAGTACTCTTCTTCAATCTATGTTCAATGATAAGCATCTTCTTCTTCTTACTAATTGCAGCCAGAGCTTCCTTTTCATTAGGATTCAACTCCACTTCCCCCATCTCATCATCCTCATCACCCTTAGCTACCATCCTAAGCCCTTCTTCCCTCTCCTATTCTTTAAGCCTCTACAAGATATCTAGATCAATAAAGTCTGCAACATTGTGTCCATCCATGATCTTAGGAATATCATCTTCTTACGACTCTTCATTTGCCAAAATATATAGCTTATTCAAGCTTGTAGAGTAAACTTGATGCAGTCAAGGATGGTGGATCCAATTAAGGATAGTCCAAACCTTGCAGCCAATAGAACAACATAGCAGAATACTCAGCAATGCAGCACAAAGTAATTGTTCAACTCTTATTTTCATTAACATGCCTGGCTGTAAGGCCTTTCAGGTTAGGGCCAATTATAATCAGAAAACAATTCTGCAAGATCCACAACAGATCCAATACAAACTCTAGCTAGTTTAGCTCTAAAGACAATCAGAAGCTGATGGAAACCCTAAGGCAGATCTAAACTTGAGCTCGCAAGCCTCCACACAATCTCCTTGTTCCCAAGTATGCAACCACTAGCTCTGTTATTACAAACTATCTGATAAGAATCAGATCTGCAAGATCATGGAAGATCTTTTCCACAACTTCACCAACTTCAGCTTCAGTAGCGCCTTTAAATTGATGCTCCTAAGAACTACTTAAACATCTACCCCAAGCACTCCTTAAATACTAATCATTAACCACAAGTTGGAAAGATGAAACCCTAAAATCTCCCAACAAATATTAAATGCCATACAAGTCAGCTTACAAAATGTATACAAACATTTAATTCAGCACATTAGGCTATAAACAATAGCTACCAACAATAAATGCACCAATTCAGCTAAAAAAATCACACAGAACTCTAGTCGGTAAGCCAGATACACCTAGTAGCAATGAAATAACTGAGCACCCCAAGCATCGCTGAGCACCAGTGTCAATCGAGCACCACAAGCATGACTGAGTAACACTTTCACCGAGCATCAGAGACTACTGAGTTCCTTTAGCAATCAAGCTTCCTTCAATGACTGAGGCCATTAGTCAAGGCTACAACCGAGAAAACCCGGCCAAAATACAAACACTCCATGTAGTTTCACCAAGAACCAAGAATGCCCCTTCCTCAACCTTGGGTGCCCCTACATCAGACACCCCAGGTTCCAAAATATTTTCATATGTGAGAAGAACATCTTCTAGTATTCAACACATAAATCCCGAACTAGTTCTTCACATACAAATCCTCCATCTTCTCAACTTGCATATTCTTCCATTTCATTTTCCTTTGTCTCTTCAAGTCCTTTCTATACAATGCACAGGTCGGTTCTCCATACTGATCATTCATTTTCTCTGGATCTACCAACTTAACTCAGCTACCAATACTTAGACTTCTCCTACTGAGCATTGTATCCATCAAAGGCATGAGTGAAAACTTCATGTCATTCTTCTCAACAGTAAAGACATTCTTCATACAATCATACATAGCTTTGCAATCAAATTTCCAAGGTCTACTGAGCAATATATGACAACTATTCATATCCACAATGTCACATAACACAAGATCCTTATATTGGCCAATCTGAACATCAATGAAGCATTGTTTTCTTACTTCCAAAGCATTTCATTGGTCAACCTTCTTCTGTGTACACTCAAAAGAATAGTGTCCTTCCTCTCCACATTTATAGAAAGTACCCTTAAAGATAACTCTACCTTTCTTCTTCTTTGGTTCCACAGGTTTCTATTCATCTTCTGCATCAGTCGGTTTATCCTTTGTCGAGTGATCAACTTTCTCCTTCCCTCGGGAGTTGCTATGTTGTTTTCTCTTCAAATTATCTTCTTCTTTCAGAGCATACCGATAAGCAACTTCAACAGAATCAATCTTCAACATGCCAAGCTCATCCTGAATATTGAATCTCAGACCATTCACATACCGAGCTACCTGTTCTTTACTAATCTCTTGGTGTCCAGACCAAATAGTAAGTTTGTAGAACTCCTCGGTATAATGTTCAATAGATAAATCCTTCTACTTTAGATTTTGCAACTTCATAAACAAGTCAAGCTCATAGTCAACCTATATGAACTTAGCTTTCAATTTAGTCACCATCAACCTCCACCAATTGATCTTCATTTCACCTTCATCTTCCCTATCTCTTTGAAGTTCTTTCCACCAAATATTAGCATGTCCTTTCAACTTTGTCTATGCTAATCTCACCTGAAGAGGATCTTCAATTTCTTCCAACTCAAAGAAATCTTCAAGTTCACCAATCCAATCAATCAGATTGTCGAGTTTCAAAGTACTAGAGAAAGTAGACTTCCATTCGATAATTACTAAACCAAGCAGTAGATCTAGGTTACCAAGCAGTTATGTCTTCTCCAGATCTATCCCTCTGATCATGACCACTAGATCCAGAAGGTTCAAAGTCTTCGGCAGCTTCTTCATAGCCATCCTTAGTACCAACATTCTGAGGAATACCAGTAATATCTCTCATGATCTCTATTAGGCCATTTTTATGTCATGCAAAAAATCCTTTCAAATGGCCTATTGCCTTGCAAGTTTCATGGTTTGTGTCGTGTCCTGTGCTCTTTTTGTTGTCGCCTTGCTCTGGTCCAAACTGCATCTCCAAATTCACAGAGCCCAGAGAGTTATTAAAATTTGAAGGTCAGTGGGAAGTATTTCAAAGTCTTCCATAGTGTCAAAAACCCACAGTGTTTTCAAAAAGTCCACGTTGTTTCTGACCTGTGTGTTGTTATCGACCCTGTGCTTCCTACTTTTGTGCGCTTATTCTTTGGCGTCAAAAAATCTGTGTGTTTTCAGTCTCTCTCCGTGTCAAAAACATTGTGTGTTTTCGACCTCGCACCAGTTTCCTATTTGCCAACATTTCTTATCTGCGCAAGTGCGATGATAGGTGGGCCCGAGTTTTCAAAGGCTCTTCTTTGATTGGTTGTTGCATGGCCACATGTCAGACTTTTCTGACATGCGATCATGTGACCACTTGCCACATGGTCATGTGGGTCCCGGTCTTGTTCAGCTGTCTGGTGGTTATGTCTCCATTCTGTGACTTGGCAACTTGTGGTTATCTCCCATTCGCTAGTTTCTGGCAGTTATCCCCTTAGCATTCAGTGACCTAGCAGGTGGTCTATTTCTATTCAGTCACGCAATCTCCCGATTCTGGCGGTTAAGCAGCTAGCATCCAGTGACTTGGTGAATAGTTAGTCACGTAGTCGCTGAATGCTTGGTAGTTAGTTGGTGGGGCTGATGTTTCTAGCACATGGACGTTCCTGATTGGCCGGCATGTGATGATGTGGTAGTATCTCAGCGGGGCTTGTGTTGATGATCAAAGATCTATGGTTGGCACATGATCACATGGAATATTCCTTACCCATACGATCATGCGCCCACTATTCGATGTGGTGCCGATGGTTTGTTCGCTTTGGGCTCACTGGTGGACATGTGGCAGCCTTTGGTTGGCTGTCACATGATCGCATAGCCCATCTTTCAGCTATGTGATCATGCAACTGGTCGACACGTGTCCTTGTTCACGGTTGCAGAGTTGTGCCATGGCAGGTTCCGGTGATGGCTTTCATGGCGGTTGCGGTGGTAGTTTTCTTTTGATTAGCGATAATAGTGGCGGTTAGTATTTGCAGGCTGGCGCATGTTTGCATAGCCCATCTCCAGGTTATGCGATCATGCGACCATGCATAAATCTGAGCCAGTTTCTTGTGGTGGTGAGTTAGGACTACGCGGTTGCGTGACTGGGGTGAATGATTAAAAGACTTAAAGCCCGCGAGTGCATGGTGACCATTGTAGATTTAAATTTGATCTCTATGAATGTTTCTAGCGACCTGTAATGACCAAAATTGATGACAAAGGGGGCCCGAGTTCATGAAACTGATCTTCTCCGCCGCTCTAGTGTGCTCCAGGGTGTGAGATGATTTGTAGAGTGGAGTGTCTTGCCGTAGGGGAATAAATGAAATGTACCAAAAGCAGTTGCAGGGTCGCTTCCAGTTTGATTTATGCAGATTTTTGATTGATCCTTGGTGCCTTTCAGAGATTCTTTCATGATTGAAGATCAAGTGTTAATTGCATTCAAGACTTAGTGTTTTCCCTCTGAATTGTATCAGATTTTGAAATGCCTAATTGATGGAAAACTCTAACCATGGTTACCCTTAGCTTGTTTCATCCTAACTCGTGTGGGATTTCAAGGTAACCATGGATATATATGTTGTTTTTTCTAATTAGCAAAAGGGTTCTAGCTTAGAGTTCCTTTCTGGTTCCATGAAGGGTTTTGTTCTACAGATTTTTCCTTCTCTCTGCATATAGGGTGTTCCTATTTCCATTGTTGTTTTAAGGAATATAATGCATGCGGCAGCAGATTTGTCTTATGTATGAGGACTCAATGTATTCTTACTATCACTAAGCTATCTCCATTTGAATTCTAGATTCATTAATCACACATCAAGGGTGTCTGGTTTTTCTGCTTGTATTGCCTAAGTGTTTGCAAGTGGAGTTATCTTCGCAGAGGTAACTAGTTCAGGGTTAGTGTTTATGCATGTATGAGTTGAAATATCAAAGATAGGTCATGCTTGTCTTCTAGTGGATGTTGGTCAATGTATCATCTGTTTATAGGTCTCTTATAAGGGGAGGGTTAAAATCCTTTGATGGATAATAGCATGCTTGAATGCACAAGTGGGTGTTAAGTTGAGGCTTGGTCATGGTGTGTGATTGATGTCAAGCATCAACACATTGAATCTATTGCTTTCTTATTTCATAGTTGTCTCTTGCATTAGGGTATTTGATTCTATGGCCCATTGGATAAGGCACTCGTCTATCAAAGACTTAGGGCATCTCAGGGGACCTTTCAATCATCTTTAAAATCATTTCATTTCTGTACCACCCTTTTGCTTTCAAGTTGTTAGTGTAGGTTTCTGGTTTTCATACTCATTCCATGCAAGTTAGGCTATTGCATGAGATATTGGCTTCATTGAGGTAAAGGATACCTAGAAGAGTTTGAAAATCATTCCACAGTCAGTTATCTACAGGCCTGTAGTGTGACACAAGTTGTATGAGTGTGCAGATGAGGTATACCCACCTGAGTGATGTGGTGCTCAAAGTGTAGAAGGATCTTTCTTTGATTCTTGTCAGTTGGCCCATTTTCCTATCAGATTTGGAGTGTTGAGTGAATGTGACACTAGCCCTATCAATCCTAATGCCAAGCTGACCTTTGGGGAAAAAGATCACCAACAAGATGGCAACTCCGCTGGGGAGATTCTAGAACAGAGTTTGAAATACAAAAACAAGCATTTGCAAAATTTTCTCACCTAGTTGTAAATGGTGGCTCTGATTTGTCTCTGTTTGATCAGTGTTCCTCCTGATAAATAGTGTGTATACCTAGTGTAGCTTTGTGTTGGTTGGAAGAAGAAATAATGAAATATTTTCCTCTCAAGGTGGTGGCGGCTCTGCATGATAAAGCTACCTGATGGAGCTATAGGTGAGCTCTAGATCTGCCCTGCCTTCTAGCCAAAGGTCTTATTGCTACAGATTTCGCAGGTATTTTTTAAGTTTTAAATGTCTCCTTATTAAGTGGTCAAGCACAAAAAAAGGAGTAAGGTGTGATTAGAGGTTAGCATACTTCAAGTTTTCAGTTGCAGTTTGGCAAAATTATATGGAAGTATTGCAGTAAGTTTAATGGATAAGTTGAATGAGGAGCTAGCTTTCCTTAAGGAGGGCATCGTTAGAGATTATATGAAATTGGTAAGGCTAAAGGTAGGATGCAGAAAGGATTTATCCATATCTCTATTTTATGATAGATTTTATGAGGTGTACAATGAGCTTCCTAAGGATATTGAGTTTTTTGAATCTGAGTTCATTGGTTTATTATTGGAGCTCTATTTTCATGAGTCAACTAGTTGGTCAGATGCTTTGTGGGAAGATCATTACATATGTGTCAGGGATTGGATACTTAGTGATGGTTGCCTTGAGCTTGAGGATGCACTTAGGATCATGTCCTTAAATGCTGATGTTGAGAGTGATGAAGATGTTGAGGGTGTGGTGTCTTCATATGAGTCAGATGCAACATGGAAAGAGGAAAGTGATGATGGAAGTGAACATTCTTTGGATAGTGAAGATGCTGAGGATGATTCATCCTCAGGGTATGAAGATAAAGAGAAAATGATTCAATGTGATATCAGTGAGTCTTCATATGGCTCTAATTTTTCTTCATGTGCTAGGAGTCTCCATGAGGTTGAGATGGGTGTTGATTTTAAGGTGTTTTCCAATGCTTTATATAATAAAGAATTTGATTCTGAGCCCATTTTTTGTCATGATGTTCAACAAGGTGTATTGCATGCAGTTGTGTCATGACCCCTTATTGGATAGAACCTAGTAATAATAAATAACGATCATAGAAGTAAAATATTATAATATAAAATAATAAGTTAAAGAAAATAATCATAACTCAAATGTTAATAAAGTAATAATAGTAAATATACTATTAATAATATATTATTAAAATATTAATATAATATATAATAATATATTATTGAGATAATGATATTGATATTGTTAAATATTGTGAATATAGTAATATTACTCAGATAATATTAATTTCCCTTATTGATAATATCTAAGTAATAATATTATTATATTAATCAATTAATAATCAACTATTAATTTAATCAATATAATAGTTAATAATACTAATCTACATATAATATTAATCTATGAATAGTATTAAAGAAGCCTATTAATAATAATACCACCCGTAAAGAGTTTTATAATAATCAAATGTAAATTATTAATACTAATACTATATTTCAAAAGATGTGACTATTCATATTTATATATATATTGAGTGGGAAAAGACATTATATCACGGAGGGAAAAAAGAAGAAATATTAAGAAGGAATTTGGAAAACTTGGGAGAAAATAATAGAGGAGAAATTGAAGGAGAAAATATAGGAGAAAATAAAGGAGGAAAATAAGGAAGTAATCGGAGCATTCTAAAAGATATATAAAGAAAATGGAATAAGAATCTCCATTTCTAAAATAAGAGATAATTCAGCAAAAGATTAAGGAAATAAGGAAAAGAGTAAGCCCACGTGGAAAGTAGGGCATTCGGTCAAATAAATTAGAATAGAGGAATCTTCCCTCTTATAAAAGGTATGTAACTTTATTTTTATTTATTTAATCAATGATATATTTATTTATATTTTGAAATGTACTAATATTATTATGAAATTAATTCATATTAGATAGTTAAACAAATGTAACTTAAATATGTTAGTAAATAAGTATTTCTATATATATAATTGGTTATAAAATAAATATATGTAATTAATATATATCTGAGAATTATATTAATGTTAATTAATTAATAAGTAATTATAATAATGAAAATTATATCAAATTAATATGTATTCTCACTGGTTAAGACAAGAATATATGGTTCAACTTTGTCATAATTAATTATGTACTAATATCATTATGGAATATAAATATAATATATTTCTAAAGGACCTAATCTAATCTTTCTATATATATATATATATATATGAGATTGTTCTTAATATAATTGGATTTAAATGCAAAAGTGTCATCTACTAATCATTGGGAATTGATATTTCTGATTGCAATCTTAATTGTGAATTCTAGGGCAAATCTAGTAAACTACCAATTGAGAACATTACAAGGGATATATAAATATATGAATCTTAAATGATATATACCGATATATGAATCTTATATATATATGGAAATAATAATGATTTAGGAATATGATCTAGATTACTCTAATTATAGTACATAGGGATATATCTCGTCTCATACTACGATATCTTAGGATAGGGAGGTTGTGGAGGGAGAGGCAGAGTAATTTCGGGCACATGACGGATATCCTAAAAGGAGCCGCTTGTAGTCTGTTTCACGCACCCTTTGGCACTGTAAGTCTTCCATCTTATGATGATCATAGTAAGGGAAGGAGAAAGATTCATGTGCCCTATATGAAGAGATCTTCTATATGACTACGTTCATTAGCTTATCACTCAATAGTTCCTCTAACTTTAATGATAGTGATGGTTATATGTTGTTAATTATTCGATGATTCCCTAATTTATGCCTAACTAATGGAATTTTGGTCTAGGGGTAAAAAGGGTTCATTACAAGTTGTCAATCCTTTGTTTGAGAAGCATGTAGAGTTTTCAGATCCAATTGATTCAGGGTGTTCATTTTCCATCTGTGGGTATCAATCTAACTATTCTTTCGAGGTCCAGCCGGTTATACCTATGGAAATGCAAAGACAGGATTTAGATGGGGCCTTTCTGCAGGCAGAGTATGAGGCTTTTGTGTTTCCAGTTGATAGCATGCATGTGTCAGCAGGTGAAGATCAATTTCAGTATAGAGATGCTGACCATTGGCATGATGGATCATACTTTCATAGTGAGTAGGATGCAGAGAGTGCCAAAAGTTTTTACATGCACTGTAAAGAAAGCTTCTTTGTTCTTCCTGATTTGCTGGTTGAACATGTTGACAGGCCTATGGAGACAAATGAAAACAAAATGCCTAGTGTTCCTCATAGAGGAAGAAATGAAAATCAAGTTTTTGATAGAGGCAAGAACTAACTCTTGTTTGTTGTTGCAGATTTCTATATAAAATGTACACTTTGTAAATATTCTTTCCCTTTCCTACTGTGTGTTTCTTTCCTGGCTTGTTTCCTGCATTTTTTGTGGTCCCTACCTTTTTGTCCAGTTGGTGGTCTGCTCTCCCAAAAATCCTGAATTCTCGCATGGGCACAAGTTACCCGTTGTCCCCAACTAGAGCCACTGTTAGGCCATTTTTATGTCATGTAAAAAATCCTTTCAAATGGCCTATTGCCTTGCAAGTTTCATGGTTTGTGTTGTGTCCTGTGCTCTTTTTATTGTCGCCTTGCTCTGGTCCAAACTACATCTCCAAATTCGCAGAGCCCAGAGAGTTATTAAAATTTGAAGGTCCGCAAGAAGTATTTCAAAGTCTGCAAAAGTGTCGAAAACCCATAGTGTTTTCAAAAAGTCCACGTTGTTTTCAACCTGTGTGTTGTTTTCAACCCTGTGCTTCCTAATTTTGTGTGCTTATTCTTTGGCATTGAAAACTCTATGTATTTTCGGTCTCTCTCCGTGTCGAAAACATTGTGTGTTTTCAACCTCGCACCAGTTTCCTGTTTGCCAGCATTTCCTATCTGCACAAGTGCGATGACACGTGGGCCTGGGTTTTCAAAGGCTCTTCTCTGATTGGCTGTCGCATGGCCACATGTCAAACATTTGTGACATGCGATCATGCGACCGCTTGCCATGTGGCCTTGTGGGTCCCGGTCCTATTTAGCTATCTGGCGGTTATGTCTCCATTCTGCGACTTGGCGACTTGTGGTTATCTCCTATTTGTTGGTTTCTAGTGGTTATCCCCTTAGCATTTACCGACCTGGTGAGTAGTCTATTTCTCTTTAGTCACGAAATCTCCTGATTCTAGTGGTTAAGCAGCTAGAATCTAGTGACTTGGCGAACAGTTAGTCACGTAGTCGCTGAATGCTTGGCAGTTAGTTGGTGGGGCCGATGTTTCCAGCACATGGGCGTTCCTAATTGGCCGGTGTGTGATGATGTGGCAGTGTCTCATCGGGGCTTGTGTTGTTGATCAAAGATCTACGGTTGGCGTACAATCGCATGAAATATTCCTTACCCATGCGATCATGCACCCACCGTTCGATGTGGTGCCAATGGTTTGTTCACTTTGGGCCCGCTGGTGGACATGTGGCAGCCTTTGGTTGGCTATCGCATGATCACATAGCCCATCTTTCAGCTATGCGATCATGCGACCGACCGACATGTGTCCTTGTTCGCGGTTGCGGAGTTGTGCCATGGCAGGTTCCGATGATGGTTTTCATGGTGGTTGCGGTTGCAGTTTTCTTTTGGCTGGTGGTAACAGTGGTGATTACTGTTTGCGGGCTGGCGCATGTTCGTATAGCTCATCTTTGAGTTATGCAATCATGTGACAATGCATAAATCTAAGCTGGTTTACTAGGGCGAATGATTAAAAGACTTAAAGCTTGCGAGTGCACGGTGACCGTTGCAAATTTAAATTTGATCTTTGTGAATGTTTCCAGTGACTTGTAAAGACTGTTATTGATGAAAGAGGGGGCCCGAGTTGGTGAAACTGATCTTCTCAACCGCTCTAGTGTGCTCCAGGGTGTGAGATGATTTGTAGAGTGGAGTGTCTTACTGTAGGCGAATAAATGAAATGTACCAAAAGTAGTTGCAGGGTCACTTCCAGTTTGATTTTTGCAAATTTTTTATTGATCTTTGGTGCCTTTCAGAGCTTCTTTCATGATTAAAGATCAAGTTTTAATTGCATTCAGGACTTAGTGTTTTCCCTCTGAATTGTATCAGATTTTGAAATGCCTAATTGATGAAAAACTCTAACCATGGTTACCCTTAGCTTGTTGCATCCTAACTCGTATGGGATTTCAAGGTAACCATGGATATATATGTTGTTTTTTCTGATTAGCAAAAGGGTTCCAGCTTAGAGTTCCTTTCTGGTTCCATGAAGGGTTTTGTTCTGCAGATTTTTCCTTCTCTCTACATATAGGGTGTTCCTGTTTCCATTGTTGTTTCGGGGAATATAATGCATGCGGTAGCAGATTTGTCTTATGTATGAGGACTCAATGTATTCTTACTGTCACTAAGCTATCTCCATTTGAATTCTGGATTCATTAATCACACATCAAGGGTGTTTGGTTTTTCTGCTTGTATTGCCTAAGTGTTTGCAAGTGGAGTTATCTTCACAGAGGTAACTGGTTTAGGGTTAGTGTTTATGCATGTATGAGCTAAAATATCAAAGATAGGTCATGCTTGTCTTCCAGTGGATGTTGGTCAATGTATCATCTATTTATAGGTCTCTTCTAAGGGGAGGGTTAAAATCCTTTGATGGATAATAGCATGCTTGAATGCACAAGTGGGTGTTAAGTTGAGGCTTGGTCATGGTGTGTGATTGATGTTAGGTATCAACACATTGAATCTATTGCTTTCTTGTTTCATAGCTATCTCTTGTAGTAGGGTATTTGACTCTGTGGCCCATTAGATAAGGCACTAGTCTATCAGAGACTTAGGACATCTCAGGGGACCTTTCAATCATCTTTAAAATCATTTCATTTCTATACCACCCTTTTGCTTTCAAGTTGTTAGTGTAGATTTCTGGTTTTCATACTCACTCCATGCAAGTTGGGCTATTGCATGAGATATTGGCTTCATTGAGGTACAGGATACCTAAAAGATTTTGAAAATCATTCCACAGTCAGTTACTTGCAGGCCTGTAGTGTGATACAAGTTGTATGAGTGTGCAGATGAGGTATACCCACGTGAGTGATGTGGTGCTCAAAGTGTAGAAGGATCTTTCTTTGATCCTTGTCAGTTGGCCCTTTTTCCTGTCAGATTTGGAGTGTTGAGTGAATGTGACACTAGCCCCATCAATCCTAATGCCAAGCTGACCTTTGGGGAAAAAGATCACCAAGAAGATGGCGACTCCACTGGGGAGAGTCTAGAACAGAGTTTGAAATACAAAAAAAAGCATTTACAAAATTTTCTCACCTAGTTGTGAGTGGTGGCTCTGATTTGTCTCAGTTTGATCAGTGTTACTCCTGATAAATAGTGTGTATACTTGGTGTAGCTTTGTGCTGGTTGGAAGAAGAAATAATGAAACATTTTTCTCTCAAGGAGGTGGTGGCTCTGCATGATAAAGTTACCTGATGGAGCTATAGGTGAGCTCTAGATCTACCCTGCCTTCCAGCCAAAGGTCTTATTTCTATAGATTTCAAATGTCTCCTTATTAAGTGGTCAAGCACAAAGAAAGGAGTAAGGTGTGATTAGAGGTTAGCATACTTCAAGTTTTTAGTTGTAGTTTGGAAAAATTATATGGAAGTATTGCAGTAAGTTTAATGGATAAGTTGAATGAGGAGCTAGCTTTCCTTGAGGAGGGCATCCTTAGAGATTATATGAAATTGGTAAGGCTGAAGGTAGGATGCAAAAAGGATTTATCCATATCTCTATTTTATGATAGATTTTATGAGGTGTACGATGAGCTTCCTGAGGATATTGAGTTTTCTGAATTTGAGTTCATTGGTTTATTCTTGGAGCTCTATTTTCATGAGTCAACCAGTTGGTCAGATGCTTTGTGGGAAGATCATTACATATGTGTTAGGGATTGGATACTTACTGATGGTTTCCTTGAGCTTGAGGATGCACTTAGGATCATGTCCTTAAATGATGATGTTGAGAGTGATGAAGACGGTGAGGGTGTGGTGTCTTCATATGAGTCAGATGCAACATGAAAAGAGGAAAGTGATCATGGAAGTGAACATTCTTTGGATAGTGAAGATGCTGAGGATGATTCATCCTCAGGGTATGAAGATAAAGAGAAAATGATTCAATGTGATATCAGTGAGTCTTCATATGTCTCTAATTTTTCTTCATGTGCTGGGAGTCTCCATGAGGTTGAGATTGGTGTTGATTTTAAGGTGTTTTCCAATGCTTTATATAATAAAGAATTTGATTCTGAGCCCATTTTTTGTCACGATGTTCAACAAGGTGTATTGCATGCAGTTATCAATCCTTTGTTTGAGGAGCATGTAGAGTTTTCAGATCCAGTTGATTCAGGGTGTTCATTTTCCATCTATAGGTATCAATCTGACTATTCTTTCGAGGTCCAACCGGTTATACCTGTGGAAATGCAAAGACAAGATTTAGATGGGGCCTTTCTGCAGGCAGAGTATGAGGCTTTTGTGTTTCCAGTTTATAGCATGCATGTGTCAGCGGGTGAAGATCAATTTTAGTATAGAGGTGCTGACCATTGGCATGATGGATCATACTTTCATAGTGAGCAGGATGGAGAGAGTGTCAAAAGTTTTTACATGCACTGTAAAGAAAGCTTCTTTGTTCTTCCTGATTTGCTGGTTGAACATGTTGATAGGCCTATGGAGACAAATGAAAACAAAATGCCTAGTGCTCCTCATGGAGGAAGAAATGAAAATCAAGTTTTTGATAGAGGCAAGAACTAACTCTTGTTTGTTGTTGTAGATTTCTATATAAAATGTACACTTTGTAAATATTCTTTCCCTTTCCTGCTGTGTGTTTCTTTCCTAGCTTGTTCCCTGCATTTTTTGTGGTCCCTACCTTTTTGTCCAGTTGGTGGTCTGCTCTCCCAGAAATCCTAAATTCTCGCATGGGCACAAGTTACCTGTCGTCCCCAACCAGAGCCACTGTTAGGCCATTTTTATGTCATGCAAAAAATCCTTTCAAATGGCCTATTGCCTTGCAAGTTTCATGGTTTGTGTTGTGTCCTTTGCTCTTTTTGTTGTCACCTTGCTCTGGTCCAAACTGCATCTCCAAATTCACAGAGCCCAGAGAGTTATTAAAATTTGAAGGTCCGCAGGAAGCATTTCAAAGTCTACCACAGTGTCAAAAACCCATATTGTTTTCAAAAAGTCCACGTTGTTTTCGACCTATGTGTTGTTTTTGACCCTGTGTTTTGTACTTTTGTGCACTTATTCTTTGGCATCGAAAACTCTATGTTTTCAATCTCTCTCCATGTCGAAAACATTGTGTGTTTTCTACCTCGCACCAGTTTCTTTTTTGCCAGCATTTCTTATCTACGCAAGTGCGATGACAGGTGGGCACAAGTTTTCAAAGGCTCTTCTCTGATTAGCTTTTGCATGGCCACATGTCAGACTTTTTTGACATGCGATCATGCGACCGCTTGCCATGTGGTCATGTGGGTCCTGGTCCTATTCAGCTGTCTAGCGTTATGTCTCCATTCTGCCACTTGGTGACTTATGGTTTTCTCTCGTTCATTGGTTTCTGGTGGTTATCCCCTTAGCATTTAGAGACCTAGTGGGTGGTCTATTTCTCTTCAGTCACGCAATCTCCTGATTCTAGTAGTTAAGCAGCTAGCATCTAGCGACTTGGCGAGCAGTTAGCCGCGTAGTCACTGAATGCTTGGCAGTTAGTTGGTGGGGCTGATGTTTCTAGCACATGGGTGTTCTTGATTGGCCGGTGTGTGATGATGTGGTGGTGTCCTTACCCCTGCGATCATGCTCCCATCATCTGATGTGGTGCCGATGGTTTGTTTGCCTTGGGCCCCTTGGCAGACATGTGACAGCCTTTGGTTGGCTGTCACATGATCACATAGCCCATCTTTCAACTATGCGATCATGCGACCGACCGACATGTGTCCTTGTTCGTGGTTGTGGAGTTGTGCCATGGCAGGTTCCGATGATGGTTTCCATGGTGGTTTCGGTGGTAGTTTTCTTTTGGTTGGTGGTAATGGTGGCGGTTAGTGTTTGCGAGCTGGTGCATGTACACATAGCCCATCTCCAGGTTATGTGATCATGTGACCATGAATAAATCTGAGCTGGTTTCCTATGGTGGTGAGTTAGAATTGCGCGTTTGCGCAACTGGGGTGAATGATTAAAAGACTTAAAGCCTGCAAGTGCATGGTGACCATTGCAGATTTAAATTTGATCTTTGTGAACATTTCCAATGACCTCTAAGGACCGAAATTGATGACAGAGGGGGCCCGAGTTGGTGAAACTGATCTTCTCCACCACTCTAGTTTGCTCCAGGGTGTGAGATGATTTGCAGAGTGGAGTGTCTTGCCATAGGGGAATAAATGAAATGTACCAAAAGCAGTTGCAGGGTCACTTCCAGTTTGATTTTTATAGATTTTTTATTGATCTTCGGTGCCTTTTAGAAATTCTTTTATGATTGAAGATCAAGTGTCAATTGCATTCAGGACTTAGTGTTTTCCCTCCGAATTGTATCATATTTTGAAATGCCTAATTGATGGAAAACTCTAACCATGGTTACCCTTAGCTTGTTGCATCCTAACTCATGTGGGATTTCAAGGTAACCATGGATATATATGTTGTTTTTTTCTGATTAACAAAAAGGGTTCCATCTTAGAGTTCCTTTCTAGTTCCATGAAGGGTTTTGTTCTGCATATTTTTCCTTCTATCTGCATATAGGGTGTTCATGTTTCCATTGTTGTTTCAGAGAATATAATGCATGCGGCAGTAGATTTTTTTTATGTATGAGGACTCAATGTATTCTTACTGTCACTAAGCTATCTCCATTTGAATTCTGGATTCATTAATCACACATCAAGGGTGTCTAGTTTTTTTGCTTGTATTGCCTAAGTGTTTGCAAGTGGAGTTATCTTCGCAGAGGTAACTGGTTCAGAGTTAGTGTTTATGCATGTATGAGCTGAAATATCAAAGATAGGTCATGCTTGTCTTCCAGTGGATGCTGGTCATTGTATCATCTATTTATAGGTCTCTTCTAAGGGGAGGGTTAAAATCCTTTGATGGATAATAGCATGCTTGAATGCACAAGTGGGTGTTAAGTTGAGGCTTGGTCATGGTGTGTGATTGATGTCAGGCATCAACACATTGAATCTATTTTTTTCTTGTTTCATAGCTATCTCTTGCAGTACGGTATTTGACTCTATGGCCCATTGGATAAGGCATTAGTCTATTAGAGACTTAGAGCATCTCAAGGGACCTTTCAATCATCTTTAAAATCATTTCATTTATGTCCCACCCTTTCCCTTTCAAGTTGTTAGTGTAGGTTTCTAGTTTTCATACTCACTCCATGCAAGTTGGGTTATTGCATGAGATATTGGCTTCATTGAGGTACAAGATAACTAGAAGAGTTTAAAAATCATTCCAAAGTCAGTTACCTGCAAGCTTGTAGTGTGACACAAGTTGTATGAGTGTGCAGATGAGGTATACCTACCTGAGTGATGTAGAGCTCAAAGTGTAGAAGGATCTTTCTTTGGTCCTTGTTAGTTGGCCCTTTTTCCTATCAGATTTAGAGTGTTGAGTGAATGTGACACTAGCCCTATCAATCCTAATGTCAAGCTGACCTTTGGGGAAAAAGATCACCAACAAGATGGTGACTTCGCTGGGGAGAGTCTAGAATAGAGTTTGAAATACAAAAATAAGCATTTGCAAAAAAATTTCACCTAGTTGTGAGTGGTGGCTCTGATTTGTCTCTGTTTGATTAGTGTTCCTCCTGATAAATAGTGTGTATACCTGGTGTAGCTTTGTGCTGGTTGGAAGAAGAAATAATGAAACATTTTCCTCTCAAGGAGGTGGCGGCTCTGCATGATAAAGTTACCTGATGGAGCTATAGGTGAGCTCTAGATCTACCCTGCCTTCCAGCCAAAGGTCTTATTGCTGCAGATTTCCTAGGTATTTTTCAAGTTTTAAATGTCTCCTTATTAAGTGGTCAAGCACAAAGAAAGGAGTAAGGTGTGATTAGAGGTTAGCATACTTCAAGTTTTCAGTTGCAGTTTGGAAAAATTATATGGAAGTATTGCAGTAAGTTTAATGGATAAGTTGAATGAGGAGTTGGCTTTCCTTGAGGAGGGCATCCTTAGAGATTATATAAAATTGGTAAGGCTAAAGGTAGGATGCAGAAAGGATTTATCCATATCTTTATTTTATGATAGATTTTATAAGGTGTACGATGAGCTTCCTGAGGATGTTGAGTTTTCTAAATCTGAGTTCATTGGTTTATTCTTGGAGCTCTATTTTCATGAGTCAACCAGTTGGTCAGATGCTTTATGGGAAGATCATTACATATGTGTTAGGGATTGGATACTTAGTGATGGTTTCCTTAAGCTTTAGGATGCACTTAGGATCATGTCCTTAAATGCTGATGTTGAGAGTGATGAAGACGGTGAGGGTGTGGTGTCATCATATGAGTCAGATGCAACATGGGAAGAGGAAAGTGATGATGGAAGTGAACATTCTTTGGATAGTGAAGATGCTGAGGATGATTCATCCTCAGGGTATGAAGATAAAGAGAAAATGATTCAATGTGATATTAGTGAGTCTTCATATGGCTCTGATTTTTCTTCATGTGCTGGGAGTCTCCATGAGGTTGAGATGGGTGATGATTTTAAGGTGTTTTCCAATGCTTTATATAATGAAGAATTTGATTCTCAGCCCATTTTTTGTCATGATGTTCAACAAGGTGTATTGCATGTAGTTGTCAATCCTTTGTTTGAGGAGCATGTAGATTTTTTAGATCTAGTTGATTCGGGGTGTTCATTTTCCATCTGTGGGTATCAATCTGACTATTCTTTCAAGGTCCAACCGGTTACACCTATGGAAATGCAAACACAAGATTTAGATGGGGCCTTTTTGTAGGTAGAGTATGAGGATTTTGTGTTTCCAATTAATAGCATGCATGTGTCAGCGGGTGAAGATCAATTTCAGTATAGAGGTGCTAACCATTAGCATGATGGATCATACTTTCATAGTGAGCAGGATGGAGAGAGTGTCAAAAGTTTTTACATGCACTGTGAAGAAAGCTTTTTTGTTCTTCCTGATTTGCTGGTTGAACATGTTGACAGGCCTATGGAGACAATTGAAAACAAAATTCCTAGTGTTCCTCATGGAGGAAGAAATGAAAATCAAGTTTTTGATAGAGGCAAGAACTAACTCTTGTTTGTTGTTACAGATTTCTGTATAAAATGTACACTTTGTAAATATTCTTTCCCTTTCCTACTGTGTGTTTCTTTCCTGGCTTGTTCCCTACATTTTTTGTGGTCCCTGCCTTTTTGTCCAGTTGGTGGTTTGCTCTCCCAGAAATTTTGAATTCTCACATGGGCACAAGTTACCCATCATCCCCAACTAGAGCCACTGTTAGGCCATTTTTATGTCATGCAAAAAATCCTTTCAAATGGCCTATTGCCTTGCAAGTTTCATAGTTTTTGTCATGTCCTTTGCTCTTTTTGTTGTCACCTTGCTCTTGTCCAAACTACATCTCCAAATTCACAGAGCCTAGAGAGTTATTAAAACTTGAAGGTCCGCGGGAAGTATTTCAAAGTCTGCCACAGTGTCGAAAACCCATAGTGTTTTCAAAAAGTCCACGTTGTTTTTGACCTGTGTGTTTTTTTCGACCCTGTTCTTCCTTCTTTTGTGCGCTTATTCTTTGGCGTCAAAAACTTTGTGTATTTTTGGTCTCTCTCTATGTCAAAAATATTGTGTGTTTTTGACCTCGCACCAATTTCAACTTTGCAGGATCAGCCTTTCTAGGTTATCTTTCTGTTCCACAAGATCAACATTCACTCAAACAGGAACAAAACTTTTCTCTGATACAACCTGACACAGTCAAGGATGGTGGATCCAATTAAGGATAGTCCAAACCTTTTAGCCAACATAACAACACAGTGGAATACTCAACAATCCAGCACAAAGTAATTGTTCAACTCTGATTTTCATTAACATGCCCGACTGTAAGGCCTTCCGGGTTAGAGCCAATTAAAATCAAAAAACAATTTTGCAAGATCCATAATAGATCCAATACAAACTCCAGCTATTTTAGCTCTGAAGACAATCAGAAGCTGATGGAAACCCTAAGGCAGATCTAAACTTGAGCTTGCAAGCCTCCAAGCAATCTCCTTGTTCACAAGTATGCAACCACTAGCTCTACTATTACAAACTATCTGATAAGAATTAGATCTGCAAGATCATGGAAGATCTTTTCCATAACTTTGCCAACTTCAGCTTTAGTAGCACCTTTAAACTGATGCTCCTAAGAACTACTTAAACATCTACCCCAAGAACCCCTTAAATACTAATCATCAGCCACAAGTTGGCAAGATGAAACCCTAAAATATCCTGACAAATATTAAATGCCATACAAGTCAGCATACAAAATGTATACAAACATTTAATTCAACATGTTGGCCAGTAAACAATAGCTACCAACAATAAATGCACCAAGTCGGCTGAACAAATCACACAAAACTCCAGTCGGTAAGCTAGATCCACCAAGTAGCAATGAAATAACTGAGCATGCCAAGCATCTCTAAGCACTAGGGTTGACTAAGCACTATAGGCATGACTGAGTAACACTTTCACCGAGTGCCAAGGACTACCGAGTTCCTTTAGCGACCGAGCTTCCTTCAATTATAGAGGTCATCAGTCAAGGCTGCAACCGAGAAAAACTAGCCAAAATACAAACACTCCATGTAGCTTTACCAAGGACCAAGAATGCCCTTGCCTCAACCTTGGATGCCCCTGCATCAAAACTCCAGCCCCACCATTTTCATTCTCAATATTCTTCTCTAGCTTCATGGCCTCCTTGGAATCACATGCCCTGGCATCCAAAACAACTTGAGGAATACAAGAGGGCCTCTCTTTCCCATCTCATTGTTTTGGCATTGCAACATGAATCCTATTGATACAACTACTGATCTTCTTTGACTTCATCTTAATTTCCACTCTCTGCTCCAACAACCTCTTGCATGCCACATTCTTCACCACAATCACCCCTTCTTCCTTCCAGGAACTCATAGAGAGTAGCACGCCATCATCGCCCTCTTGATTCCCAAAGAACCCACCCATATTTTTCCCAGCCTCAGATCTCATCTCCACAACCAATTTTGCATCTTCCTTTGGTAGTGTCTCTAGTGGTTGCAAAGAAATCTTATTACAAACTATAATAAGAACTCTTGCCAACATTAGGGTACCCACAAAACTCTTGCCTCACCTGTTCGAGGTAAGCCAAACTCAGTCCAATTCTCTTAACAATGGTACACATCCATCCAAGTGCAAGAACCTTCAAAGATTTGTGGCAGTAAAGAGAATCCCCATATTTTATCATCCTAACATAGTCTTTGGCCACTTTGGCAATGAGATTGTGAGTAGTATTGATCTACCCCTTGGCCAGACTGTTCGTGAAAAAAAATTACAAAACTAAACCAATGACATGTTCACAACAAAAAACAAATTACAAAACTGAACTTGGTGCAATGAGAGATTGGAAAAGGAATTGGGAAGGTGAACTTGTGTCGAATGGTTATGGCAGTGACTTACAAAGTCAGAGAACTCTATTTGATCTTTGAGTAGGACTGATTCCTTGAGTTGATTCCAAGTTTCTTGTTGAATCCTCAACAAACACTGCCCACCACCACATTGACAGTTTGGCACATTGACAAGAGCCATCGAGCCTATATCAATAATGCACCGCACCATCGTTACTACATTTATTACATAAATATTATAACATATAATCATATGATTATAATAATCATACACTCACCACTATTGTTCTATTGTAGATTCAAGTACTTAAAAAATGTTTGCAATCAATGGTTTGAACAAAGATGTCATTATAGGGCAGCACAAATAATTTAACTATACCTGAGCTAGAATTAGTCAACTTCAATACTTTCAAAATTGAAATTGAGCCTTGTGTCTTCTAGCACCAATATTTATAAATTTCATGTAACATGGGATGATTAGAAGCCTCCCTTCACTATATTTTGACATTTTGTACTTGTTTTGTAAGGGCTCATTAAGACAGTCACCAAGAAGTCTCTTACCATGAAAATAGCCAATAATTAATGAATTTTAGATTCTACAAGCTCACTCCAACAAAAATTTATTTGTCTTGATTCCTATTCCTATGATGATTTGGATATAAACAAGAACTATCAACACAAGTTACAAAGATTAAAACCTTGCCATTGATCCATATGGGTATAACACAAAAATTTACCACAATTTAGAAAACCTGAATGATATTATACCACTGTTTACTTCAAAACTAACATGGGTGCTGAAACCAAATAGAGAGTTTATCAAGATAATAGTAGTTGAAATAGATTTACATAAACAAATTAACTCAAAACACAAACCCTTTTTCAAATAATTTAATTTTAACTTTGGTTGTGTTAAAGGAACTATGTTGACTTTATTTTGTAGTTGTTTAACATGAGAGTTTGTAGATTAATAGGAGTTCACATTTTTATGGGAACGTATATGGATAGTTCTAATACTTTTCCATTACAACAATTGAGCATTCATCATTTGGTATATGAATAGGTGAAAAATATGCAGACATCTAGACATGTGTACTGTGAGCTTTCCTGCAACAAATGGACTTGTGATGATTTTCACAATAGTACATGTGTTGCAGGAAGCTCAAAGTACTACTTAGAAAAATATGAATGTCAATCACCTGTGCATATCAGAGTTGATCAGAGAAGGTATATGCACAGGTGAAAAACATGTAGATTTGACCAAGCAATACTGGGAGCTAGGCCCAACATCAAATGGAATTATCTCAAGGTGAAATTGAAATTTTTGAATTGAATTGAATTAAATTTTGAGACAACTCAAAGAAGTTGAAAGAAGTCAACTTGAGTAAAATAGGACACTAGTACATTTGACCTCATTTTTCTACCAAAAGTTTTGACCATCAATTAAAAAGGTTTAGGTTGGTTGGATTATAGAAGGAAACCTTTCTTTTTTTTATAATCCATGCCTGTGTTGGTCGAAATCACTAATCAAGATGCCATTGGTGACAAGTAGCAAAACAAGTGTGGACACCTAGTCAGATTATAGAAGGAAAAGTTTCTTTTTTTTAAATCCATGCCCATCGAGTCACAACTAATGGAACTAGCGTAAATAATAGAGCACTGAATATTGCAATAGAATAAATTATAAAAAAATACATTCCTTTTCATCTTTTGAAAGATATTTCTTTTCAGTACAACTCTCTACAATGGAGAGAAAAAGATTAATATATTTATATAGTCTTTCACCTTTGATCTAAAAACAAATCCTTTTCAAAAACTAAATATCATGTCTAACTGTCACAAAGTAGTTTTCAAAAAAGAATGCCTTAAAAAAATAATTACCATTTTCTGTTCTGAGATAACCATAACAATGTCTTTTGTTATCTCCAATAAGTCTGAATAGTGTCTCTAACAAATAGTCTTCAAGAACATTTACTATTTTCAAATAATAATCCTGAAACTGTCACGATTTCATCACTTACAAAATGTGTTAACTTGTTAAGTAAACCCTCCATAAACACAACACTAGTTTACAAATTGAACAATGACTCGACGTAGGGTTACATTACAATTAGTTCAAAGACTAACATAATGTATCTTAACCACACTCCAAAAAAAAACTTACTCAAATTAGGGTTTGACATATAATCATAGACAAGAGAACTCAAAATAAGGTTTAAGATTTTAATGAAAAATCAACAATATGTATGAAGCCCAATATGAAATAGCTAAGGATATAAAAGAGAACTATCCACATAGGTTATAGAGACTAAAACCTTGCCATTGATCCATACGGATATAACATAAAAGTTTACCACAATTTAGAAAACCCAAATGATATTATACCATTGTTTACTTCAAAACTAACATGGGTGCTTATGGAGCTTTTTACTTCCCTATTTGTGTTGGGGAGTCTGGAAAGAAAGGAATGATAGGATTTTTAGGAACAAGGAGTCTAGTTGGGTTGTGATCTTCTACAAGATTAAGAGATCCCTGCTGGAGAACATTAGGTTGATTAACAATTATCAAGATCTGAAAGATGATTGGGAGATTAAAGTGTACAAAAATTGGAAGCTTGATAGGAGGAAGACCAATGATACCAAGAGAAGTCTAAGGGATGAGGCCTATTCGGACTGCCCCCCTAATGGTTGGATGAAAGTCAATTTTGATGGTACCTCTAAGGGCAACCCAAGAATTTCTAGTTGTGGCATGGTTATTCGTGATGAATATGGGAACTGCAAAGGTTCTATGGCCATCCCTATTGGCTTCAATATTAACCATGTTGTTGAGGCTAATGCTGCTCTTTATGGTTTTTTGTTAGCTAAGAGAAAAAATTATAGAAAAGTGTGGGTTGAAGGGGATTCCCTAAATATTATTAAGTGTCTCAATAATACCATGACCACTTCATGGATAATTGCCAACATTATTAATAAATCTAAAAACATTATAGATTCCTTTGATGAGTGTATTATTACCCATAATTTCAGGGAGGCCAACTTGATGGCTGACTGGGCTGTGAATGTGGCTTACAATAGCCAAGTAGAAATTGAGTGGGAAGATGGGTTTGTGCTTCCTCTTGAAGGGTTATCACTAATTGATAAGGATCAATTAATCAACAAGAAACATGTTCTTAATGAAGGTCATATTAATGAGTAATAAGTGCATAATTTCATGTGAAGATGATGAAGGACAAAGGGGTGATTTTGAGATGAGTATTGCTTTTATTTGGCATGATTTATGGGTCTTTCAAGATTTGACAAGGCATTATTACAGTTTCAAGCCAAATTTGTAGAGAGCTGTGAGAAATTTTGAGAAGGTTTTTTTTAACAATTGTAGAGCTATGGGAGGATGAAAAAAGAGGTGTGAACTGGGGAACTACAATGAGTGGAACCAAAACTAGGAGGTGTGGAATATTGTAAAATATGGGAGTCCCTTGGTTTACCTAGAGAAGCTGTATGGAGGAAAAGTTGCCATTACCAAGAACTTCATTAAGACCCAGGACAAAGGGAAAGTCATGGTGGGCACATAGAGTATGGAGGTGACTGAGGAGATAATCACAGAGGCAATGAGCCTAAAGATAGAAGGCATCAATTTCTATAGGGATAGGAAGGTGTCAGATAAAGCTCTGGAGGCTTTTGCACCTACAGAACAAGAAAGGAAGCATATGGTAAAGGTGGATAATTCCTACTTTAATCCTAAATGTATTTCTAGGCCATGGATATTAGTTCTCTTTGTGATCATTAGCTACATAACTTTGGATGGTAGATATACTAAAATCTACAATCACCATCTGATTTTGTTGAATCATTTTAGACATGGGGTTAAAATAAATTTCCCCTTTTATCTCTTAAGCTCTTTGAATGCTACTCTTCTTAGTTGGCAGAGGGATTCTAATGGTGACCACACCTATCATGATGGATTGATGGTCCTCACTTATGAGGTTTTGAAATCTAAGAAGGTGGAGAGCCCTAGGGTGAATCAGAAGGCCCTCGAAGACTATGATACACATGGTAAAGAGTTAGAGGAACCCTTCATGGAGGAAACTGAAGATGATGAAGATGACTCTTAGGAGTATCAGGAGTCCATGCCCAAAAGAAATAATAAAAAGATCAAGGTGGAGGATTCGATCACTAATATGGATTTGGAGGAAGAAGAGAGTAGGGACGACAGTGTGAATAAGAAGGGGAAAAATAAAATGGAACCCATAGGGAAGCGTATGAGATATAAAAATGGAAGCAAGAAAAGGGTTAGGAGGGACATCATCACCTCTGATGAGGGCTCCTCTACTCAGGAGGATAGCCAGGAAAAATAGGAAGAGCGGGTGGAGAATGACCCTATTGTGGAGGAAAGTGTTGGATTGGACCAAAATGTTCTGGTTGATGAAAATATATTGCAGGATGTTGCCCATGATGTTGCTAATATTGAGAAGGATGGCCAGGAGAAGGACATGGCCAACACTAAGAAGGATAAGGTGGAGAGCCCAAAGGAGGAGACGGTGGGAGCAAACAAGGACTTTGAAAATATGGGTTGTCTTTCATTCCTAGTTAACCTAAGCAACATGAAAAGTGACATCTCTGCCATGAAAGCTCATATCTATCAGCTTCAAAAGGAGACTGGGGTTATTTGAAGGATGAATCTGGGGGAGAAGACAATAGGTCAAAGCATTGATGAGATGATGGAGACAATTGCTAGGGTTGAGGGACTTTTAGCCTTTAATGATAAAATCATTGCTATGGAGGAGAAAATTGAAGATGGAGAGGGGATGAATAAGAGAATCAAAATTATGAAAAACAACGTCAAGAAGTTGGAGAAAATGGTTGGTAATATTGCATAGCAGAGCTTTGCAATTCTCAAGGCATCGGTTGAACATGTCAAGATTTTGGTGGACAAAATTGACTAGGGGAAAGGGGACTGGGCGATCATTGAGGTCAAGGAGGATCATGGTCCCTGTAAGAGAACAAGATCAAGGTTCAAGAAGCTAGAGGAAAACAAGAACAAAGACATTTTATAGCTCAAAGCATCCTCTGCTAACATGCAAATGCTGGCTGAACAGGTGGCCAATCTTATGAAATGTATTTAGATAGCTGGTTGATGTCTTGTTGTCTTTTCACTATCTTGTTTTCCCTATTTTTATCTGTTAATGGGCTTTCTCTTTTGTGTGTCTCTTTTTGGTGTTGTTGCACTATTTCTAATCGAACTTTAATGCCTATCTTTTATTCTTGATGTAAAAGATTTCGGGTCCTTTCAAAACCTTCTTTTATGTAATCAAAACATGGGTGCTAAAACCAAATAGAGAGTTTATCAAGATAATGGTTGCTGAAATAGATTTACATAAACCAATTAACTCAAAACACAAACCTTTTTCGAATAATTTAATTTTAACTTTGGTTGTGTTAAAGGAACTATGTTGACTTTATTTTGTAGTTGTTTAACATGAGATTTTATAGATTAATAGGAGTTCACATTTTTATGGGAACATATCATTCAATTGAGCATTAATGCCCATCCATATCTAGTGAGATGACCATAACTCATGTACCTCATGCTAGTGTTCTTGGATTCGACTAGACATTATCCAACTGCCTGTGAGGGTTGTCACTGTTATTAATTAGTGTAAAAGGAGGACCACTTGTGTGTTATAGCACTTTATATAAATACTTACTATTTGGATAATGTCTAGTCTAATGAAAAATAGTGTATACAAGGTATCCAAGAACACTAGCATGAGGTACATGAGTTATGTGCATGTCACTAGTTATAGATGGGCAACTATGGCACACTAGTATCTGTGAACCCCTATTAATCTACAAACTCTCATGTTAAAAAAATACAAAATGAAGTCAACATAGTTATGTTAACACAACCAAAGTTAAAATTAAATTATCTTTATCCCTAAGATAAACTAAGTAGCCTTCATATATTTTATGTCAAACTACTATTAAATTGACTGTACCTTAGATGTTTAATAAAGAAGAAAACCCAAATTACTTTCATAGCCTACATAAGGAAAAAAAAATTCCTTCACAAATGAGGGTGCTGACCACAAAACCAATAACCTTCTCCATATAAAAGGGGAAGTGTTCACACTCACTTTTAGGTTAGTAGTGTACAAAGAATATAATGCCCACACAAGAGGAATAGATATTTTAACAAAGCTATTTTTTCTATTCATGTCAATAAAATCCCCAGTGATGTAGAGCTATGCAGCCAACAACCAAAACAAATGTCTTCAACACTCTAATCCACACAATAATGGATTCTTGGATCGATTCTAGATCCTTTACCCACACCCGGGTACACACTCCTGATGAGCCTAGTTTCCTAATAGCCTTCTAGATTGATTTCACAAGGTTCTTGCTAGAATTTCCCAAAAGACTCAGGAAGATAATCACATATTTGGATACCCTTTTCAAGGTTATACAACATACTGGAAAATGAAATATTGTTCCTTTGGACCAACTGGTCATGTCTAGAGGACCCAAAAATGCTTTCAAACCTACACAAAACTATTCATAACTCCAATGACATGAAACACCATACCCTATAAATCATTTTGATCCATATCAACCCTAAAAATAATTTTTTTTCAATAGAATAGTCAGACTGTACCCTCACGGGCAGTGACTGGTAGATTACCAATGAATTTACATTTTCATAACTTAAAAATAGTTTACATTGATTGTTATGATCTGGAATCAATCATTAACTTGGTCCTCCCTCTTCTCTGACTCTAACACATGCATCCAACCACAAATAATCCTCTTCAAGGTCGGTTGTAACCACCAACTAATTGGAAGAGTCTATTGATAGTTAGTTACTTGTTAAGTTTGGTTGTCTAGTGATTTTTAGGCATTGTATTAAAGGCAAATAATAGTCGTGGAGAAGAAGTGTCAAATTTTTTAGTCATGAAAGACAACATGACATCCCACTACTAAGAATCAAATAAACAAGTTTCATGATGTATAATAGTGGTAATGAAAGAAATTACAAGAGAAGGGGTGGTCATATCAAAAACCCAAGGAATTTGATGGTAGAAGAAATAATAATGAGGTTTAAGTAGATCATTGTGAAGATTTTGATTGTGATAATATTTCATGTCATGGTCACAATACATTGAGGACAACTTAAGGAATACAACAAAGGAATAGTCATGGTTGTTGTTGAATTATCAGTTGAGATGGCCTAAACAAGCCTGTAGTCAATGATAGTAAACAACAAATTGCAGGGATATGATAGATCTATCAATGGACAAGTAAGAAATGAAGGTATGGTTATAAAAGACAAGAGCATACAAGAAATGGATGTTGTTATTGCAAAGGTTTCCATATTGATAGTTGAGTGACAAAGGATTTTTGAGGGAATTCATTAAAAGAAGCATAGATGATAGTCTTCATATGGGTTAGAGCAGTCTTGTGAATATATAAAAGACTTAAGAAAATGTGACAAGGTTAGTCTTAAGTACAAGTGGAATGCAAGGGTAGTTAGTTAGCTTATTAATAGATTCATTAAGAAAAAGAAGACATCCCAAAGCATGAGTATAAATTCATAAAAAATGTGGCATGATCAACATGAAGTGATACCACAGTCATGAGACCTTATGTCAGTGAGCACTATGAGGAATGGATTTCACAATGAAAGAGTATGCAAGCAACAAAGATAATGAAATATCATGAGCTATGCAAGGAGATGGTCAAATATAGATGATATGCATGCTCTTATGTCACTATGCAAAGAACATAAATAATGTTGCAGGTCATTTCAAAGGATAATGGTTACAAGGAGAGGTTCAAATTAAGATTCATAAGTGTAAGAATGCCAAACAAGTGACAATTCCATAGGTTCTTTTGAGAGGAATGTGATGTGTATCATACTAGGCAATTTTGAGATAACAAATACATTACTTTGTAGACTTCATGAAGTGTAATGTTGGTGATAGTGTCATAGAAATAAGATTCTTCATAGGTCAAGATGTCTGATGAATGGTTAGTAATGAGTAAGATATTAGAGGCATTCATGAGGGTGCACTCTTAAAAGATACAAAAATATGGCATAGATGCCCTTTATTTTCTCCAATGCCATCCTAATAATCCAAGCACCTTAAAAGCATGTTCTTCATATGGTCTATATGTATAAAGACCAAGTTGGGATAGTTTAGAAGTAATGATTTTTTTTGGACAAAAACAAGCATCTAATGAGAAGATAAAAGAGTTGGAAGATGTTTCATTGTAACTTGAAGGTATTAGTGAACATATGAATAAGCACATTTACTTATATTTAGCATGTTGCTAGTCCATTAGATCAATTTTCAGAGGTGTGATGATGTAGATAAATTTTCAATAATGTGATCATAAGTTAAACAACTTTTTCCTAGAAAAAGATAAAATTATGTGTGAACTAGAAAGTGGAATAATTACATAAAGATTCCCTAGCTTCATGTAATGTGAAAAACATAATAAGTACCTGATGAATGTAATAGCAGCAATGTATATAAGCAAAGATCAAAATCTCAAACACTTATACAATGATAAAAAATGTGCTAGCAAATACACAATACATGATGCCCTAGCACATTGCTCACAGGCCCTAAGATGGTAACCAACAAGTACCAATAGCATAGAAGCATAAAACAATGCTAGACAAATGCTTCCCAATCACTTGATCTCATGGAATGTGGTGGACTGTGGATATGTCTCATTGATCGCCTCAAGAATCTTTGGTATAGTAAACATCTTTTGGAAGTACAAATCAAGTATTGTAGATGCCATCTACATAACTAGGAGTATAGGGAAAGATGATCAAAGTTGAGTGGTAGGAGCATCTATCACAAGAAAGGGATGGAACATGGACAAATTCACATAAGTGTAATAATTCTTAGGTGAAAGAAAATCTAGAAGTGGCCTTGTGGAAGTATAGGAGAGATATTGTCATGGAAGATATCTCTCTTTATAAAGATTACTTGGATGAACAATTATATAAATGATAGTCCTTGGAATCATCATTCTATTTGATGGAATGCACTTCCAACTTAGATGCTAGCTTGTGATGAATTTTATAAGGAATGTAAGCCTAGGCATCAGATCCAAACACTAAGAGATGAGAAATATTTGACTTTTCTTTCATCAAACCTTCATATGGAGTACACCCTTTGAGAACTCAAGTCACTATTTACTATTTAGTTGATGATGTGTATGGCATAGGCAGCCACTTCTCCTTGGAATTTAACATACACATACTTGACATGAATTATGCATCAAGCTATTTACATAATGGCATTGTGCTTTCTTCTAGTAAATATTGGAAAATGTCTTGGTGGTCCTGGTAAGGACCATAGGACCAAATTCATGTAATAAGGAAACATGATGCATAGGTTGGTTAGTTAGGATTTTAGAGATTTTGATGATGTAATAAGGTCACAAAATGACCCATGCTAAAGTTATAGGTCTATAGGAGTTTATTTGAATATAGTTTAAAAAATTCAAATATTTAAATCCTAATGACTAGTGTCAATTAGAAGGGAAAGCTTGTTGAAAGGCTTAAATGCATTTGTAAACAAAGGGAACTGATTGGAATTGGTTGGAAAAGTTTTCATACACCTTATATAGCCTGATCAAGGCATAAGGAAAGAACAGTATGAAGGAGGAAGCATTTTGTACAAATTGTGCTATTTGGAAATAATAAAAGTAACCAATTTATGAAAATTTCATTATGGTAGTTTGATTTTCTATATTTCATAGTTCTTGAATGGTTAATGAACATTAATAAGTGTCAATGGAAGCAATTTTCATGATTTAAGAAACTATTGTAGACTATTTTTTCTCTGAATTTGCTAACATCGTATTAAATCTGAGTTTTTCCTTAACTGTTTCGAGTTTCATGATGATCTCATGATCATTTCATGGATGTAAAGAATTGGTACTCATGTAATGACCATATTGTAACATATATGATATGAAAATAATCTTAAATTTTAGAGGAGTGTTGAATTTTGGTGATCACTATATGCATATTGGTTGAAGGAACACCAAAATTGGAGGCTAATGTATTACAGTAGATAATCTACCATAAGGAGGGTACCTTTTTATGGTTGAAATAGTTAGTATATGTTGCATATATGGTGAACCAACATTTTTTTGGTTGATATTGGGTTTAGAAGGTATACATTGAGTAGGCCCTAGTTTAAGGAGGGTTTAGAGGACATTTTGGGGATTTTGTATGTAGGAATCCTATAGAAACAAATTTGATTGTACTTTCCTCTCATTATTAAATTGTGAAATGTATAATATTTTACATTGTAACATGATGTGGTGATTCATAAGGAATTGTTGAAACTCTTTGTTGACATGCTTCCCTTGCTTGATCAAAGACATTTGAAATTTTGGAATGTCAAAAACACTTCATCTTTTCTTTTGATTTGGTAGAACCAAAGTAATTGAGAGTGGTCATCGGAGAAGGTGAGGAAAGGTTTTATTAATTGGAAAGGCTTATCAATGGATTTTGCCTACGATGCAGTCTTCTTAAACCCAACTTGGAGGATTCTTACAAGAGATTCCTCTAATTGTGTTGTGAAATTCTCACATCAACCCATAGTCTACTTTAGGTTTTAAAGTTGTTTGTAAAAAAATGGGGGGATTCTTTTTGTGCTTCAGGTTTAGCATTCAGAAATTTAGGGTTTTGCAAGTTTTTATTGAGTCACTGAGTTTGAATCAAATGTTTATAAATAGATATCAAAATCTCAAACACTTATACAGTGATAAAAATAAGCCAGCAAATACACAATACATGATGCCTTGGCATATTGCTCATGGGCCCTAAGTAGATAACCAACAACTACTAATAGCATAGAAGCATAAAATAATGCCAGACAAATGCAGAGTAAGGAAATCCTTACAGGAAATCCTCCTTTAACACAAAATAATAATGGCAACCCTCATAGATGGTCCTCCTTTTACACCAAAATAATAGTGGCAACCCTCGCAGGTGGTCCTCCTTTTACATCAAATAAAAGTGGCAACCCTCGCAGGCAGTCCTCCTTTTACACCAAATAACAGTGGCAACCCTCACAGGTGGTCCTCCTAAAACCCTCACCAAATAACAATTAAAACCCTCACAGGCACTCCTCCTTCGTGCGCTCTAAGTTAAAACCAAATAATGAAATGAGATATGAAATATTTTTTCTTTTTAAAGTTATGCCCATGTTGGTCAAAATTTTGACCTACATGGTATTGGTCGAACTTTTGACCAACACAAGCATGGATTAAAAATAAAAGAAAGTTTTACTTCTTTAATCTAACCAACCTAAACCTTTATAATTGATGGTTGAGAATTTTGGTAGAAAAATGAGGTCACATGTACTAGTGAAGAAAGACTAGAATTAAAAGAAATAGAAGTCTATGTTGAACACAACTTAAGAACTGATAAATAAGAATCAGTTAATATTATGAGTTTGAGGTTATTACAAAACTCCATACATTTGAGGAAGATTCGATGGGATTGTGGTCATAAATCATGGGTTGCATGGCCCATTGTGTTGCCAAGGTTTCTTCAATACAATAGTATAAATTATTGAACAAAATAATACTTATATTGGGAATGGCAAGAGTTGGGACATGGTATGGGATTATCAACTTGACTATATTGGTTCGATGGCTGAATAGGGTGTCAATATATTCATTGATCTAAAACTTGTGAAGATGAACAAGGACCATTGAGATTTGGTTTGTAACCTAAATCAAGAACTACCATATTGATTTCCTCTATGTATTGAAATATTGTTGATTAGGGAAAATATACATTGTCTATGACTCTCGATCCTTTGCTTAATATTGATTTGCACCCAGACTGTCAAATCCAATGAGTGTTTGGTTCTCTCTTTTAGGTTCATATATGTGTGTTATGGCATGAACTCAAATATTATTTCAGAAGTAATTATCGATGGTGGGTAAAAGTACAAACCTGTGTCATAGTAGAGACCAATCAACATGTTTTGTCTGAAGTCAATTTTGGCCATACCATATTCAGTTGAATCGTGTCTGACCGAATACAAGTGGCATCCATTTGGTGACATGCGGTTCTAGGAGGCATCGATGTGGCGCCACTATTTTGGCTGAAATGAGTTCGGCCAAACTAGTTTCAGTCAAACCATGTTTCATTTGAAACATAGAAAATGTAGTACCCCACCCCTAGACTAATTTTATAAATGTTATGATTACTTTAGGATGATAGATTATATGTTAGGAATCTATTAATGTTTATGGTTTTATTGACCCCATACTTCCATGTGTATGGTTGATGTGTTTGTTTTATACTTCTATTTGATGTGCCTGATGTGGTTGAGGGATGGAGTTGTAGTTACTTGCTTGTGAGATCCACACGATCGACCGATCCCCACCATTTTCAGTTATATATTTATATATGTTTGTACATGTGGGTGTTGTATGCAGGTTCACAGGTACTAGGCATCATCTTCCCTGAATTGTCAGGATGAGCATGCCCTATCGCAATATCTCAAATGGTAAGAGAGGGGAGATAACACGAATCCAAAACCCTAACCTAAGCCCAATTGTCCTAGGATTGGACAAGGATCGGTCTGACTACCCTACCCAAATTTGTCAGGTGACAAAGTCTGTGTATCCCCATCTTGAGCTTGTATGTTTATTTGATGATCTTGATTTATTGCTTTTTGAGTTTGAGATTGTCTATAGTTATGGAAATTAATATTATATTTGGAAAAATAATACTAAATTTATTTTTTTTTAAAACCCAAAAGTTTATTGCCAATTGAAAATGTATATATATGTATTTTATTGTGGTTCAAAAATTACCATGAAAATAAATATAATATTTTATATTAGCATATTTTTTATCTTAGAAAGTTGAAAAAATTTAAAAAAGAAATATATATTATTAAATTATATTAGGTTTGAGAAAATAAAAATATATATACAAAATATGTTTTTGAAAAAGTTTAGAAAAAAAAAAATATTATTAAAAACAAAAGGGTTTTTAAAAATAAAATAAAAATATATTTTAACAAAATGTTTGCAACGAAATTTATTTGCATTAAATAAATAAAAAAGTAGTTATTGATATAAATATATGTTGAAGGGAGGCAGGGGCCACTACCTTCCCCCACCTCACTAGGCAGTCGTGCCCGACAGGCCAGGCCTACCGATGGTACCCAAGGGTACCGCGTGGTAGGTGCTGACCTGTCAGCCTGGCGTCGGTACTGTTAGTACCGTGCGGTGGGGCGGGGCGGGGTGGGGACCACCCCGCCCCTCCCAACGCACTTTTTAATATTTAAAAAGAAAAAAAACATTTTCAATGTTATTTAGTATTTTATTTTATTTCATAATTAAATTTTAATAAATTTTAAAACTAGTTTAATTAAATTGTTATTAAATTAGTTTATTCTATTTAATTTATTTAGTTTAGTTTATTTTATATTAAATATTTTGATTTAATTTAATTTATTATGTCAAGTTTAATGTGATGATATTTATTAATTCAATTTGAATGCATCTCATTTTATTAATTTAAATTAGACTTAATATGTGATTATTCCAAAATACAACATAAATACATATGTATATGTTAAATGGGATTTAGATTGTATGCGCTAAGGAACGCGCTTAGTAGTGTTAATATTGGAAAATGAATTATTAGTAGTCTTATAATTATACTGAAATTGGGTGTTATTGTTCTGATGTACCTATAGGATGAATTTAGGGAATGTTCCTTAATTACAACATTGTATTAATATTTATGATTAGCTTATGTTAGTAGATTTATGTAATTCTATACTTAAATTCAATTATGTTCATTATGGAAAATAAAGTGCTTATGAAATTAGATTTCAGTTTTCTATGGTGCAAATGTGTCTTCTTCCTGCCTAGAGTGTCTTCTTTTGCTTATTATGTTTTCGGGATACTAGAAGACTTAAGGGGAAGACAAAGGCTAGGGTATGTATCAGTTGTTCATATTTTATGTATTATATTTGATGTGTGTGTGTATTTCGATTATCATCTATGTCTTGACCATTTGGGGTCATGTTGTATTGAGCTTTACTTCATATTCTATAGAGGGGAATATGGTATTGACTTTTATTTCCAATCCATGAGATCATGTATATATATTCTTTTATGAACACTATGAGAGTGTTTTGTGACATTATGGTTATGTGAGAACCAATGTGTTCCTATTATTTTGTGGAGCAGTCTTGAGGGACATTATTATCATCTTTTGATCTATGTGAGATCTATGAGCCTAGGGTAGTTTACCTAGATATGTAGTAGGAGGTGGTTTACAATAAAAGTTGGGGCCCACAAGTGGCTGCTAGGATCACTTATTGTTGAATATCTTAATCAAGTGATAACATAATATAACATTGAGAGATTTTAAAATGAACCTAACAAGATAAGTTTCCTCGCCCTGGATTAGTGCTAGTACAGACTAAGGTGGGAATGGAGCAGATGACTAGCCCCCTTTAAAAGGGATGAGTTGGCATAGTCGATGGCTTCATCGGTACAAGAGGTCATTGGCACTGTGTAAGGTCACTTGGGTGTCGGGATCCAGCAAAATTACAAGGAAAAAAATCAAGGGTTAGACGTACATGATGACACCTTCCTATACATATTCTAGTTATCCTACATGTGTCGGTTGCCTCTAGAATAGTGAGTCTTTCATGGCATTACTACTTTTTTTACCTTGAGTTAGAGAGCTTTCAGGATCCTTTCCTCAGCTTGATCTGTTTGATGTTTGTTATCCAAGTGGGATTTGTTGTAATCTCCTTAGCATAGTGGGAGTGGACCATTTAGGTTCACGAGGTTGGGTGGTAGTGATTCTTTTACCATTTGGGATTCCAACGTTCATATACCAGTGCTAGATGATCCCTATAGCAGTTGTTCCTTCTTGATCTTCATTGATGGATTTATCTTCTTCTTCTTCTTCTTTGTGAATCTCTATCTTTGTATTAGATATTCAAAGATATCTTGTGTACTTTTTTATTATTGTATTACATACCCTGCGACATGTGTAGTGGATGTAGGTTATTATGGATACCTTATGGTACTAGATGTATTCATGTTACCTTCTATGTGATTTTACTTTTATCTTTCATTTGTTTATTAGAGTTTTGTAATTGTACCTAATCTTAATTAATTTATTAATTTTAATGTAATCTTCGTAGAGGAACCCTCAAGAGTTGTAACCTATGTTGGTTATTATATTGTTGTGAGTAAATGGTAATTGCTTCGGCATTGTTTATTATCTTGTATGTTAACTTTAAAAAAAAATTATTCTACAAACTTAGATGCATGTTTAGGTTAAGTTCTCCTGGGTTCCTTGGCGGGGCATTACACTTGGTATCAGAGCACGAAGTTCTACATTGAGAACTATGGGAAGTTGTGTGCCCATTAGATGTCTAAACTGTTTAAACTTGAAACCAAACATAGACATATAACTCTTTTGTGTTTGAGAACCATTAAATTACATCTAAACATTTATGTTCTTGCTTCTCTTAAATGTCTTTGAGATATCACTTGCCTAGTGATTATCATAGGTGAGTGGACTATTTGTTGTGTATGGTTACCTTCTCTAATGCGTCTGGGGTAAAGTACCTTTGGATGTCATGAAGCGATCACTCCCTTGAGTGTGACTACCACTAGTCACCTTGTTATGTGGATGTTTTATGATTGATGATTTATTTTTGGTTGATTGATGAATGTTTGTGTTGTGTATGGGCTAGCATTGAAATTTTGAACTTTCTTATGACTGGATTAGTCACCTAACTCTCTTTTCATTATCTATTTTCTGATGCTAGTCACACTTAATTTATTGTTGAAATGGAGATCTCCTATTATTTAATGTTGGACTTACAATTCCCCAAATTAGGTTTTCCCTTTTTTATTTTTGTGGTGGCTACTCTGAATGTTTGTTATCATTGGCTCTGTTCTATAAATAAGTTTTTTTTTTATCATATTCATCATGAACCCCTAATAGTATATATAAGGGAGGACATTGCAGAGATGGTACTAAGTTTTTTGTGTGAGTTTAGAATCGTTGTGTATCCTATATGTTTGCATAAGTGTTGCATTAACTAGATAGATTTTCATGAACTCCTCAATTTTATTATTTGTTATAGATATGAATGTGTTCTTTATGTGATTGAACCTAGATGTTTTCTATGATGATGAATGAATAAAGGTTTTAATTTATTTGAATTGTAAATGAATGATTGATCAATGTGATTTTTAGTTTGTTCCTAAACTAGATATTATATTGTTCTTAATGACTGCATATAATGTTCCTACCTTATGACTTGATTTCAGATGTTATGTTTTATTTTTAGTAAATGCTTTGTGTTTGGGGGATATGTATCCTTATCTGTTTGTAGCCTTCCAGGAGTAAGCCTAATCCTAGGGGGGTGAATGTAGTACCCCACCCCTAGTCTAATTTTATAAATGTTATGATTACTTTAGGATGATAGATTATATGTTAGGAAGTTATTAATTTTTATGGTTTTATTGACCCCATACTTGCATGTGTATGGTTGATGTGTTTGTTTTATATTTCTGTTTGATGTGCCTGATGTGGTTGAGGGACGAAGTCGTAGTTACTTGCTTGCAAGATCCACACGATCTGCCAATCCCCGCCATTGTCTATTATATATTTATATATTTTTGTATGTGGGTGTTGTATGCAGGTTCGTAGGTATCGGGCATCATCTTCCCTAAATTGTCAAGATGAGTGTGCCCTATCCCAATATCTCAAATGGTAAGAGAGGGGAGATAAACGAATCCAAAACCCTAACCTAAGCCCAATTGTCCTAGGATTGGACAAGTATCAATCTGACTACCCTACCCAAATTTTTTAGCTGACAAAGTCTGTGGATCTCCATCTTGAACTTGTATGTTTATTTGATGATCTTGATTTATTGCTTTTTGAGTTTGATATTTTCTATAGTTATGGAAATTAATATTATATTTGGAAAAATAATACTAAATTTATTTCTTATGCTTTTGTATGATTATTAATTAATTAAAAATCAAATATTAGGATATTTGGTTTTAATTAATTAAATATGTGAAATAGGATTAATATTTTCCATTAGATATTAAATTATTAAATTGCATGATTTAATGGTGTTTGAAATATAAAATTATTTAATAAGAGATTAAAATATATTAGCATGTGCTTTATTGAGTTTGAATGTTATTTGTTTCAAAAAGGAGACAACTTGTCTTTAGGAGTCTAAGTTGAGTTGTGCTCAATTAACTATATTTTCAATTATTAATTAACAATTTCTTTCAACTTAAGAGGGTGAGTTTGATTAGGAGTTGTATTGTGATTCATCTAGGGTTTGCATGAATGGTGGAGTTGAATCCCTAATAGGGGAAATTAGCATTCATTTTGGATGCAATCAAGTTGTTGGAGATTTATGGAGAGATATTTTGGAGATTTTGAGATATTTTTTGTGTTCTAGAGTTTTTGTGAGTGTGCTTGAGTTTCTGGGTGAAGATTGCTTGCATCTGGAATTGGGCTTTGCATATACTGTGAATTCAGATTTGCAGGATTGAGATTCTTTTGTTGACAGATCTAGGAGTTTCATCCTTCTATAGGCATTCTATTACAGTTTTTAGCATTGGAATTGAGGTAGGGTTTGAAGAAACCTTCCTGTAATTTTATCTGTAGAGTTTTTAGTATTTTCATATGCTTGATTTGATTTATTAATATAGATCTATTTTCAATTTTGCTTTCAATTTGGGTGTTAATAAACCCTTAGATTTATAGCTTTTAGTTTATATTATGACTTGGCATAGTAAGGTTATGCTGTCAAAATTTCATGAGAAAATTCAATATAGAACCCTTAGAAAATGAAAAATTAAACTGGCTATAGTTCAAACTATTAAATAGAGAAAATAAATAAATGGGCTATTGAGAAAAATCAATTTTGGTAATGAAAAATGCATTCTGGGTAAAAACTTAATCTCTGTCAAAAAATGACAATCAAAATTAAAATAGTCACAGTAGAAAATAATTTACTTGCAATAATAGAAAATTACATTAGTATATTGGAAATTTATTTGCAAACAAAAAGAGTAAAGACAAAAAAAGGAAAAGGATAAATTTCTATGTGGATTTGCAAAAATAAGTCATATTTCCTTTTCTTGAAAAATAACCACAGGTCAACAATTTCCATGTTCAGAAATATTTAATTTATTTTTTTAAAAAACCCAAAAGCTTATTGCCAATTGAAAATATATATATATATATATATATATATATATATATATATATATATATATATATATATATATATATATATATATATTATTGTAGTTGAAAATTTATAATGAAAAATAATATAATATTTTATATTAGCATATTGTTTATCTTAGAAAGCTGAAAAAATTTAAAAAGAAATATATATTATTAAATTGTATTGGGTTTGAGAAAATTTTTTAAAAAATATAAAATGTGTTTTTGAAAAAGTTTGGAAAAAAAAAAAAAATTTAAAAAAAAGAAAGGTTTTTAAAAATAAAATAAAAATATATATTATAACAAAAAGTTTGCAACGAAATTTATTTGCATTAAATAAAAAAAAGTAGTTATTAATATAAATATATGTTGAAGGGAGGCGGGGAACACCACCTTCCCCCACCTCCCTAGGCGGTCATGCGCGGCAAGCCAGGCCTGCCGATGGTACTCGAGGGTACCGCAGGGCAGGTGCTGACCTGTCGGCCTGCCATCTGTACTATTAGTACCGTGTGGCAGGGGGGGTGTGGGGACTAGCCCCCGCGCCCCTCCCCCCCCCCCAACGCACTCTTTAATATTTATTAAAAAAAAAAAAAACTTTTTCAATGTTATTTAGTATTTTATTTTATTTCATAATTAAATTTTAATAAATTTTAAAACTAGTTTAATTAAATTGTTATTAAATTAGTTTATTCTGTTTAATTTATTTAGTTTAGTTTTTTTTGTATTAAATATTTTGATTTAATTTAATTTATTATGTCAAGTTTAATGTGATGATATTTATTAATTCAATTTGAATGCATCTCATTTTATTAATTTAAATTAGACTTAATATGGGATTATTCCAAAACACAACATAAATACATATGTATATGTTAAATGGGATTTAGATTGTATACGCTAAGGAACATG